>CATQJL010000112.1:77129018-77406518 GCA_958299035.1 Cylicocyclus nassatus
AAGCAGTGGTATCAACGCAGAGTACTGGTGGCAGAAAATCGCAGAGGGCCGCTAGCTAGCCGAAAAAAAATCTGTAAAAATTACTTACACTGCAAAAGTTTATGCGTTATTTTAGAAGGCTTTGATCTCGCATGGAAATGCTAAAACAAAAAATTTGTGAAATTTCTCATTTCACAGGGCAAATCCCCTTATTGCTCTAATTTTTCCACAGAAACACAGTTTGCAACCAGAATTTAGACGTAGTGCCTATTTAGAGCCTTGCGACGTTTTCTCGATTGTAAAAAAGTGTTTTCGTCGGAAAACTGCGGACGTAAGGGGATTTTTCCCGCAAAATGACATATTTCACGAATTTTTTGTTTTTGCTTCACCATGCAAGATCAAAGCCTTCCAATGTAACATATGGACTTTTGTTGTGTAAATAAATTCCACAGATTTTTTTCGGCTAACTAGCGGCAATCTGCAATTTTCTGGCACCAAACTCAAAATCGCAAAATTTTGAGCCCCATATTCGAGAGCTTCGTTCTTGATGTCCAGCTCACAGAATCTTATGCTCAAGCAACCATCATGAAGCGTAAGGCTTCTAATATTTTTAGCATACAAGATTGTGAATTTAGGTTTAGTCTTTGAAAAGTTATTGAATTTTGTTTGAATTACGCAAGAACTTTCGTGCCAACCTAATATATATATATATTAGGTTGTCCCGAAAGTTCTTTCGCACCATTTTCAAAAAATCATAACTTCTTTGCGTCATAACCTTTTTGAGCAATTCAAATTTCATTAGAAAGAGTAAGGCATGTAGTTTCCAACAGTCCGCTGGTGACTTTTCAAAGTGCTCAGATTGCAGAGATAAAAATGAAAGAACGAAAACATTTGAAATTCGGAATTTTTGAGCAAAAATTCTAAAAATCTATAAACTGCGCGATAAAATCCAGAAAAGCCATTATCCTAATTTTTCTTATATTTGATTACTAACTGAGTAAAGTTTGGGTTGATCGAGCTCTTCTTTCAAAAGTTATGATTTTTTGAAATAAAATGCCGAAAAATCAATTTCTTAGGAATTCTTAGGAAATTGATTTTTCGGTATTTCATTTCAAAAAATCATAACTTTAGAAAGAAGAGCTCGATCAACCCAAACTTAACTCAGTCAGTAATCAAATATAAGAAAAATTAGGATAATGGCTTTTCTGGATTTTATCGCACAGTTTCTAAATTTCTAGAATTTTTGCTCAAAAATTCCGAATTTCGGATGTTCTCGTTCTTTCGTTTTTATCTCTGCAACTTGAGCATGTCAGAAAGTCGTCAGGAGGCTTTTGGAAACTACATGCTTTGCGCTTTCTAATAAAATTTAAAATGCGCAAAATTATTATGATGCAAAGAAGTTATGATTTTTTGAAAGTGGTGCGAACGAACTTTCGGGACAACCTAATATATACAGGGTGTCCCAAAAAAATGTGCCTACTGTTTGATTGTGAATAACTCTCTTGTAATGAAGTGTTTCGAAATGCTTTAGGTACCTTTTTGTAGAGCGAGGTTGAACTTAGATTTACAGTATGGAGCGAATAATCGATCGCTCTTCATCACCGTAGGATTACGGTAAGAATTTTCAGCATATGGAGCCAATGGGAAATATACCATCTAACAAAATTTCTTTCAAAAAATCCGAAAAATCGTGTACTAGGGTTCTCGAACATGCTGATTCCACTACACAACTTTTTACGAGCGTTTTCAGCTTTTTTGACGGTGTAATTACATTTCGGACAAATGCTGGGAATTGAATTATTACCTACCGGGGATAACTTAGGAAAGAAGCCTCACAATAAAATGCGAATTTCAAATTCGAAATCAGCGGCTCTCACTACCGTAGTGGAACAGTTTTTGGCTTCTTTGGACTTGTTTCGAGGCAGAATACAGCCTCCAAGTGCCTAAAATCCTTGTCGAAGTTCATACCGTAATCCTACAGTAATGAAAAGCGATCGCCGATTCGCTCCATAGTGTAAGTCTAAGCTTAACCTCGCTCTACAAAAAGGTACTTAAGGCTTCTCGAAACACTCCATTACAAGAGAGTTATTTACAATCAAACAGTAGGCACATTTTTTTGGGACACCCTGTATATATATATACAGGGTGTCCCAAAAAAATGTGAACACTGTTTGATTGTTAATAACTCTCTTGTAATGAAGTCTTTCGAGAAGCTTTATGTACCATTTTGTAGAGCAAGGTTCAACTTAGATTTTAAGTGTAGCGCGAATCGCCGATCGCTCATTCTTACTGTAGGATTACGGTAGGAACTTCAAACATATGGGTCACTGTGAAAAAGCGGCCGTTTTAAAAAATCTTCAAAAAATGTTGAAACTTGTGTAATAGGGTTTTCATGGACGTTGAGTTCAATACTCAACTATTCACCAGATTGCGAAGTTTTCTAAACGGTGTAACCGCACTTTTTAGAAAAATTGAAAAAATGGCCGCTATTGCTTACCTCGCATAATTTTTTAATGAACCATTACGAGAAGTTGCGAACTTCACATTTAGAATCAGCAACTCCAATTAGCCCGTGTGAGAGTTTTCAGGTTGTTCTGGTTCCTTTTTGGAACAAAATACAGCCTTTCATGGCTCAAAACTCTCTTCAAAGTTTCTACCGTAATCCTACAGTAAGAATGAGCGATCGGCGATTCGCTCTACGCTGTTAATCTAAGTTGAACCTCGCTCTACAAAATGGTACCTAAAGCTTCTCGAAAGACTTCATTACAAGAGACTTATAAACAATCAAACAGTGTTCACATTTTTTTGGGACACCCTGTATATATATATATATATATATGTATATATATCTTATATATAAAGCTGAATGTCTGTTTGTATGTCTGTCTGTATGTCTGTCTGTATGTATGTATGTATGTTCCGAATAGAAAATTCCATTTCTGAACCGATCCGGACCAAACTTGGCACACATACACTACGGGCCCCGGCGGGTGTCATAGGCTACTTTTCGTCATCGATCGATATCGATTTTATCAATTTTTATCGATTTTTTTGCTGAGTTCACCTACGGGGCTGGGAGTTGGCACAGGGGGGGGGTAATCGAGCATGGGGATTCCGAATACAATATTGGTTTTCAGGATTATCGATTACTTTTATCGATTTTATCGATTTTTTTGCAAAGTTTGAGCTACGGGGCTGGGAGTTGGCACAGGGGGGTAATCGAGCATGGGGATTCCGAATACAATATTGGTTTTCAGGATTATCGATTACTTTTATCGATTTTATCGATTTTTTTGCAAAGTTTGAGCTACGGGGCTGGGAGTTCGCGCAAGGGGGTAATCGAGCATGGGGTTTCCGAATACAATATTGGTTTTCGGGATTATCGATTACTTTTATCGATTTTATCGATTTTTTGCAAAGTTTGAGCTAGGGGACTGGGAGTTGGCACAGGGGGGTAATCGAGCATGCTGATCATCCCCAAGGGGGTGATCAGCATGCTCGATTACACCCCTGTGCCAAATTCCGCCCCCTAGCTCAAATTTTGCAAAATCGATAAAATCGATAGAAGTAATGGATAATTCCAAAAACTAATATTGTATTCGTAATCTGCATGCTCGATTACCCCCCTTTGCAAACTCCTAGCCCCGCAGGTCAAACTTTACAAAAAAATTGATAAAATCGATAAAAGTAATGGACGATCCTGAAAACTAATATTGTGTTCGTAATCAGCATGCTCGATTACCCCCCTGTGCAAAATCCCAGCCTCGCATGTCAAAATTTACAAAAAATCGATAAAATCAATAAAAGTAACCGATAATTCTGAAAACTAATATTGTATTCGGAATCCCCATGCTCACTTCCCCCCTGTGCCAACTCCTAGCCCTGTAGGTGAACTCTGCGAAAAAATCGATAAAAATCGGTAAGATCGACATCGATCGATAACGAAAAGTGGACTGTGACACGCGCCGGGGCCCGAAGTGTATGTGTGCCAAGTTTGGTCCGGATACGGCGGAGCCGGGTAAGCCAGCTAGTATATATATATATATTGTGAATAGCTCATTTATTGTGTCAATAGCTTCTGAAAATTCAGTGTTATAGAGCTATATATATATATATATATATATTGTGAATAGCTCATTTATTGTGTCAATAGCTTCTGAAAATTCTGCGGCAGCCGCGTGTTTAGAGTGTTCATAAATAATTGCGTTAGAACAGCGGCATTTATGTCAATGTGTATAGCAAAAATCTTTCGGTTATGAATAAATTGTCTACTGTTCAAGGCGTTTTACTGATATATGAATCGTAACTTTTCACTCTCCTCCTCAGACATCAAAACTGCAAGAAAGCATCGAAGCAACAGCGTTTTTTTCTGAGAAAATCCATGCTTGAGACCTTCTGCGCACTCAGAGTGGCACTGATAACGAAATCTAATCAAAAATTAAAAGCATTTATGATTTTTTGAATAATTAACATTGTTTATTTATTTATTTATTTATTTATTTACACACAAAGGTGCACCGACAAAAATAAAGATTAGGAACAAAAAATCAGATCTCTTGCTGGAGTCTTCAGGTCCTTCTCCTTCTTCAGCGGTGAGAGATCAATCCTCTGCCGAGCTCCTTTTCCCAAACCCAAACGCAATTTTGGTAGAAGATACCAGGGCTTGGCTGACCAACTTAACTCTAGACGAAACAAATTCGTCAGAGACCCTGGGCGAGTGGGAGGGGCGATCTCTAGGGCTAGAGGGCTCGCCAACTTCGGAACCCTTAAAGGGCTAGTCCATGCGAAGAGACTGACCATCCGGTGCTGATCGGTAGAACATGAAGGCGAAAAAACTACAGAAAAAGACAAGAAATTACCAGGAACTCTACGCCGAAGACATAGCAATGAATTTTCTGTTTCGACGAAAGTTGCTGTTTGGCAAGAGAAAAGTGAAAAAAAATTTTTTCGAAAAAAAACTGAAACAAAAACGCAAAGAGTGTAGACACTACACCCCTAAACATCCGAAATTCCCGAAGTCTCCAAAACGTTGATAGAAGCCAGTTTTTTGCGAAATTTGGCAGAATTTTCGCAGGAGGTAATCTCTCTTGGTAGTGCTCAATCCACCTGGCTGTCCTGCACACAAAGGTATTATAGGCGACAGAAACTATCCTACTGCCTAATTTTCGGTAGCACAATCCAAGTCCTCCCGTCCGAGTACCGCATGGTCTAAAAACCCAGTAATTGCTAGGTTGTAACCGAGTCTCCAATTTCAAAATGCGGAAGCAAAATCTAAGTCGTTAAAAACCCGTCTATACTGTAGACTGTGAAGTCCTTAAGCAGTAAGCCTTGATCTGCAAAAGGGCGACGACTGGGGGTAGTCCGGTTTGGGGTAACACCTGTAGAAGACAATTCTAGTGAAGGTTTTCTGCGCCTTTTCAAGTTTTTCGACGTTTTTCTCTAAAGAGGGATTCTAAACTGGAGATGCATATTCTAAAAGCGGTAAGACATAAGTCTTGTAAACTCGAACTAGGAGGACGGGATCATTACTATGAATGCTTTTCAATATAACAAAAAGAGTTGACAAAGCTTTCCTAGTAACTGAGTCATAGTGTGTGGTAAACTTTAGTTGATCATCAACGAAAACGCCTAAATCTTTGGTAACACTGCACTGCTCAAGTTCAACACCGTCACAGAGGTATGTGTGCGGCGTGTGGAATTTGCCAAGATGCAAAACTTTCGATTTGAGTGCGTTTACAGGTGAGTCCCACTCCTTGGACCACATGATCATTTTCTGTATAGAATTAGAGATTGCTTCGTAAGCCACATTTTGCTTGTCCTCTTCGTAACCAAACTAGATTTTTATGTCATCTGCAAAAATCTGCACTTTGATATCCGGATGGGTCTTCAAAACTGTTGGCAGTTCTGCCGTGTAAGGAGAAAAAGAAGGGGAGAGAGTGTGCCTCCCTATGGCACAGCTCGCTTCAACTTAGATTTGCAGTATAGAACGAATCACCCATCCCTCTCCATTACTGTAGGATTACGGTAGAAACTTGAAACATATGGTGTCAATGTGGAAAAAGCTACCTGAGTTTCAAAATTTTTCAAAAAAATGTGAAAACTTGTGCAATAGGGTTCTTATGGACGCTGAGTTCAATACTCAACTATTCACAAGATTGCTAAGCTTTCTAAATGATGTAACCACACTTTTTAAGAACATTGGAAAAATGACCGCTACCTCTTACCCGGCATAACTCTTCAATAAAGCATCATAAAAAGTTGGGAACTTTACTGTTAGAATCAGCAATTCTAATTAGCCTAGTGCAAGAGTTTTTTTCAGGCTGCTTTGTCCTTTTTTGAGGCGAAATATGGCCTTTTATGGCTCAACACTTTCTTTGAAGTTACCACCGTAATCCTACGGCGATGAAGAGAGATGGGTGATTCGCTTCATACTGTAAATTTAAGTTGAAGCCAGCTCTACAAAATGGTACCTGACGCAAGGCAAAAGACTTCCTGGGAAAAGAGATATTAACGATCAAACAGTGTATACATACTTTACGGACACCCTGTATATCTGTTGAACAATGTTGCTTATTCAAAGAATTAGACATCCCCTAATTTAACCTCGCTATCAAAACCCGCGATTTCAAACAAAATGTGCACCATTTACCATAGGTGTTTTATTCTGCCATTATGCCTTGATCCTGGCCTCAACCTCAGATGAACGGGGTCATTCAGACCGGCGGCCGGCCTAAAAGTGAAAAGGGCAGAGAGATTGACTGCTCTACATATTGCACCTATGCGGCGAAGTGCCGATTGCTAGCTTCTATCACAAAATGTAAGAAAGCCTTCAATGAGATGTCTGCTTGCTCTTTTGTCCTGTCCTCCGCTCGCGGGTGATTCTGACTCGTTTGTGTTGCTTAATGTATCAGGAACGACATTCTGATTTCTACTCAGAGACCCTCGCTTTTGTACACAAAATAAGCAGCACAGTATAGCGTTCTGTCTGTCATCAAATAGATTAAAAAAGGTGCAGTCAAGGATGTCTGACTTGGACGGGCTTTTTCAGAAATGCTTCTTTGATAAAAATTAAGTTCGAACTGTGCATAACTTACATGAGTGCAACGTGAAAAAGACTTTTTCGTATCTTTACTTGAATAGAAGACTGGTCTGAGTGGATCTAGGAGGAAGAGTAAGAGGTAGTTGTTTGATGCTACATCTCCTATATGATCTGAATTACAGTCAAATTTTTTCATGCCTTTGCATGTGCTCTACACGAATGGTTACTACCAACTCGGAAGTGTTTACAGTGGATCTATGCTTTGAGCAATTTGAGTAAAACAGCAGCGAAGCCATTGACTGCCCTTGTTTCTTCCCTTGAAGCTGCTCGTATAATACCCTATTCCCAAATTCCTCTTTCTTCAAAGTACAGTTTCCGAAATTGCCGTTCACTGGTAATCAATGAACTTGCACTCTATGCCATAACTAGCAAAGATTCCCCGCTTTAGTTTTTCTGCCGATATGATGACAAAAATCACTCTCCTATTTCTAGACAACATATGCTTGCCCCTACCCTACATTTACATGACAGCTTCCTAAACTCCTTATCTGTAACCAGCATGCACACTTATCCTTCTGTACAACTCTCAGCAGCGTAGCTCAAAGTTTGCAAAAACTTGTTGAAGTCGAAAAAGTAACCAAAAATTTCAAAATCATCATTATACTCGTGATCAGCATGCTCCTTAATCCACTGTACCATCCCAGCCTCGCACCTTATTGTCAGAATCGATGAAATCGATATTGTTTGTCAACGAAGAGTAACCTACGGCGCCCGTTTCACTTCAAATCATCCGTGAGTGAAGTTGGCTTGATCGGTTCAAAGGAGGAATTTTCTATTCGAAACCTGCGTACAGCACTCAGACATACACACATACACATATAGACATGCACACGAGCAGAATTTGACTTCATGAAAAAAGTGGACTGAAGATCTGCATCCGTAAGGGGGCGCGCCCTCCTCTCCCCACCCCGTCCCCCGAGAATGGGTTGCGAAATTTTTGAAAGTTACTTATATGGGTTATAAAAATGTAGGTTTAAAAATAAAAAAATTTAAAAAACGATATAAAAAATAAAAAAACTAATATAAAAAATAAAAAAATAAAAATACATATGTCCCACCAGGACGTATGCACTGTTGATATCTATCTTCCCACGAGTCTTTTTCCAACCTCTAGGTGCCAATTTGTAGAGTTGGTTTAGCTTAGATTTATGGTATGGAGGGTTGCCCCGAGTATCCATTTTTGTAGCATTACGGTAGGATTTTTGTATAGGGTTTGAAAAATTGAAGCTCATGTTTTGCCTTAGAAATAAACAAATAACCCAATGACATTTGCGCTATGCTAATCAAAGTCGCCTCTAAATATATCTAGACCTAAATTCGTGGCAAATTGAGCAAATTCGTGCGGATCTGCTGCGTTAGTGCTACAAAATTTGTGCGTCAAGCGAATCCACACGGTGCTAAGTAAATCTGCACTTCATGAATTCTAGCCCAAAAAGTGCTCAAAAATTTGCTTTTCTGCGAAAACGCCGAAAAGTGGTGATCGCGTATATAGTCAATTTGGTAAGGTTTCAATTTAACATTTGTAAAGATTTTTGCACGGAAATGTAGCCCAGAATGACTATTATCTTCATGACGACTACCAAGCCAAGACAAATCAGTAATCCATTTGACTTCACAGGGTCCCTTTGCGAAAAAAATTTTTTCTCAAACTTACCGATCTTAAGTGAAGGTGCATCAAGAATGAGCAGTTGTTTACAATTCATTTGTGATGTTCAGCATCGTGTGATGAATTTGAGAACCATTATCATGCGAACATGAGAAAGGCATAAGGATAGCAGAGCCAGGGCGAACCTCCGCGAAGCGGAGGTGACGCACTGGTCCTATAATAATCTTCATTCTTGAGATTGTTTAGTCAAAAATCATGTCATTATTGGTTAAAAACAATTGATCCAAGTTATCAGGTAGGGCAACACAAACTCATGGTAGAACCTGCTAAACGTGTAGATGACATGTCAAACTTTTCTGGCACGTGACAGAAGGTTGGCACTCCTTCCTGTGAAGTTGGGACCAAATTTGGTGCAAGGAAAGAAACATTATCCTTCTCTGAAAAAATGGGTCAGGATAACGGAAAAGTACCAAAGTTTGTACTCTACTGCATTGCTTCATTTATAAGCGCCAAGCGTACCGTAGCTATAGCCTTCTCTATGTCGTGAAATTGTTCAAATAGATCTAGAAATTGTTAAAAAAAGAAGATCAGCGTACTTAGAAATCCTTTTACATAAATTGTCGGTTTTTTTCAGTTTTGAAATGACAGCTGATTCAGGTGCTATGTGCAAGAAGTTCCTGTCATAATCCTACAGTGACAAAGATATTTCGGTTTTACTCTCTATGCTGTAAATCTAAGTTAAAGCCAGCTCTACAGAATGGTGCGTGCGAGAGAAGGAACCCTGAGGGACAATGAGAGGGACCCTGAATTATTGGGTACGGTGTTCGACCATGAGAGTGAAAGTAAACAATGAATCCACACGTAGTAGAACTATGAGAAACTTCACTGCTAGAATTATGTATGATCTTCCAGACAGCCTCAAGACCCAGGCGGAGAATGAGCCAAAATGGGTACAGTGGCACAAGCTGACCCGCACAACATACCCAGGTAATGATATTAGGCCGATACACATCAACATGAGACATAGAGATACCCTGAAAATAAAAATAAAAACTCGTTAACTGGACTCGAGGACAAAAACGAGCGCAAGAAATCACAAAGCAACGGTTGGCATGACGAAATTTCGAAAAAAAAGCATTATTCTCCGACGACCTTCCAAACCACGAACTCAACCTCTGCGTCTCTGACCGCAAAAATTGCGTCAGACGCGACAGTCGGACCGAACCGAACCGGATCACTTCGCACAGGCTCCTTTTGGAGGGGTCCCCAAAGACGGGGATTTTACCATTTTCATGCGGAAAAAAGGTCACCCAGGGGTTTAAGGTGTCGAGAAGACCCGAAATCGGTGAAAAAACCGCACCTCAAATTTTGCCGATCCACTGCCTTTAAAGGTCGACAAATTTCTCCATGAAAAGAGAGGTAATGGCGATCAAGCAGTGTACAAAGCTGTACAAACAAAAAGACGATAGCTGCAAATTCTTTCGATTAAATCTTCAGCGTGTTCTGAGGGAAATATTCGAATGAGCGAGTTTTTTACTCTTCTCCAAATTAGCTACAAAACACAAAGCACAAGTATGAGAGAAGATGCGATAAGGATTGAAGTGCTTTTTGAGAGTTTTTTAATGGTAGACACGGCAACACCGTTCAGCGCCCTTCTATCAGTATAAATTCCGAAGTCCAAATAGTCTCTTTCGCTTGCCATGTCTATCCGTTCCTTTCTTATTTTAGTGCTATTTTTCAAGGATGCTAGACAAAACCCGTTTGAGGTGAGGTCAAGCATTTTCATTTACCATTTGATATAATAAAATGCTACAAATAAGCCAACTTAGGTGCACTTGTAAGCGAATTCAATTAAGAAAGTCCGCAGTTTTTCATAGCAGATTGAGCGCGTATTCCAATATTTATCCTAATTCCTTAATGTTTGGTTTTTTGATAGGTTTTATAGGTATAATTTGAAAGCTGATCAATTATTTTACCAATGCCATCTATTTCCACTTTTCTCGTAAACCTCGCTTTTCCTCCTTCGTTAGTAGGAACTTCAAATAATAGGTTTTCATTGCAGAATGGTGCTTTAGATAATCGCGTATAATTTAACATCGCATTTTTGACCAGATATCACCAGCAATTTAAAGTAAAAGATCAGTGTGGCTTGTCTCAGGAGACGTTCCACAATTAAGAAGTTGGTTTTGAAATTGTTTGAATTTAGTGCGCTAATAAGATGATAAGAATTTGAACAGAATTATAACGCTAACTTATGATATAGTTGGCGTAATACGCTTCTGGTAGATTTTACGATTGACAAGTGTGAAACAATTCAAGAACAGCCAAAAAGATGACAAGATATGCTGATAACGCTAGTACATATTCCATACCGTGACAAAAATAGATAATGTTTCTCCGTCAGAAACTAGCATGATGCAAGTGAAAGACAGCAATGAGGGACTGAATGATGAAGACGAAGCTTGCGAAAAATTAAAAATTACATCAAAAATAACTTATGGACCTGCTAAAACCGCTTTTTACGTGAAAATTCTTTAGTTCTAAGAATGACTTTATCATCAGCACTGGGAGGCACCCAAATTCTAATGCTTACAATGTTATCAATTTTGAGGATTAAAACTAATTCTTTATTCAAAAAAGGTTAATGCATAACACCATGTACAGTTTCTGAATCTTTGAAAGATTCCATTCAAAGTTTGACTCCCAAATCCATAAAAAATCTAAAAAAATGAAGAGAAAAAAGAGGGAATCTTTACTAAATGGTAGAAAAACTGGTGCTGAAAGCCGTTAAAAATTACTTCACGTTTACTAACTCATGTCCGTGAAGGCGAAAGTGACGCTAGTATCCCGCGCGAGGACGGGTAATGGACACGCATAAAACGCCTTTGCTGCCTTTGAGGACTCCGAATTCTTTTGAGTTTCAACAGAAAGGTGAAGGAAAATTTTCAATCCAAAATGTCATTATATAGTATACTAGCTGGCTTACCCGGCTCCGCCGTATGTTCCGAATAGAAGCGTCCAGGCAAGATCCATCCACCCAGATTATCACATAGTTGTAAAGAGGGGCCCATGAGTATCCGATCTGCGTTGGTCCAGTCCTTTGACGTGGTCTCTAAAAGGAGATACGGGCCTGTGATACGTATCACAAGCCGCCCCTTCGTATCACAAACCACCCCTGAGGACGAGTGCTTACGCAGTTGCATTGCAGATGCACTGCAAACTGCAATGCAACTGCATCCGTGCAGTTACAGCTCCTATCGCTGGCATGACGATGGGAACGACCAATTCGAAACTCGTTCACCTTTTGAAGACAGAGTCGCCCAGAACGGGGTTTCTTGGGAGTTTTGAACAATTTCAACTTTACAGCTGTAATCAGAGCCACGGAAAGGCCCCAGAATGGCAGAAACATGAGAGGCGAAATTTTGCCCGGACGCTGCCTTTAAGGAGTATCATCGATTCGTTGACCGCAGCACTGGGCATCAGGAGCACTCGCGTGGGGTAAAACGCCTGCTCAAGTGCGAACTCGTCAGTACAAGTTTCTTTCCATAACATCTCAGCGGCGCGGTGCGCTTCCGCAACGTTTGAGCAGTTTGTGCGGTCAACGAGCGACGATAGCTCTTTGTTTAATTTTCTATTAAGATGAATCTGTTTGTGTATACGGGACCTATCAATTGCATTGTCGGGTGCACCAGCATCTCCACTCCCGCGCGGAACTAAGCATTCTTCCGCGAACATGTTCTAATTATTTTCAGTTTCACCGGTTGACGCTCCGCGTTTCCCACGCTCGTGGCGGGAAAGCGGTAAGATAGACGTTCGCGAAAGAAGTGCAGAGTCCAGGCGAGGCGGCCGTGCGGGAGCTAAAATGCTAGTGCTTCCGACACTGCTATTGATAAGCTCTGCATGTTTGTATGTATGTCTGTGTACACGTCTGCGCGCATGTTCGTATGTGTCGAATTGAAACTACATTTCTCAACTGATCAGGCAAACTTCACACACTTACACTGCGAGGGTGTGGGGGGGGGGGGTCGTAGATGACTCTTCGTTAACAATTGATATCTTTTCATCGATTTTTAAATACATAGAACAATTTTTGACATCGGAGCTGCTGAAGCTATCAAGACTATCATTTGTCCAAAGGTTCTCGTTGTGAATACTGTCCACAGCTCAGCACAAGGACGACGAGCAGAAACTTGAAAACGAACAAAACTTTAGCACTTTCTACACTACATTCTTGATCGCATAGTCGGCACTGGTCGTTCAAGTGGCGCATTCTTTCTTAGCACTCAGAATCTTTGATGCTAATCCGCGTTTTGAGGGAAAGGATATGAGAAGTTTTGGGACCAAGTTCTTGCTTTATATCAAGACCTAGAACAGTTCTATCGAGAATTACGAAAAACTAATGCGAATACAGATACGAAAAGCCATGAGATTTGATGTTGACAAATCTCTAAAAGCGCCTTATGACGCTATTCTAAAGCAAAGCTGTGCCGTCTTTACTTGACACTTCTTGGCATATCAACGACTTCAAGTTTCAATTCGATAAAAAGGAAAAGAGATGTGCGGCGGTATCATTTACCATTTGCTGAGAACAAGTGTGAGAGATCGGAATAGATGAAGTGGGTTTTGCGGAACGCAGTTTCTTGCTCACTTCAGTATCTGGCACTAGAGTATCGTATCAACAGACATCGGCTCTGATGCAGCATCAAATCCTTGTCAACTTAAACGCGAACAGATTTGGGAGGCAGCCAAGCAAAAAATTGCTTGTGCGAGCCTGCGTTGAATAAGTCAAATCTCAAGTCTTTGTAGCTACGCTATGTTGATATCTGAAAGTTTGGAAAAGGCGGTAGAAGCTCAATATGCCTCAACTCCTCAATGTCGCTTTGCTGTACTTTTTGATCCAGTAAAGAACATAGTGCTCTAGAAAGAACGACTATCGTTGATTCGTTGACCGCACGGACTGCTCAAACGCGGCGGACCCGCGCGGCGCAGCTAAAATGTTGCGAGAGCACGATTTGTACAATGGCGGATTTGTAGTGGGGCAAGCGTTTTACCTCGCGGCGCGTGCTCCGTAATGATGTGTCCGTGCGGTCAACGAATGAATTATATATGCGCGGCGCATTGATAAGCGCGGGATAGTATGTTTTTTATAGGTATCGTTCGGCTTGGCATACACCCACAGATTTAGTTTTTAGTCATCTGCAGTCAGTTCTTATCAGTTCAATCAAACAATCGGCGGACAAAACTGTCCGAATTGATACACGAGCCGCAATTTGAGACACAAAGGACAATTGCTTTTCCGGCGTTTTCCATTGCCAGTGCGAAAACACCCAATAGTTCCCGCATTTACCACGCCATGTTTCAAGGCATACTTTACGCGATATCAGTCGCTACGCGATCTGTCATTGCAGCGACTGCTCATAAGTGGTCGTGAATGCTTTGCTTGAGCCAGACTTGATATTTTGGCTGCAATTTACAGAAGCTAGATTGCACTTCAGGCCCACTTACGGTCAATCTGCAGATATCTGGCAAGTCGCCGAGTCTTGTGATGTGGCGTATTGACGGAATCGCGCGAAATATGCTGCTTTACCCAAATATGCGACGCATTATTTCCGGACATAGACGGTATACAAGTTCAGCGGCGCTGCGAAGATGCCCAAAAAAGTCATTTTCAAAAATTTAACAAGTAAGTTCAAGTGGAGCTTATGCTCATTTGATCGTCTATCTTTGAAGGAAACAGTATTTTGAGTATTTGCAATAAAAGCTGAGCATAACGCGCGCTGAAGCTAGCCAGTATGTAGACGCTTTCTTCAAAACCTGATTACGGTCGAATGCCAGCGTTTCGAACTTGCTATATCTGCAAATATATACCCCACAATTTTTTGCGATAAACTTAGTCTTAAAAGGTTTTTATGATCGTGAATCCTTCCAGGAGCATATCATACTACGTGCCTTTTTGTTACTCAGGCAGATTAGGTCATAATCTGCCTAACTGAAAAACTGATGCGACGGGTTACAGCAGATTTTTATCATTTTAGTAATGACTATGTTTGCTCGATTTGATGGTGTAGTACTTAGTGCATAAGTGCAATAAGTGGAGCAATTTCTCTCTCCCCCCCCCCCTTCACTTTTGATCACTTTTGGGCCGCAATCTTTGACTTGAGGTTGAGAACTAAGTCAAGGCATAACGGCAGAATAAAACACCTATGATGAATGGTGTACATTTTACTTGATAACACGGTGCTTTTTCTAGTTAGTGCATTGCACGACTGCACTTTTACAGCGTTTGCTGAAAAATAAAACGCGAGTTTAAGACCTCTTATTTCACTCATAGTGGCAGTTTTGATAACGAAATAAGCCTGAAAATTTAGAAGATGTTTAATTCTTTGATGAGCAACACTGTTCAATGAGTATACATTGTCGCAGGAAAGAATCGCGCAAGAATAAGAAGTTTGATTTTGCTAGATAGGCGTATGTTCACTGGCAAGAATCGATTCATATCTTTTTCCATTGCAGAGCATAATAGTAAATGAGAGAGAATGAGATTCATCTGTTTTAGGGATTTCCATTCACATCCAAAACTGTAATCCGAAAAATACCCTTTCCGTTTTTGAGAATAAAGCATAAAATAATTCACGGAAGTAACTGATATTGTAGCTAGATAAAATTCCTCGTATTTCGCTTTGTAGAAGAGCTAGAAAAGAAGAGGCGGTTTACATCAATTTGTCGTGCTCTTAGCTAGCGAGTGGTTTATAAAGCGTTGCTGCGTAAGGCTTTCCCGCTCCAAAAAAGTCTTGTTCCTGCGACTCCAACGGTGAAAGCCAAGCCATTGAGGGGGCGGGGTGGAGCAAGCCAATAGCAAACATCTCCAACATTTTTGAAGAGCCACAAGTTTTTCTAGCAATCTATCCAATATCAGAGACAAAAGATGGGGATTGTTCGACTTAAACAGTCCCTCTTTTCGAGAACTCTACTCGGAGATACAAGGCATCTAAGTTGAAACCATGCTGTTTTTGTGAGAAGATTTCAACGAAAAGAATGAATGGAGATGACTAATTACACCGTCTTTTTTTAAGCTTTAGGCCGATTGATGAAACATAAAGATTTTCTGAATCAAAAAGCCTGTGTTCGATGAACTTTTGAAAACAGAGAATTGCGAAATTCTTCAAATCACATCTATAGATGTACAAAAATTTTCAAATTTCATTCCATTGTTCCGGAGGTGGATAAGTGTAGCACAAATAGAACAATTCTCGGACTACAAGGTGATATTTTTAGATTTTCCTATCCTGCTGTTTTTAGCTTCTGAAAATCATTTCTTCGGAGGTCTCGATTTTTGGCCAAGTCATGAAAGACGCAACTGCAGCAAAAATATGAAAGCTATTGAAATCTCTGCGAATTGAAATTCAACTGCTAGTAAACAATAATTATATTAGGTTGAACCGAAAGTAGCTCGACCAGCGCGAATTTTGCTCAGCTAGCAAGAGGGGATCAAAAAACCTAGGACACTGGCTGTTTTGGATTTTATGGCACAGTTTTGGACTTTTTAACGGGCTTGCCTCAAAATTCAGACTTGGAGTGATTTCCTTTCTCCAATTTTATCTCTGCATTCGGAGTGAAGTAGATAGCAACCAAGGTATTTCTAGAAAATGCATGGGTTGCTCTTTCCAAAAAAAAATTTTAGCTATGCAAGATCACTGCAATAGAAAAAAGTTACGACTTTTTGAAAATGGTGCGACAGCACTTTCGGTTCAACCTAATACAATATAACCTAGTTAACACATTGACGACAACCTGACCCACATGGTGTCTCATGCAATGACTGCGGTTTTGGCGCTTCTGTTATGCTCTATTCCTAAAAATTGCTTCCGCGTTTCTTGGCTGTTTCTCCAAATCACTGTAGGAATGCTGCAGATGACGCCTGCCTGATTTTAGCTAAAAATCTCAATTCACAAATATACTAACTTAGATTCGCCCTTTGAGATGTGACACATACATCTGGAATCAGCTTTGAACGCTGGTTCCAAGCATGCTTTTCCTAGCTGCTTAGCGTTATTCCGCAGCGAGTTATGGGCTTGCATTTGTGAGCAGTTAACAAATTTCTGAACGTCGTAAGACGGCGTCTAGATAAGAATCTCCTCAAAAAAGCGCTAGGACGTTAAACTAGCATCAGATTAATTCTTCCGATCTTGCAAGGGAGCATTATACAATTGCAAAACCACCTAGACGTCGACACCGTAGCATCAGTAGGTCGAGGAGCACGCAAACGTTTCATAGAAAAGAGACCATAACTCGCTTCAAAACGACGCTGAGCAGCTTGTAACATGATATTTGGAATCAGCGTTTCAAGCTAATTCCAAATTTATGTGTTTCATCGCAAAAGTCGAATCTGAATTAGTATCTCTCCCTTGTTAGTTAAAGAAACATTGTTCCACGGGCAGACAGCTGAAATTGCACGCTGTCGTCAACGTGTTAATTTGCTTTGAAAAATCAGCTTTTTGGAATTTTCGGTAACTTTACGTGGTAGACGTAATCAAAAAGCCGCGGTTTTTCTTAAATAAATAATCATAACGAATTGATAAATGTGGTCCATGTAATTTAAAATAAATGCAATGTAAACAAAGATTTGCTCTACATATTGGTTACTAGCGCTCTTTGAAAACATCAGGATAAAAGCTTTTAAAATTTAGGAAAGATTTGGTGTTAGTGGTGAACTGCCAAAAGCCATGACGATAGCACTGCAAAGAGGGGGTAGATCAGAGAGCAAATTTAGCTGTAAAAAAGAGGATAAAAATCTGAATCAAATGATACCTGAATCGTCTATGGATTTGTGTTCTTTGGGTTATAGTGAGCGACAAAACTTTCGGGAGAACCTAATATGATTATTATACAACTTCAAAATAAAATGTTTGAAAGAATTTTTTTGAAACAAAGAGCAATCAGTAAATTAAGTGTTTCTCTGTACATCTTCACATGCAAAACTTACTGAAGCAAAAAGAAATTAATTTGTTTTGCAAAAATATAATCTCAATCACGAATAAAGTGGGTTAGTTGCACATATGATATTTCAAGTTGTTACCAAGCTTTACTTCCTCTTCTTTACTGGAAAGTTCCCTATGTCACGTGCCCATTCAAGAGCACGTGACATAGGCAGTTCTTCGGCAGAGGAGAATATCAATACTTTTTCACACTGGGAGGAAATAAAGCTATGACGATTCGTTTTGCTTTGTGTCTTTGATTGTAAATGTCTCAAATATGTCAATCAATCTGAAGTTTGAAATGTTTTTTATTGGGATGACATAAACAGTCATAAGCCCGGGCAGAGTTCACGCGATTTGATCCTCGCGATTCAACTCGTAACACTTGTCTTGTAGCGATTGAATCGCGAGCATCAAATAGCGTGACTCTGCCTGAGGCCATAGCTTAAAGCTCTTTGAGATGACACAAACTGTCACATCATTATTAAGATATAGCGTTTCCAAACATGTCATCGTTTTTGACAAAAAAAATTTTGGCGATTTATCGCATCGTTAATTGAAGCAAATATTGAATCAAAAGCTTTAAAAATTAACAACAAATTTGTAACAGTGCAACAGAAAGTTTGAATTCTTCCTTTACAACTAACTGTTTTATACGACTGCACGTTTGAACAAACACCTATTCTGAATTTTTTTTGTAACAGTTGAATGAAGAACGCTTTCAATGATAATCCTTACAACACTATTACGTTGTCAAGCCAGCCAACTCCGCCAACACTTACTGAAAATGAGCATCATATTTAAACCGACATTGACCTCACAACTTCATAATAGCAAAAATACATGACATTTGTGTTTCATCCTCTCCCTTCCTTAGTCATGTAACATTTAGAAGAACCTGATAACAAGCTATAAACGCAAAAATACGTTGAATGTATAGCGCAATTGTAATAAAAAAGAGCATAAGTTGGATTTCTTTTTACTAGGTCTATAATTGCAAAGATTGGCATTTGGTTAGGCAAAGATTACCATCTTAGCAAGTAAATAGTAGATGAGTGTAGGGCGATAGAAAGCAACTACCTGTGTTGATTCCTAACATCGCATATTACCACTGATGTATTCTCAATAACAATTTTTTCAGGCACCCCCTATTCCCTATCCATTCGATCCCGGCTTTCTGAATGACACGGAACTGACGAGAGCTTGCTTGCTAGATCTCACTGCCTTCTATGCTGGGCTTACCACGTTTACGACTACCTTCGTTGCCTGTAGGCAACAAAACGGTAGTGCGTGTACACCGGCACAGCAAAAACAGCTTGACGATAATATCTTTGCTATACAACGTTAGCAAACTTAATTAAATTCGTATCTACCTTGGTAGAACAGCATTTACTCTCGCGAGCTTTACGTAAACTACTTCAGAACTTGATGCGTTTGGGAAGATCCCGCCTGGACTGTTGGAGCTCACCATCATGAATTCAGGATCATACAGGGAATGCATGGAAGTTAAAGCTCCTTATGAAGTCCAGTATTGCTATGTAAATGCCGCTGTCACCAATATGGTTGGTATTTTCTGATAGAAAATCTAAACTGAGTACTATTTTTACAGTCGCAATTTACCGACATTGAGATAAATATGCCTGCCACAGGGAATGCTAACATTGGACCAAAAGTTGCAGTATGTATGCCAGAAAGCTGCACAAAGAAGGTAAAATGCTTTTTTGATGCATAAACAAAAAATGACTAACTTCAATCAGGATATAGCGAATTTTCTGAACGCTGCTAACGCACAACAGTTGATTCCCTTACAATTTACGGGAACGAGTTGCGTACCAAAAAGCAATACGTATCCAGTAGCATTTTGGATATACATGTAATCGCTTGTAACTGATTATGGAATCCGAAGCAAATCTTCATTTTTAGGGCTTTCCTGGCATTTTTCATCTCATGGGCAATTGTTGCAACTGGTGTTGACTATGTATGGCAAAATCACTACAAAGAAAAAGAGCAAAACAAAGGTATCAATAGTTGGAAATGATGTTGCTCAAGATGTTTTTTTTTATTTTCACAGCTGTGCGTGTGCTACTCACTTATTCAATATATAGCAATGGTTCTATATTAATGGACGTTCGCCCACCTAAAAAAGGAACGCTCAAATCATTAGCATCTATTCGATTCATATCCATGTCATGGGTAGCAGTCGGTCACGTTTTGATGCAGGAAGCTTTCAACGGTATTTGACCTTTTTCTTTTTACGAAAATTGGATGACGTAAAACATAGTATTGCAGACAGGCTCCAAATCACAATGAACGTATGGGATCCACCATTATCAAACACTATTACAAATGGCGTTTTGTCAGTTGATACTTTCTTTACGTTATCTGGTCTTCTCGTAGCCTACATATTCTTCAAGTCCAAACCCTCCATCAAATTCATCAAAAATCCAATGCTCTGGATAATGTTTTATGTGCATCGCTGGCTTAGGTGAGTACTTTGGAATTCCTTGAAATACATAAGGTTCGATTGTTCTTTTTTTCCTATGAAAATCTCATCAAAACTGAATATTTATTTCACAACGAGGTATTAGGTTGTCCGGGTTTGCAGGTTTCTGCAAATGCAAATTCAAAAGTATAGTTCTTCTGTGTATGTGCATCTTTCAACCAATTTCGCATACTAAAAGAAGCCGCTCTTCATGCTCTCTCTTATATGTATTACTTCTACGACCAACTTTATTTGTTCAAAATCTACAACCATCCGAAGATGAAGCTTAAAATCGCTAAATCTACCCTTTGCACTTTGGCTTGAACTTATTCGGCAAGAGGGGTATTTCCATGAAGAATGTAGCTGAAGCAAGATATTGAGTGAACCTACAAAATAGATAGTAGCGCTTCATTTGAACAATTGTGAGAGTAAAGAACCTGAGACTTTAACATGAATAATTGTCGCGGCCACTCCATGGCGTAGAAAACTTTTCTAAAAAAAGCAACCGTAAAAGTTTCTCCTCGTGCTTGAAAAGTGAGGCCAGTTCCGTCAGATAATATCTCAACTGGTATCTCCCAGCCTTTATTTTTGGTGAGTTGATAAAAAAATCAAAATTATCGGTGATCGCAGCGGTATAGGATCGAAAAAATGGAAAATTTTGGTTCCGCAAATTTTTCTTTCGCAGAAAATTTCCAAAAAATTTTCTGCATAGCTATATACGTAGTACTGGTCTGTGGCTATAAGCTGCAGAAGTTTCTGTGAACACTCATGTTCGGTAGGAGTTTACAACTTGCCAAGTATGACCTTGTCACAGAATTTTCTTTTTACTTTCTGGCTTTCAGTAATTTGCTTGTTGGAGCTCCAGTTAAAAAAGAAAATGTAGCAGGTAGAAAAAGACTTGCTGATCACAACAGTTTTTACCTCATTTCAAAATATACGATTTCAAAGGAGTTATGACGCTCTGAAGGAGAATATGCAAAACCTGCATTAATTTCCGGACAACCTAATAGTAAACTTTCTTCTCCGAAAACATAGATGAGAGACTTCATTGTACCAAGTTCACATTTGTCAATCCACTGTCTGCAAGGATCGCCCGCATCATTTTCAGCTGAGCCCACGAGCGCGTCTAGCGCGCGGCTGCAAATAAACTCCGCTTAGCGTTCTCGCGCATGAGTCGTCACAATGCAAATACTCGACTCCGTGCGACCGAAAGTTCAAAAATTTAAAAAATTTAGCATGCTTGCAACTCCGACCTACCTCAACTCTGACACTGAATTGAAAGTAATGATCCTAAATGAGCACATTATCTGGACAAAAGGCATTTTCTTAAAAAGCCTTTTCTTTTTGATGAACTTTTGAGTATTCAGCTTTTTCTTCCTCTGGCGTGAGGCGTGACTGCTAAACTAAGTATAGAAGTTTAAAACTATGATTTGTACCTTTTTTAATTACTTTAGCATGCATTTCTCGCGGATTAACCTTGTCTTGAACATGCCATTGCCAATGGCTGTACCGGAAAGATAGACTTTTTCGTTTGATGTGTCCCTGTATGGCACGACTTTCTCCTTTGTTTACTCTATCCATCCGATGACAAAGCCTTTACATTTAGAGTGAAATCTTTAAAAACTGCTATTTTTTAACATGGCAAAACATTTGACCAATAAGTGACCGTTTTTGAACAGGTGTATACTCTTCGAGGATTGTTGGCTTCGGAATACAATGTTACACTGGGATAATAGACAGGAATGCCAGATTATTGGATTACTGTAATCGAGAGTATGAGATTGTGACCTTAGGCTGCGTTCATACTGATCTGAAAGTTCGAGAACAGTCCCAGCACAGCGCTAGCACTGAGCGCTGTGCTGGAACTGTTCCCGAACTTCGGGATCAGTATGAACGCAGCCTTAGGTGTGACCAACGTCTTATCAAGAGTAAGGCGAGACTCCTTAGTTGGACACATGGCAGGCATGGAACCCGCTCCCTCAACTACGAATATGGTCCGGGTATCGGGGATTATAGATCGGTCGATGATCATTAGTGGCATACTTGTTACAGAGACGAAGAAAAGCTGCGTTGAGCAGTGTGAGAGCGTTTGCCTGTCTTTACAGTACTTGTTTTTAGCACCCGTCAAAAAGAAAGAATTGAAGGCAGCGAAGCAGCCTAATCTATCGCCTAAACGTAGAACTTCTTGATATTATCCCAGCTTGCACATTCATACAGAAACGAGGAGCCTTCGTGCAAAAAAATTTTTTTACGTATATTCATGACTAGTATGAAACGTTTGATAGAATTTGAACCCATTGACACTGGTTAAAAAATCGTGTATACTCCATAAATTGTTGATTTTTAAATTGTTGTTTTTCGTTATCGGCCTAGTGGCAGAAAAGATTATGGACATTAATCAAAAATGCGAACATTTTTAGGACGGGAAAAAATATAGCTTGAATGCTCTTTGTCTAGGCTGTAGGTTGATTGAGGTTGCCACGCGGGACTTTCGTGCACTGCGCGTAGCTCAAACTTGGGTAATCAAACCTTTATTATAGAGGTCAAATCAACAACTATATCGCGACCAATGATAATTACGCATCAATAACGTAAATTCAAGCAAAAGTGGTTTAAGAGTCGAGCTGGTGTGAGGTGAGGTGTTTATGAAAGGACTGTGACTCTGTAAATTATGAGGTAGTGATGAAGACAAATGTACAGAGAACAATCGAGGAGATTATTGAATATCACAATTTAGCAGTAACATGACCACGCTCGCTAAGCTATGTTCGCCACTTGTGTAATATGTAAGCGAGTATAAACACATTCAAACCAAGCATGAAAAAATCCATTGATAAGCCATCAAAGAACATCAGCCTGTGAAATGCCGAGCCTTGATAGCCTAAATAATCTCAAATTCCTCGAACGCAAATTACGATACGAACACAAGAAACTTGTACAAACTACTTCTGCTAAAAACCAGAGGTGGTAGTGATTTGGTTGAAACCATAGTCCTCGCTACGTTCTCATAATACGAGCTAACCAGAAGCTTTACATTGAAATCACGATTTGACTAATCCAATCCCACGATTTTTCACTTTACATTAAATTTAGCAAAGCGACGTCATTGGAGGAGATCAAACCTCTAATCATTCTCATGCTTGACCGACTTCATTGCACTTTACCAAATTTGCAGTGCAGTCTTTAGCCTTGCATTTCCCCATAATCTTTTGAGTGAACTTTCTTATAGTAACTCTCAGAATGATCTCCTTCACTCCTACTAACTTGTGAAAACAACATATCATGGTTTCAAATAAAAAAGTGGTCAGGGGTACTTTTTCATTTCAAACAATGATCTAGCAGTTTCACGTCTGCGTCTCATAAAATGAAGTGTTATTTGCATTACTTTAACACGTTTCGGACCGGTGCTGCACATGGCGCAGCACGCTGTTTTGAGGGATCTTTTTGGCGTTTGCAGGAGGTTTCCTTTTAGTCTAGAGTTGTTAAGTTAAAGGTCTAACCTCCTTCTTTTCAAATGACTCTGTAGAGTTGTGCCGTCGATATTTGTTTAGGAGATATGAGCACAAATCGAACAACAGTTGCAACGAAGTGCGGCGACGCGAACGACGCGTGCGACGTCGCAACTTTCCTTTGCTTCGATTTCAAAGAGAAAAAAGCGTAGTTTCAATACTGATGTGTGCCGTGTACAACATAGATACTTTTGAATACTATTAAAATCTGAGTTCTTGTTCCTATCTTTCAAGAAAGCACAAAAGTCCCTCTCAAGCGACAAAATTTAAAACTTCGAATTCACTCAGAACTTTGGATATGGAGCTTATCTGACATGCTTATTACAAATGTGGCCCACAGGCTGCGAAATAAGGTCCCTTTGTAGGCTAACAGCTGAAAGTACACTCTTTTTCGCCGCGCGCAATTTCGCGGTCCGAAACGTGTTAACTGATAACAAAACAACGAATATCTAGTGGATTCTTCTCAGTTTGGTTCAAAATGGACCTTTCATGGAACAGTCATGGTAGTCTCTTGCTTACTTGCTTGTTTCATGATTTTGTACGACCGAATGAATTGGGATGTCGGCAGATGATGATCATGGCTACCACTACGTAACCATGATTAAACAACATCACATTTCATGATGGTTTCGATCAAATTACTACACTCCAGATTGCTCTTATGGGCTATTGATTTTTTTAACGTGATTTGCTTTGAAAGGCTGAATGGAATGCTGCAACGAGTCTATTGTTTCGGAAAAACTTTCACCAGTCATTTCAATTTTCTCTTTTGATTTGAAGTTTTTGCATCTTATGAATGAGAGTCAAACTTGGAAAAAATGTGTATCGAAAAGCCACTCCACAGGTTTGCTATATTGTCATGTAGAGCTTTAAACGCTTGCAAGTTTGCTTTCAAAAACTGCCGAAGGCCCTACGCCAAGTTATGAGCATATCGTCGTCTCCCCGGCGTACGTTGGGCGGAGCTTTTTCGGACATTCTAACACAGTGTGGTTCTTTGTACTCTCTAATTTGCCACGTATATATGCTGTTGTCACACGTGGCAGAGTTGGTAGCGAGAGATCACATAAAACATTGCCTTGCAGTAGAGGGTTAACAAGTTCACCAACGTGTTAAAATGTCCGCAAAAGCTGCGCCCAACGTACGCTGGGGAGACGACGATAACTAAGGTTGAAAAATGAATACACAACTGGAACAAAATGGTCCATAGTCGCTCAAGTGCTTCAATGTTGAATCTTAGGGTAATTTGGGCAATAGAAGCCTTTGTCTGATGTAATTATGCTCACCGCTGCTCTCTTTAGGCTTAAAGCATACCTTTCGCGATTTCGCGAAATCGCGAAATCCTCGCGACTTGGCAATTTGCCAGACGTCGAGAGATTAAGCATTCGAGGCTCTCGGATGCATGGACGCGTAGATTCCGTAAATTGTAACAAACACAGCAAATCTGGCCCAAGCAAATTGCATTTACGACCAGCTATGGAGAGTTGTGCAGTGCCAAATCGCGTGGCGACTAAAATCCTGTAAGGTATGCCTTAGACCTTAAGGGCTGGAGCGACAATAACAGTCACTTCAAAGATCCTGCGCGCATTATTTGCTCCAAGTAACGCTCATGACTCAGCGTCCAGAGGCGTTCGGCAGATAGTGAACAAATGTGAAATCAGCACTCAAAGCTTTTTATAACGACATTGATCTCATTTCAAGTCACTTTGACCCAGAACATTTTCTCTGGTAGTTCATGGAGATAATTTCCTTTGCTGATTACACACTCGCAGCAAATCATTGGTTTACGCCACTAAAATGAACATGCAGATTAGATTTTCCAAATGTTGAATAGTTTGAAGAAAATTGACCTTGGTTAAATGCCAACTAGCGGCAGAGTAGCTGTCGGCAACTGATGAGTATCCATAAGCCAGCACTATGAAGGCGATGGACTCACGTACTTATAAACAGTCTATGTCTCGTGTAGTTCTTTTCAGCTTATATTCAAATAAGTATCATATCAGTTAGAAAAAGAACCGATAAAAGATTGCTTTGGGAACCTTTAGACTTATTTCAGACTGACACCGCCTATAATGATGTTTATTGGTTTCTATGTAATCATGGATCCTTTCGTTCATGGACCATGGGCTCAATCAAAGGTTGATCTTATTGATCAAGGACCGGAAGTCTGCAAAAAATACTTTTGGCGTAATCTGCTTTACATCAACAACTTCTTCGCGCCTGAGGAGGTACGGATCTACTGCTCTTAATATGACCCAACTAAAACCTTACAGAACTGTTACGCAGTAACGTGGTATCTGGCCGTTGACACTCAACTTTACTTCGTCGCTCCAGTTTTTCTTATCGTTTTTGTCATTTCTCAATTCGCTGGTAAATAGTATAATCTTTAATTTTGCTTCAAACATATTAGATTTAGGATTCTTGCTTGTTGTTGCATGCATCGCTGGCAGCGTTGGTTATGTGTATGCCATTACCATACAAAAATCGCTACCTGGTGCTATGGGGATTCCCCAAGCCAAGTAAGCACATTAAAATGTTTTTCTGTGAAAGGTGTAATAATTAATGCAGCGCTATGATGGACTTCTTCACGTTACATTATGAGAAGCCGTGGACACGGTGTACTCCTTTTTTGATTGGATTCTTAACAGGTTACGTGCTAGCATTGGGAAAGAAGCCAAAGTTGATAAAAGTGCGTCTCTTAAAACTTTGGTGTTGTATGCTCACGTTTGTTTTCAGCGCCTTGTAATACCAATCTGGTTGTTGGCAACTGCAGTTGCTCTGGCATGTGTTTACGGATCTCATCGCTACTTAACCGGAGATGATGACTGGAAGTAAACATTCCTTACATTCCCTAGGCTAGTGAAAGGAGCGCTAAACATAGCAGTGTATATCGTGTTGCGCATCATGATTTTCTTAGAATCTTAGTGCCTTTTACCACGCATTTTAGTGTAATAGTTCGAGCTACATACAATAACTTTTCCCGAATTGGATGGGCATTGGCAGTATGTTGGGTCATTGCAGCAAATCATTGGGAATGGGGAGGTAAGCTGCAGGAAATTTTTTAAAAATAACGACTCCCATTTTAGGAATGATAGCTAAATTTATGGACCATCCCGCATGGCAACCATTAGGCAAACTTTCGTACTGCGGCTATATTACCCACTATTTTATTGCTCGTTACATTCATGATTTAGACGATCGGCCCACTCACTTCACTTCCCTATGGCGTATGGTAAGCTATTTACAAATTATGATCTCATCAATCAATTATATTTTTGCAGTACATATATGTGCTTATTCCTAACGTTGTTGTTTCCTACGTATTTTCATTCTTCTGGAGCTGCTTATTCGAAATACCAGTCGTGAAGTTAGAAAAAATGCTGACCGATGGTCTAGTACCACGGAAACCAGCTACGGTCAAACCCGTAGAAGAAGGAACTAGCAAAGGAGGAGTTGACCTAACGACGGCTGAACCAGTTACTAAAAAGAAAGGCTCCGATTCCGGAGCAGCTGCACTTCCCGAGAAGAAAGCAGTTGATGGAGCAACTGAATCGACATTTGAGAAAACAACGCAGATGGAACAACTTTTAGAAGCAGGCCTAAGTCGCGGCGCAGGGCTCGAAGGAAACATGGAGCAGCAATCGCAGATGGAACAACTTGCAGAAGCTGGCCCAAGTGGCGGTGCAATGCTCGAAGGAAACATAGAGCAGCAAACGCAGATGGAACAACTTGCAGAAGCTGGCTCAAGTGGCGGTGCAGTGCTCGAAGGAAACATAGAGCAGCAAACGCAGATGGAACAACTTTTAGAAGCAGGCCTAAGTCGCGGCACAGGGCTCGAAGGAAACATGGAGCAGCAATCGCAGATGGAACAACTTGCAGAAGCTGGCCCAAGTGGCGGTGCAATGCTCGAAGGAAACATAGAGCAGCAAACACAGATGGAACAACTTGCAGAATTTGGCCCAAGTGGCGGCGCAGTGCTCGAAGGGAACATAGAGCAGCAGCTTCGATCAGAAATTCCAGAAAATTTTTATAGTGTTATAAAAGAGTGAGCAAGACTAAATTCAAATATTTTCAATGAAATAATTTTACAATGTAGAGCATGTATCACGCTCTCCTAAGATGCTGCCCCTCTCGGAGTCAATCAGTTACGTTGTTTACTTCTTCAGCTGTGCAGTTGACATTTTTCGCACTTTTCCCTGTGTATATACACTCACCATACTTATTTTGTGGTTTCACTGCCCTAATATGTTAGTTTACCATTGTTTCAATGACCTTCAAGAACTACAAGTGTTGAGTGAAAATAAGAGAACGGTTGCCCGTAGTGTGCGCGAAATTTCTGCAAAATGTTGTCGCGCGACATTGCACAAAATATGAGCGCGGCATGCGCGGCAAACCGCGTCTCGCTCGGTGTAAATCTTGACGTGTGGCATAAGGTGATCTTCCCATTCTTCGGTTTCAAATTTTGGGACAAGCAGAGAAGTGATGGAGCGAAAGGGTACACAGTTCACAAAAGAAACATAAAGAAAGTAAAACGCTAAATGATTTGGGCACAATATCAAGTTGTACAATGCTGGCCATGATTGTAAAGCCACTCTAGAAATCGTCGTAAGTTTCGTTCTTGTCAGAATTTGTCTAAAACTTTGCTGTATTGTGCACATGTCAATCTACCATGGCTCCTCAAAACGGCTTCCAGTCTTGTTGAGTTTGAACAGAGAAAAACGAAAAAACTTGAAAAAGCCCTTAATGAAAGCTGGACAAAATTTTAAAGCCACCTGGTTTTTCTAATCACTATCGCATTCGTTTACTTTCAAATTTTTTTAAGCTTTCGCGTTGAAATTTCGGGGTTAGAAGTGGCAGAGAAAGATCGGACTTTGGCCGATGGGTTCCATATGAGGGCTCCTACCCTGTGACCTTGTTTTGTCACGGGTCTCATTCTGCCGATCTACTGCCTTTAAAGGCAGCGTACAATCAAAACAAATGCAACAGATGTTGCAACAGCAACTGCAACTGCAATTGCAGCTTACGCTGTTATGGATTCGTCCGGAGGAGGCGGAGCGAAAGAAAAGGGGCGGCGTGAAAGAAAATTGAGGGGGGTTTTCTCCGCTCAGAAGCAACATTGGGAGACCGGACCAACGCAGTTGGTCTTCTTCTGGGCCCAGTATATACACGGTGTAGAAAGATCTAGAAATTCGGTAACTCAAATTTTGGGTGTACGCTGCCTTTAAGGGCTTTTTCAAGTTTTTTCGTTCTCTGTTCAAACTGAACAAGACTGGAAGCCGTTTTGAGGGACCATGGAAGGTTGAAAATGCACAATACAGCAAAGTTTCAGACAGATTCATTGACGAGAACGAAAATTACGACGATTCCTAGAGTGACTTTAAAATCATGGCCAGCGTTGTATGAGAGACTGGCACTGCACGTGGCTGTCGCCGTTTCACTGCCTATAGATGGTTTGCCAACTGTTGAGCTTATGTCATTTGATAGTATACTTTGAAATTTGGTGTTCGGGTTTTGACTGCGCCTCACAATCTGGCAAGGAACATGTTTTTGATCGAAGTGGCCCCTCCGATTAAGTTTCGATTCTTGAAGAGCATCGGGTTGACTGAAATTCCATTTTTATTATTTGCCGAGCTCCTCCAGACGCTAATTTTGAGCGTTCTTATTCGCGCGATCAGACTGAGTTCTTCGGAATTGCTCAAATGGCTATGTTTTGAGTGAAGTCACATTTGCATTGAAAAGACCGTCATATTTAATTTTACCTACCTGCTTACTGCGCTAAAAATCACCCATAAGGGGCTTACAATGATGCTCGGAAACAATTTAAAATTACCGTTGAATGCCCCTCAGCATTCTATAAGTTTTTTTTGGAAAGTTTTAACTAAAACACTTTTATATTGAGTACCTAAGCATTCAGAGAAATAAGATTTACAGAGCTTATCAAACGCAATGTCGCTTGCATCAGCGTCTCCACTCGACTCTACGTCTCTTCCGCGAACAGCCTAATCAGTTCCAATCGAATGAGGCTCCGCCTTTCCCATGCTTGGCTTGGGAAAGTGATCAGAGAGCAATTCCGCGGAAGAGACGCAGGGTGCAGCGCGGGAGTGAAGTTGCTGATGCAAGCGAAACTGCGTTTGATAAGCCCTATAGTATGTGCTCAAATTGCAGAAAATTTACCAATTTTCTTTTGAGTCGGATCACGCCCATCCGACATATCCTTTGTTTGTTCTTTTTTAGTCAAAAATGGTACTGATACAAAAATTACATGTTGTAATCTTAGGCTAATAATCTCATGAATAAGTCACATCTTCGTGATTTCCAGGCTCAGGGTAGGATTCCATCAACTTGCAGAACTTTGTCTCGCTCGTCTGTATCAAAGTAGTCTCTGGTGGTGTACATCGTTTTCAGTATAAAATTGCAATCCTATATGATATCATCTCTGCGGAGCGGTACGCACTGACCCCGCTGGCCCTACTATCTACCTCTGCTAATTCTCGCATCATGATCGCTTTACTTGCCGTAAAATGCTGACTATCGCGAATGAATCCTAAACAACTTATACTCATCGCCTGAGCTTGTTTAAGATCGGTAACTTGGAGAAAAGCAACTATTTTGCAAAAGAACAAATGTAAATATGAATCAGTCACCAAACTTATTTCGGTTTGATACTTGCCATAAGAACGATAGCCAGTGTGGGCTGCATTTCTAACAAGGGAACGATACTTGGTGTCCGTGGCCTTTTGAAATGAAACGTAACCATCACATTCGTTTTGGAGCGCTGATTCCGAATCCGACTTCCTTTTCTGCTAATCGTTTCTCTGAAAGAAGTTATGAAGGATTTTCGCGTCAATGGTCGCCTAAGAGAAATGCGACCGAGGATGCCTAACTTTCAAAAAGAGCTTGATTAAGGCAATGAAAAACTGAAAAACATAAAAAGACTCGAACCTAAATTTAAATTAACTTGCAAGGCTATCTCACTCGCCTTTACATGACATCTTAGCGGCTGTTCTGGCATTGCGACCATGTCTCTTTGGCGCAAAAATCCTTCATAACTTCTTTTAGAGAAACGATTAGCAGAAGCGGAAGTCAGATTTAAATCAGCGCTCCAAGATGAGAGTAATGGTATACATCTCATCTAAAAAGGCCAGGACACCAGATATCGTTTCCTTGTAAGCAGTAAATCTCTCATTTATTTGATTCAAGTCCTGATAAATTGACGATCTAAGCGATCATTCCTTTTTGGCGCTGTTTTTGCGAAGAAATAACTTATTGATCGTGTAGAGTGTTTTGCCGAGAAGTTTTTTTTTTACTCTACACATTCAACTTGGACACCAATGCCCAGATTCAGAGAAGAGAGGACTTAAAGTTCACTAACTTATTGATCAGTTTTTGAGCTCATTAGCTTGCGGATTGTCTTTCCAAACGAATTCATCACTTTGCAAAAAGTCTGATTACCGTACCAATTCTGTGGGCAAAACACGCTTGGAACCGTTTGACGCTCAATTTTGAAGGATCGCATATCGAGCTGGCTTGTCCGTAGATAGTGCAGGTGTCGCACTCATGCAGGTGTCGCATGTTGTGCAAGTATTGTATTGTCTTAAGTTTAACTAATAGAAATTGAAGATTGTAGCTCGAGACATCATCTGCAACCCGCTCTATGGATCTCGTGACAGATAGATATGCACACACACAACACACATACGCTTAGCACCTCATTATAAGCCATATGTTATCCGTAGTTCGAATTTTGAAACTCTTCGACAATAACGAGTCTTGAAGGCAGCTTTTGTTTTTATGAAGCACTTACATTTATCATCGATGCCCGTGATGTGGAAGTGCTAAAGAGATTCAAACAAATTGCATGACATCAGCAGAAACATAAGGCGCCAAGGCTAAGCAAGGCTGCGTTCAATGTTGGAGGGAAACGAAACCTTTCTTTTCGATTGGTAACTATCCAAAAACCAGCACCAGTGAAAATTTTGAAGAAAGAAGCAAAACAGGAAGACTTGAAAAAATTATCAAAATCTAATAATAAAGTTATCAGTTTGAGAAGTAAAGATGGCAACTAGCTCACAAAAGAATGGTCAGAACTGATGTGGCTGTTGAAAGAACTCGCATTACGATAAACTCCAAAATTACTTCAATCTGCCATAAGTCGTTGCACGAAGCTATAAGCCTTTATTTTACATTCTCAGACAACCCATGGGAACTTCCCGAGGTCCTCGGGTCACCTGCGGAAGTTCCCGTGAAGCGCTCGGGAAGTTTGCAAAAAAGTCCTCGGGAAGTTCGCAAGAAGTGGGAAATCTCCCGAGAACTTATCTGTAGAACTTCCTGAGGGCTTCGGATTGGCTCTGCGTAGCTGTACCGAACCTTGATGATGATTCCTGCTACTTCATAAAGCCGCACCCTTAGTACAGCTACTCAAAGTAGTGTAGTAGTAAGGGTGGATCACTAGTAGTAGTTATACGCAAAAACAGATATGCTCCATCATTTATTGTTATAGCAGTAGATATAACATATCGACGGATGGGAATGGGAGGATTTCTTCAAGTTCTTAAAAGATCGAATCACAATAGTGCCCGAGTAATGCGTAAGGAGTATCCTATTGACAGTGAGATATGAAGTAAGCATGTACTGAATATAAAGCTAAGCGGGGACTAAGTAAATGAAGCAGTGATTATTGAGAAAAAATGCTTAACTAATGAGGCAAAGGCACGACCTTACATGAGAAGACTTATGATGGATCAGAAATTAAGCATCAGGATCAAACAGGACAGCGACAGGATCAAATTCCGCTACTGTGTAGCGCTTTCCTCTTCCATTCTGACTTCGTCATACTTGCCTTGTCCTCTCTACCAAATCCGACCTGCGTAGCCTTGTATTTCTGGAAAACAAATTTTTAGTATAAAAACAACTGAGACTAAGTTCGAACCTTTGAAGGCACAAGAGTTTTCCTTGGTTGAGGCGATAATAACGGACCCTCGCTGTGAAAGTGAATTTAGAGGTTAAGACGATTCTGGAAAACTTACAGTGCTTCTGCGATACAGGTCCTGATTTGGCCGCAGTAGAAAGTTTTTTGCACCAGCAGATAGTTGAATTTTTTCTCGCGTTCTTCATCGGATGTACCCAAGGAGATTCAGAAGCTAAATCATTTGGGTAGGTAAAGACTGCTTACGAAACACCAACGCACCTAGTGCGCAAGCTTCTTATCGCATTCAATCTGTATCCCCCTAAATCCTCGTTGCCGAGGCTAAGCGCTAATTTAATATAAATATAATCTAATATACAAAGAATCGTAAGCGCAGTTTAAAAATCATCAAATCGCGGGAAACCGCGGTGCGGTCCCGAAGCGCACGCACATATAGCACCTTCACATAACTGCTTCACTAGTAGGAGGAGAAAAGATCAAAATTACAAGCACTCAACTAGGAACCAGAGCCTAAATACTACCTAAGATAACACTCCTATTTACACAATTTGAATTGCTAAACTTTCACCATCTATAACAAATTGACAGACTAGCAATATTGGCAATAGCAGACTAGAAATAGCGCAAGTGCACTGTTACGAAATACAAAAAAGAAAGCAAGGAGAATCAGACGCTGAAAAAGACTTGCCTAAATTCATGTTTTCCTCGTTATATACAAAACAGCATAAAGTCACATTTAGAAGGATTTCGAAATACGTAAAAGTCATGAGTAAATGTAAAGTCAAAGGGAGTCATTTCCTTATTACATGGTGGATCATAACAGCCGCACTCGCAAAGAGCTGTACAATAGATGGTCGCACATATATGTATTAAGGTAATTCGATCATCTATTTGCTTGTTTTGGCTCTGGGTCATAGCTTCACACCTCGCACTGCGACAGAGGACGGTAATTATGATGTGCAAAGTAACAAGCAAGAGGTCACTTTACCCTTAGCGATAAGTGATGCAAATACATTTGAGTAATGCCACATGAAAAGAAGTCAGTCGATTTACAGAATAAAACGAGAGGACGATAGAAAAGAAACACTACAGTACCCCACTCGCGCTAAATCAGATATCGCACTGACCATTACATAAGTTTGATGAAGACTCTGTGACTTTTTAGGACACTTCAGTCATTAGAATAAACGTAGCGCTATTACGAAATACCGCGAAGTTCTCGGAAAATTCCCTTTCCTTGAAAGCTTTCGGAAAGTTTTGCATTTATAGATACTTCCCGAGGAAATCCTCGGGAAGTTCCTAATTGCGTTGCTCCTGACGTCAAAGTTTTCGGGAAACTCCCATTTTCGCGCTTCCATTCACCTGTGTTAAATGAGTTCTTCGGGAAGTCTGCAAAATGGCTTGTTTTCGGGAAGCTCCTGTGAATTGTCTGAGTTACTGCGTCACCTGTGCTTCGCAGAATTTCGCACTGGATCTGCTGTCTGTATGCTTTGTTATTCTTCACATAATGATGATTTTGAAACTCATCGCGCAATGCTGAACATCACAAATAAATTGTAAACAATAGCTCGTTCTTGAAGCTTCTCCATGTAAGGTCTGTATTGTTAAGAGGAAAAACCTTTCTGCAGAGGAACAAATGCGAATTTGAATCGTCATCGAATTTATTTCGGCTTAATAGTTACCACTAGGATAATAATTACCTTGACCTACATTTCTATGCAAAAAATTTTTTCAATTTTTCGGTAAAACTTTGCAAATTGACTATCTGCGCGATAACTTTTTGCCCTGTTTTCGTAGAAAGACAGACTTCTTGAGCATTTTTCTAAGCTAGAATTTATAGCTCACTGATTTACTTGTCAGAAAAATGATTGTTGATTGTCAGGGAAATGTTGTATGATTTTACAAAAAGTCGAATTAGCCAACTAAATGCCTAAGATCAAAGCTTTCCCAGAAAAAAATTGAATTTTTAAAAGTGATACCTTATCTAGCAATTTGCATTGAGTAATATTGTTAACGATAAATTGTTGGCGCTCCTATGCATTCAGCTAAGAATATTAGACGAATCATGTTACTACATCACGCTATTCAATGTGATTTCTTTTGCCTTGGCCTTTTTTATATTCTTAATACCTGTAGAGGTCTGGCCAAAGTTCTACTAGAATGTACTGTGTGACTGGTTAGAATTGTGTTTGAATTTCTGTGTTCTTTTTAATGGCGCACCTTAAGTGCATATCACCTGTATCACCTGTATCCCCGTTGATCATCGTGTTGCACGAGCGGGTACCAGTGATGCCTCCATTCGTCCCTGTCTCGGGCGATTGTTGACCAATGTTTACGTATCGCACCAGGAACACGTGGAACGCTCTGAAGGACTTCATTAAAGGACTTCGTGAACATATCTGACCATTGCGTCGGCGGTCTTCCTCGTTCGCGCTTGACGTCCAGTGGTATCCAATCTGTTACAGTTCTCGTCCACCGGTTGTCGTCGAAACGCATTACGTGCCCGGCCCATCTTATCTTGTTCTGCTTGGCGTACGCGGCAGCGTCCCTGATCTTCGATCGTTGACGTAGGGTAGAACTTCGTAATCCTTGCCTCACTTGCGTGAGTCGATTCACTCCTAGCATCACTCTCTCAACAGCTCGTTCGATGACGCTAACCGCGTGTTCATCCTGCTTTCTCATTGTCCATGTTTCTGAAGCGTACGTCAAAGCAGGAAGAACCGTCGAGTTGAAAAGTTGGGCGCGGAGCCGGATGTTCTTGGTCTTCTTCACTACGTCCTCAATTGTCTTATATGCTCCCCATGCTGCACGTTTCCTCCTGCTCAATTCCGGAGCTAGATCGTTCATCATATTGAGTTCACGACCTAGGTAGGTGTAGCTTGAGCATTCGGTGATGTTCGTCCCGTTGAGCATGAAAGGAGCATCAGGCACTCTTCCGTTCCTCATGAACATCGTCTTCGTTAGATTCAGCCGTAGACCGATCTTTCCACACACTTCGTCAAACTGGGCCAGCATTTGTTTTGCCTGCGTGATGCTTGGTGTTATCAATACGATGTCATCAGCAAAGCGAAGGTAGTGTAGCTGCCGGCCGTCGACTTTCACTCCCATGTTGTCCCATTCCAACTTACGCATGACGTTCTCCAGAGCGGCACTGAATAGTTTCGGCGATATAGTATCGCCTTGTCGCACGCCTCTCTTCACGTCAATGATGATGTCCTTGTAGAATAGTGTTATGGTGGTTGTGAAGTCGTTATACAGCTCACGAATTATCTTGATGTAATGAGTCGGAATACCTTGATTGCTCAAGGCATCGATGACGGCTTCAGTCTCAACCGAGTTAAAGGCCTTCTTCAAGTCGATGAAGGTGAGACAGAGCGGCATCTTATACTCTCGTGACACTTCAATGAGCCTTGACACCGTGTGTATGTGGTCGATCGTGCTGAATCCTCTTCGAAACCCAGCTTGCTCGCATGGTTGTCCTTCGTCCAACTCTCTTCCGATCCTTGAGAATGACTCGCGTAAAGAGTTTGTAGACTACAGACAACAAGCAGATAGGGCGATAATTGCCGATGTCGCAGGGATCTCCCTTCTTGTACAGCAACACGGTTTTGCTGGTCTTCCATTGCCTTGGAACCTTGCCTTCCGTCAGGTACCGCGTGAAGAGCCTTGCCAAAGTCTTGATGAGAACTGGCGAAAGATTCTTCAGATGTTCTGGCTTAATCCTGTCGGGACCGGGTGCTGTACGGTTTTTCATCGACATGATAGCATGACGAATCTCGGAAGGAAGAACAGACGGTGCGACATACTCGTCTTCCTTGAGATGGCATGGTGGAAGGTGGACGTGGCTCGCAAAAAGATCCGAGTAGAAGTCGTGGATGACCTTCTCCATTGATCTTCGGGAAGCAGTTATGGTTCCGTCAGGACGACGAAGTGCGGTCATCTTTGTCTTGAAGTTGACTAAGCTTCGGCGGGCGTTGCGTATACTTCTTCCAGCCTCCGCGGCGTCAACCATCACTGCTACTCTTCTCTCCTTAAGGTCTTCTTTTATCGCTTCTCTGCATCGCTTCGCAAGCTCGGACGTCAGTCGGTAGTTGCCTGTGTCTCGTGCGCGTCCACGTTGGCGTATCAGCTCCAAAGTCCCCGTGGTGAAACGCCTTCTCGTACTTCTTAGACTCTGAGCTTCCTTGGCACAACCGTGGAGATGTTGTACGAACCGTTCGTATTTTTCGTCGATGTTGTCCATCACGGTATCTCGCCATGAGCCGGATATCGAAGAAAACAGATCCCAGTTGGTGGTATTCATGGGACGATGTTTCCTGAACTTGACGGCTCTCTCTCCATTCCGCGGAAAGTAGAATTTGGCGCGCAGGAGACGATGGTCTGATCCCGTGTAGAACTTCGGAACAACAGCGACGTCCGTCAGGCAGTACCTTCTGTTGACGATGATGTGGTCAATCTCGTTATGGTACTCTCCACCGGGCGATTCCCAGGTCCAGCGTAGGGAAGAGGGCTTTTGGAACTGTGAGTTTCCATGGATAGTCCTCGTCGTCATGATAAACTCGGACAGTCTCTCCCCTTGCTCTCGTTCCACTGCAAACCATGGGTTCCGATGTGAAGTTCCTCAGTCGACCTTCTAGTTCCGATCTTCGCGTTGAAATCACCGACGATGATCTTGTAGAAGGTATGATCTTCTCTGTAGAACTTCTCCAAGTCCATATAAAATTCCTCGAGTTCGCCCTCGTCGTAGCTGGATGTTGGGGCGTACGCAATGAAGACGGTCAAGGCAGGGATTGATCCACATCTTGATATTCGCAAACGTCCGATTCGAGTTGTAAGTTGTTCGAACGAATCGATGTTCATGGCCAAACTCGTGTTGACAAGGACTCCCACTCCACCTACTCGTCGACACTGTCGCATGTTCTTAGAAACAGTTCTTCTCCAGTCTCAAATGTGGCGTTCAGCGGGTGGTGCCTCCTTGTCTCGGTCAGTCCGATGACGTCGTACTTAATCTTCCTTGCTTGCATCATGAGATCTTCGATAGATGCGTCCGATGCCAGCGTCCTCGCATTGTAAGTACAGATCGTCATCATAGTCCGTCTCGTTTTCGGCAGCCTAGATCGCCTTTCAAACCTTGTCCCCACTGGCGCTGCCTTACCAGTGGCTCTTCCAAGATTAAAGGAGCTTTCCATATTATCACTGTGTCGAACAAGAATTTACTCGCAGGGATAGCTTGTTGGGCTCGAAACCCCCGCGAGGGACGATCGGAGCTTATTTGTTGGAGGCGACTCCGAACTCGCCTCCCCACACACCTACCCGGGAAATTAGGACGCAAGCTTTTAGTGGAGGCAGGGAGACCGTCCCCCGGCTCCGCTCGCTTATCAGAGCAGGCGCGGGGTCGCTTTTGGTCGGCGATTATCCCCCTATCCGCCACCTGGGGACGCCCCACGTAGCCTCGCGACTAACCGGCTGTGATCCCTCTATGAGGGAGATCCGTGGGAGTGCATATAAATAAATAAATAAATAAATAAATAAATAAATAAACTAGCTTTGCGTTTCAACGTGGATCCTTTTCACGCTCAAAATTTGTGAATCCACATCGAGCCGGTTCGTCCTTGCATAGTGGACCTATATGCTGGTACCGCATGTTGTGCAAAATTGAAGCTCGAGAAATTGGCTGCAACTCTATGAATTTTGTGAAAGACAGACGTACACACACACGCACAAAAAAGACAAACGGGCGCTTTATTTCAAGTCGCAGAAGGAATCATGCATGTAAAGTGAAAATTCGGACATATAAGACGTCTTTGGCATAATGCTGGGCCAAAACATGCAGGTAGATTACTTTACCAGATTTATGTTTGAAGAAAGGTGAGCTAAGAAAACATTCACGTACTCAAATTTGAGTGCGTATGTCACGATTGTTATGTGATTGTTTCAAACTCAAGGCCAGAAAATTATTTGACAAAATCCCAAAGAGGAAACTGAAAAAAAATTGAGAAAATTCAATTCAACTGCAAATGGTTTGTTCTATCTGCCGGATATTACTGCTAAAACTTTCAAAAGTTTAGCGACACTGACTAAAAATAAAGTTGCAAGCTTCGACGACTATATCCGGAGTATTGTTGCTGAAAAGTTAAGAAATCCTGCATCATATACTGCTCGAAGTATTCGATTATCTTCACCGTGTCAAGTATTCGTTTATCTTCAGTGTTTCGAACGGATTCAAAAAAAAGTTTTTGCACTGCCTTAATATTTCTTGAAAAGCTACATTTTTTCTAAATTCTCTGATGAAAAGTAACAATTGTATGAGAAGAAAGTCAGACATTATAGACAACTGGAAAAAATTTGTAAAAATAACTTCATCTATTTCATAGGGAAGGACAAAGTGCAAACTCTTATCTTGCTCTTCACTGTCTGTCTCACTCTATCGTGGTGATAAGCGAGGTAGCAGGACTTTGGACTACGACCCCACACATTATCACCACGGTGCACTCAAAAAAATTCCACGCTCTCTTTCCGGAAGTAAAGTTAGGCTCGCTTAGTCGCTTTGTAGTTCATAGAAACGTCTTCTAACAGCGTGACTCGAAAGATCAGTGATAAGACTGATAAGCTGTGAATAATAAACCAGCATTACAAACTAACACCTACGCTTTCAAAACTCGAGGCAATGGCGATAAGAACTGAATTATGTTCAAGTTGTTTTTGTAACACAATGAAACTCAAAATTACCGCTATAAAGCAGACATCCATAATGTTGACTCACTTGTTGGCGATGCTCATAAGATTTTCCTTGTATTTATGCGTTTTGCTTCAACTCGCAAAAGCGGATTTGTTTCAGGTGAGAGGTTTACCTTCAACGTTCAGTTATTTGTAAGTCTATGCTGGTTTGCTTAAGGGCCGGGCATACTTCATGCGATTTCAGTCGCGACGCCATTTGGCAGTCCGCCAGAAGTTTCAGATCCAACACTAGCAAAGTGCACATGTATGGTGTTTATCACTTGCGTGGAATGATAAAATGCTCTATCTTCTGTACATTTAAAATGTGCTTACAGTGAGTTATGGACAATTGGAATATTGCCAAATTGCGTCGCGACTGCCCGGCGCTTTACAAGCAGTAGACTGGTTGCAAATTAGTGGGAGTTAATGTTCCAATACCATTTGCAGCCTTCTAGCAATCTTCCAGTCACAACACGATGAAGTACTGAAAAAAAGAGACACTTCTAGAAAATGTCAAGAGAAAGTCATCTGGGCTCTCATTCGCTCCCAGTTATCTGCAAGATTACTTAACATTGGGCAGTACAGCTGTAATACCGAGCTTTGGGATCTTTTCAAACAAAATTAAAGATGTGCCACTTTGACGAAAAGATCTTGGAGTAATGCCATCCTTTGCCCGTGTGATATGCCGTTTTAAGCAAGGCATACTGTTAATATTACGCATCCTATCGTCAGCATATACGTGTGAAGTGTTGATCCAAAGGGCTTGCTTTGCTCAAACTTAAGCTATACATTCACATTAACACAACAAACCTCCCCGTGGCAATGACTGTACATTCCCGAAGGCGAATAAGGGTGCATGACGTGATTGAATGTACTTGGACTTTCAACTCACCCGTTATCATTCATATATTATGGGGCAACGAAAGGCAGATGAGGAAAGAAGATAGCACTTTTATGATACACATTCAAAAAATTAATTTGTCATAAAATGAAGAGTATATGCTCTGCACTTACTGCCAACCCACTCTTTAAGTAATGACAGACTAGCTAGCTATCACTTGTCAAATTTTAGAAATAATTATCAAATTCCTAGTGACATAATATGAACCCTATTAGGCTCTTAAATTCTTCCCCTTACGCGCAAAGAATTGAGAAATATTCTAACGATCATTTTTATTACAAAGAATTACGTTTGTTAACAAAAACTGTTTCCTACCCACAAGATTATGGACAGATGCTCTACAACGACGCGTTTGTATTTGTCGCCTCACCGAACCCTTCCTAGCGTTAAGGTCGAGTTGCGCGTGTCATTGTAAAATCATTCTTCAAAGCAAGTGAGGCCACAAGTTGACAGCATCTGAAAGATTCACGTCCAAAATTGAAGATTTCAATACAAAACTGAACACATTGATTGCCTGCTGAAGATCGTTAAAGGCAGTGTCTGTCTAAAATCTATTCACCCCAAATCACTACTTTTCCCACTAGAAGCCCTAAAAGTAGACCCACCTCATTGATCCGGTCTCTTACAAAAGGAGATAGCGGACCTAAATACTTTTTGCGCTCCGCCCTTTTTTGCGCTCCGCCCACCCACGAATCACCCCGTGTTTTGACAAGACAAGCAACGTCTGGATGCATATTTGTGATGTGGCACTGTTGCATCGACGAGGTTTCGTAGCATAGGCGTGACTAATGTTGGAGCATCGTCAACGTCTGCCAAAATAGGGCTTTAAAGAGAGGCAATTTTGGAGCTTTCTGGTAATTTGAACCTCACAATCAAAACCAGCGCCATGGAAAGATTCGACAACACTCAAAGCATAGAAGGCGAGATTTGGGGTGAACGCTGCCTTCAGACTATATCTTCTGCAGATTAAGAAAATGGATTCGTGCTACTGTCAAGAGTTCTTTCCTCTGTGTCGCTCACTCTTACCTAAAGTGTTACAATGGACAGCTTATGTTGTTTTGTTAAAAATTTAGCCTTGGGAACGTTAAAGTAATTTTCAAACGCCTCGCTCCCCAAGCAATCCACTCAACATCTTGATGTCATTTTGATTTATGCAAAGTTGGTAGATTGTGTACCATTACTCAAATAACAGAAGAATGCCTGCATGACTTTGTGTGTGTGTGTGTGTCTATGTGTGTGTCTATGTGTGTGTGTGTGTGTGTCTATGTGTGTGTGTGTGTGTGTGTGTGTGTGTGTGTGTGTGTGTGTGTGTGTGTGTGTGTGTGTGTGTGTGTGTGTGTGTGTGTGTGTGTCTATGTGTGTGTGTGTGTGTGTGTGTGTCTATGTGTGTGTGTGTGTGTGTGTGTGTGTGTGTGTGTGTCTATGTGTGTGTGTGTGTGTGTCTATGTGTGTGTGTGTGTGTGTGTGTGTGTGTGTGTGTGTGTGTGTGTGTGTGTGTGTGTGTGTGTGTGTGTGTGTGTGTGTGTGTGTGTGTGTGTGTGTGTGTGTGTGTGTGTGTGTGTGTGTGTGTGTGTGTGTGTGTGTGTGTGTGTGTGTGTGTGTGTGTGTGTGTGTGTGTGTGTGTGTGTGTGTGTGTGTGTGTGTGTGTGTGTGTGTGTGTGTGTGTGTGTGTGTGTGTGTGTTACAAAATTCGTACGCGCGTTCCAGCCAACGTCCTGAGCCCAAATTTTGCATAGCGCATGCAACCGCTATGAAAGTTCACCACGCAAAAGCACGAGCAGAGCGTTGGTGGGTAGACCCCTCAGTAATTGCGCGCCGGACTCCACTTGCCTTTTAGGCCGCAAAAATGGATCCGTATTACCACTTTTTGCAAAGTGTGGATGTGTTTGGCATGTAAGCGTGCAAGACACGGACTTTAGTCTAATAAAGTGATCGAAAATCTGCTACTGTACGAAAACCAGGCCAAAAGATTTAGTTAGGTAAGTAATTAACTTACCTGACTAAAGGTTTTACTTGAGCATTTGAGTTGATTCTTGCACGAAGATATAGGTGATTACTGTCCTTATAGCGACTACCAAGCCATAAAAGATTTCAAGAATTTGATCAAGTTTGCATTTATTTTTCTTTTGCGGAGAGTTTTATCCGAGCAAAACCACCGATCTTACATGGAAAAGCTTTTAGAACGAATAGTTGTTTACATTTTATTCGTGATAGTCGCTAATGCGGGGTAGAGTTTCAATGTAATTTCTAGGCGAGGATGAGTAGGACATATAAATAGTAGAACGAGCGCGGCAGAGGTGACGAACTGGTGAAATAACGAAATTCATTTTCATGCTCTTAGAACATAAACCGGCTACAAAATTTTTGCATTGTTAGGTCCATCATTCCCACGTAAACCTGCCCATCTTCTCATGTACCCATTATGGTTCTACAAAATCAAAGGGTGAGCAGAGTTCTCGCCAAGCAAAATGACAATCTTTTAAAAGTTCAGATTTCATTCTAAGCGTATTTTGAATATACAGAAGATACAACGTTTTGTCAATTTACAATGGTCAGACACTACGTTTTGTAGTCTACTAATGTTGGATCGGAGCATCTCAGACAGTCGACGGCATACCTCCGGAGCAGAAATGGCAGAGCCGCGGGGTTTCCCCAGCGGGGGATTGCCACTCGTGCTCCAGAGCCCTCCCGTTTTGTGCTCCGGAGACCCCCCCCCCCCATTTATGCTCCGGAGTCCTCCCACTTTGTGCTGCAGAGACCTCCCATTTTGTGCTCCGGAGCCCTCCCATTTTGGACTCCGGAGTCTCCCTATTTTGTGCTCCGGAAGTCTGCCGCGGCATACTGTAGCCCTAATTAAGCTCCAAACCCCAATTATGTCTCTAAACCCCACCCAAATTAGCTCTAGCCCAGCGTCGAGCAAACGGTGTGGCATACAACCGCCGAATACGACCCCCCCCCACCCCCCGGATAAGAGTTCAGCGCGACCCTCAACCCCGTTCTTTACCCCCTCCCTCTCACCCCTAGTTTGCAGATAGAAGATAGAAGAATGAAGAGACAAGACATTTATTTTGCGTTAACTGCAAACAATCTACTGCAAATCGCAAAACAAAACTTTTGTTGTACATTGCGTTGAGCTTGAGTTCGCTTCTGTCCATAGGTATCATCATGTTTGCTCCACGTCGGCTGCAAGTACCGAATAGATGCAGTTGAGCGTATAGTAATCACGCCATACGTACTGTCGCTCTGCTTATACATTTTCCTACGAAAACGATTATATGAGAAATCAGCGAGTGCCGAATACCGGCTACCTGCCCTTTCCTCCTTCACTCTCCCCTATCTGACCCCGTGTCTCCGCTTTTTTGTAGGATTGAAAACAGGAACATTTTGAGCTGATGCTGTGAACTCTTAATCAATGCGTTTTAGCTTTTTACGTGTCAAGAAAGGATCACGTGAACTACTTAAGAGGTCCACTATACCGTGAATGTTAGTCCGTATTAGTGCCAGAAATAAAAACAAGCTAAGAGGCGAAGTTTAGAATAGATGCTTGCTCTCGGATTGTGCCAGAAATGACATATTCTAAAGTACCTCCAAGGCCAATAGCACCTTCGAGACCAGCTATTCTAATACTGCGACGAGTAGTGGATGTGTTTTTACGCCATAACTGAGGATTGTGACTAGAGGATTCATATAAGGAAGTACTATAGTTCATTTGAGGACGCAAGCAATACCGCTTCTGCGACTACTGGTTTTTTTTCATATACTACAACATATACAACATATATCATTCATCCTCTGACAAAGAGACGAGCACACTCTGCGTACGTTTGATCAACAAGTTTATGGATGAGTTCTACCGCGTTTTGATTATTCAATACTAGCTGGCTTACCCGGCTCCGCCGTATGTTCCGAATAGAAAATTCCATTTCTTAACCGATCCGGACCAAACTTGGCACACATACACTTCGGGCCCTGGCGGGTGTCACAGTCCACTTTTCGTTATCGATCGATGTCGATTTTATCAATTTTTTGCAAAATTTGAGCTAGGGGGCTGGGAGTTGGCAGAGGGGTGTAATCGAGCATGCTGATTACGAATACAATATTAGTTTTCGAAACCGTGCATTACTTTTATCGATTTTATCGATTTTTTGCAAAATTTGAGCTAGGGGGCTGGGAGTTGGTAGAGGGGGGTAATCGAGCATGCTGATCACCCCCGTGGGGGTGATCAGCATGCTCGATTACACCTCTCTGCCAAATTCCAGCCCCGTAGCTCAAATTTTGCAAAAAATTGATAAAATCGACATCGATCGATAACGAAAAGTGGACTGTGACACCCGCCGGGGCCCGAAGTGTATGTGTGCCAAGTTTGGTCCGGATCGGTTAAGAAATGGAATTTTTTATTTGGAACATACGTACACACAGACATACAGACAGACATACAGACATACAGACAGACAGACAAACAGACATTCAGCTTTATATATAAAATCAGGAATACGTAAAAGAAAGTGTTCAAGCCAGTGTGGTTCAACGAGCCCAAACATGTTCTTCCACGAAATCTAATGGTAAATCAATCAAACGCGGTAGTAATCAAACTCATTCATGAACTTGTTAGTGAAATGTACGCAAAGCGCGCTCGCGTCTCTTAATCAAAGAATGAATGATAACATATCGTTTGACGAGTAGAGTCTACAAAGGCGAGTGCCTTTCGCGTGCATTGACCCTCACAAAATTAACTCACGTCAACATAAGCACTCCAATAGAAAAAAACACTCACAAAGAACTGAAATATATTCGCCACAGATGCCAAACGGAGCGCCGCTTATGAGCAGCATATAAACTGACAAGGTCATGTAAACAGTTCGAATGATGTTGTTTGTTGGGCAAAGGATCAAGCCAAGAAACGAATCAGAGTGGGACTTTGATGCTCCACATATCCGCAGCTAAAATGACTTTGTTCCAACGTCATGTAACCTACCAAAATCATGGCAATCCCCACCTCACCTGCTTCTAATGCTAGAGTTGAAAGGAGTGACGGAAGCAGTACGATGGATGATAAGAAATAAAAGTGATTTGCTCCAGCTTGTATGACTTGGTCAGAGTAAAAGGCTGATACATTCGAACAAAAAGACAAGTCCTAGAAACGAAAGTTTAGGATAAGCTGAGCAAGCATTACAATACCTGGTCATGATGTGCAAGGCAGACTTTTTCGTACATGAGATTCTGGAAGACTGCTTACCTCAGAAAGCTCGTGAGCTTGTAGAGAAACAAAGGGATCTCCGCAAACACTTTCCTAAAATGCAAAGTTTCTCAGTGTGAGACCGATTAGGACCTAAAGCTAACCAGGCTTACTACGACCAGCGCAACCAGCACGTTGCATAGCACTAGCTTTAGATATCGGTCATACTAATAGTGACTCAACACGAATTGGTTATAAACTTTTTGTTTCGAACATCCAGGATCTATCACAAAAACCACTCCATCAATAGTCAACGATGTCTCAGCAAGTCAAAAAGAGCCAAACATAAAAGTGACTAAGTGCATCCGCATGGAAACCTAAAACCTGAGACCTGAAAAGAAGGAACTGAACAAATAAACGCCAAAAGCGCCGAAGAGCAACACGAAAAAAAAGGAAAAGAACGTGGAAAAACGACAGCAAGTCGAAAACAAGAGCCGAGCACCAAAAGCGATTGAGTGCATCCGCACGATCCGAAATAAACCTGAAAACGAATAACTTGAAACAACATAAACGCCAACGCGCCGACGAGAACACGAAAAACCAAAAAAAGAAAAGCGAACGCGAAGGAACGACAAAAAAGGGTGTCGAGAGCGACGGCAGCTTATTTTCGAAAATGCTAAGCTGCGTATCACAGCAAATTGGCTGCGTACCTATCGTGCTCCGGAGATGTCCCAAATCTGGCGTACCTCCGGAGCGCAAATCTGTGCTCCGGAGCCCTCTCATTTTATGTTCCGGGGCCCTCCCATTTGTGCTGCAAAGAACTCCCATTTGTGCTCCGGAGAACTCCCATTTGTGCTCCGAAGAACTCCCATTTGTGCTCCGGAGGTGTCCCAAATCTGGCGTACCTCCAGAGCGCAAATCTCTGCTCCGGTGCTCTCCCAAATCTGGAGTACCTCCGGAGAGAGATTTGCGCGTCCCGGAGAGGTCCCATTCGCCTGCTTGTGACGTCACCGTGACCTACAAGAAGGGACCGCCCCCTCGCCCCGCTCTCAATGGTCGATTGGGTCCTCCGCGGCTCTGCCAGATTTCGACTGTCCTCCGGAGCTACGGCACCGACTGTCTGAGATCTAACAAATCGTCAAATTGCATGGCGACTGAATTGTGTGAAGGGGTGTCCCGGGACGTGACTTAGACGAATCTTTGTTTCAGCTTTGACCTTGTACACATAAGGTATCACCTATGTAAGCCATGTAGCTAGCACTAACTGAAATGCAGATATGTCTGATTCACCAGATTGGGCAAAAGAAAAGAATGGAAGCTTCCGCGAGGAAGAATTTGGGGGCCTATGAAGGAAAAGCACTGCGAGCACAAAGCATTTTCATTAAATCAGTTGCTCTCATTGGTGGCATGACTAAGCGTTACACACTTGTGCTGGCATTTCTATCTTCGTTCGCATACTTCAACAAAAAAATCTTTGCTTTCACCTCCTTCAAGATGGTAAGTCGTTTCTCGACGTAATGTAGCAGATGATTTTTTTTACGAATTCTGTTTTAAAATGTACAACATAGCGTTAAGAATTGCTCATTCTTTGTTTATACATCCAAAGTTTACTTTTTGGTTTTCACAACTTGTCTCAATTCAGCCGTTTCCCTTCCCAATCAACCCTTTGGACATCTTCAACATTACAACGTTGTCACAACAATGTCAGTGGGACGTGCTCGCATTTCTGACAAGTCTCAATAGCCTCAGGACAACTCTGATTCAGTGTGAACAAAATGGGACTCGGCAATGTACAAAAGAACAGAAGCAAACGCTGACTGAGAACAGTTATGCCATAAAACGTCAGTAAGCAATTGATAGTGCAGATTACATTTTCTAGCATAAAGCGGCAGTAGGAGCAGGAACTGAAGAAGTGGAGAGGCAGTGGCACATTTTACTTAGGAACGAACAATTTCGGGTAAAATTGACCAATTTTTTATCTTTCTAAATTCCAAACCCTTCTCCTTCTCTTGTAGTTCTTGCTTCCCGTTTTTGAATGATATATGATAATGTTAATAAGAAATCATTCAATAGTTTGTATATATTTATACCTATTTTTTAGAACTTGACGCGTTCGGAAAGATTCCACCAGCTTTGCTCAATCTTGCTATAGTGAGCTCAGGTTCTTATAGTGAATGTATAGATGTAACAGCACCTTATCGAGTGCAGTACTGTTTTGTGAATGCCGTTCCCACTGAAGGAATCAACAATTTTCTGCCTGACACGGTCGGTCTTATATACGGAAACGAAACCTGAAAGTTTGCATTATAGACGCTGAATCCAGCTATATACGACGTTGGTATTGGGCCAAAACTTGCGGTATGCATGCCAAGTAGCTGTACACAACAGGTAATAGATGGAAAAAGAGAAAAAATTCTGATAACCGTTAACTAAGGACATCACAAATTTCTCAAATAGTGTCAATGCAAACAGAACGTTGCCTTTGGAATTTACCAGCACTAGCTGTGTGCCGTTGACCAACAATTACACACTTTCGTTTTGGATATTTATGTAAGGATTGCTGTTCATAAAAAACTGGCACAAAACAGACTTGGATATTTTACAGGAGCTGTGTAGCATTTTTTGTGTGTTGGGCGGTCTGCGCAACTATTGTTGACTATGTCTGGCAAACATCCTTTGAGCATAAACAACAAAACAAGGGTAAGCAATTACTGATGGCTATTTAGAGACTGAGCCAATCATGCAATACAATTTCTCTTATTTTGTAGCTCTTCAAATATTTCTTGCTTATTCCGTATGTAGCAGTGGATCCCAAATAATGAATGTTAACCAACCAAAACAAGGGACAATCAAATCCCTGGCATCAATCCGTTTTATTTCCATGACATGGGTTGTTGCCGGGCATGTCTTAACACAAGAAGCCTCCAGCGGTAAGTACATTCGTCTCCAGTTTCGACTATTACGGGAATAAATCAACATTCACAGATACGCTTGCGCCTGTTCTCAATATATTCAGTCCAATCTTATCTACAACTATCATAAACGCGTTTTTCTCTGTGGATACATTCTTTGTTCTTTCTGGTATACTCGTGACATACACATTCTTCAAAGTCAGACCAACAACTGAATATATTAAACGTGCATCGTTATGGGTCATGTGGTATGTGCATCGCTATATCAGGTGAGCCTGCATAGCACATTTGCATCAACATTTAAAATAATTCGAACTTGAGAAACTGTACGGAGAAAATGATCGAAGTTGTAGCCACGAGGAAATTAGACCATTCGTATCACAGTTAATGAAACATACTGAGATAACGACTAAGGCTGGAAAAGGTTGTATACAAATTTAACCAAAAATTAAAAGCTGTACTTTATCTTTTTTCAAATGCTTTCTTAATTAAAAGAAGAGATGAGTGAATACACAATTGGAACTCGTTGGACAACGTGTATAAGCTCAGCAACTTCGTAGTTAAAACCTTCGGTTCTCAGTCAATTCACTGGCTTCATTTTGTGACGTGACGCTACAAATAAAATTAATTCTAAAAAATTTTCTTGTAAGTTCTGCTACGAAACGGAATGTTTTCGTTGTAGTATTATGTTGGCACAAATATAATGCAGCTCCTTCTTATACTTTCTTGATAAACACATTCATATTTTGGTATTATAAGGATCATGATGTAAATTACAAATGCCTTTTTTGCCGAATTTCGTCATCGCATGTGAGCACTATGGTAGGTTCACGGTACAAAGGCAAAATTTTCAGATTGTTTTAGTTTTTGCTAAAATTTAGTCTAAGGGATTCATCGATACGCTAATTACAAAATTGATGCTGGTTTCGCATGAATGAGCCTACTTCGTAGGGTTAAGATACAAAGTTATATCCTAGCAACAAATAAGTGACATTCGTGTTCCGCATATCGAGTTATCCCAATATGCAAAGGTGCGGGAAATTTTGAAGCTTCTCAGCTTAGGTATTGACAGCTGCCTCTCCAAATTTGACACATTTGAGTTGCTTAACTTCTAGATATTGACACCTTAACGGGGTTTTTTTTGTGTCTGTCCCTGTGGGCGGACCGTTCCCTGCATTTTCACGCCTAACTGCATGTAAGCAAAGAATGTTATGAATGGAATAAATGACTAATTAATTAGGAATGCATTATGCATTTACGCACAAAGAAAAGAGTTGCAAGTGGGGGAGGGGAGGGGAGAGAGGAGGAGCTTCGCCGCTTTTGGCAGGCCTCGCCCACTCAACAATGCTAGATCTTGCATAAATTCCAAGAATTCTTGCGTACGGCATTTTTAAAAACGGGCGGGGCTGGCACTGAGGTGGCCGTACTTAATAGGGGGCGCGGACGAGGTTGAAGTTGCTTGAGGTTCCGCAGTCATCTACGGCCTCTTCTATGCGATTAGAGGGGGCGAAAAAAAGCTTTTTCGTAAAAGGCAAAGGAGTGGGCGAAGCTGGCGAAAATATAGGCGGGCTGGCATGGAATGCCCCTCAGCCCAAAGTGATTATATCAACACAAATTAGAATGTTTGGATATCTCAGATTTGGAATTGGGTGTGCCGCGCACCGTTGCGCGGCGTCGTCAACAGGGACATGCCTGCCGCGACCATTGCGCGGCGCTGTCGTCAACGTTTTAATTTGTCTAATTCCACTTCTTATTTAGTGAGCTCTATAAGCCAACTGCAAAACGATGTCTACAATTCCGTCTTGACATGTTTGATGCAGGTCACGTACGGCTACATTTCTGCTCAAGAATCGTTTTTGAAAAATGTTCATAACTTTTCTCCTTGTGATATCAAAAGTAACCGCATACGCACTCTTGTAGCTTACGTCACATTCTGAATAATGCCAAAAAATGAAAGCGTATTTAAAAAGAGGAAAGTTATGAGAAAAGTTGCAAAACTTATGTGTCAACCTAATACTTTATGGTTACATCAAGAATCAAACTATCACCATCAAAAGTATCTTTCTTACTAGTGATCAAGCACAATCTCAGATGCCTTCCGAAATAGAGGAAAAATCTTGACAATTTTTTTCTTCACGCGCAAATATTTCCCGCTTCAGTCTGAAGCACATCGGCAAGGAGAACAACACTTTTAACTATAAATTCAATTACTCTCTGGGAGTTTCTTCTCAAGTTAGAAAAGTGTCCTTAAAGGACAGATTGCTACCGTGTGACATCTATGGAGTGTCAAACAAGGCCCGTAGTAAAGCTGCCTCATTCCATCTCAACTAAGGAAAGCTTCAGTTGAGGCTTCGACGAGTCAGCTCTGCCTCATTTGACCCATTGATCGATGATTTCAACCATCCACATTGACATGATTGAGTACGTCACGTCCATGCAAGTATACAAGTCAAAACCCGTTCGCCAAACATTCACATTTTTGTATTAGCGGCGAAGATGTGGCCGCACTTGTTAGATCTTGTTAAAGATCGTTAGCCTGCACTGTGGCTCCTCACTCAGCATGTTCGACATGTTAAGCTGACGTGTATCGTAAGCCACTCGAGAATAACTTATGAAAATTCGCTCTGAATCTCCTCATTAGCATACTATTTCGGGAGATCATCGCTCGGATCATCTCCAGTGACTCGGCAGGAAGATGATCTTCCTGCCGAACCCTACCGGAAGCCCACATGTCAGGTGCCGTTGCATCCTTATAGCAAGGGGAAGTGGGCGGTCATCATTTCACTTAACGGAACCTCACGGCGCCTCAAGGAAAATCGTCTCTTCTGAATGAGCTCTACTACGGGCTACTGACTACAGCTTGGGACCGCCTCAAACCCAAGGTGACTCTAAGTTCGATAAAATGACGTAACCTGGGATAATCTCACTCCAATAGTTTTCTTTTGCGCTCATTGTAAAGACAATCTCCTTCCTTTTTGTCGGCCTTTCAGAGCTTCCGTAGGTAAACTGTAAATGACAGTGCACGTGATTTGTAAAAAAAAAATTTGACTGGCCCCAGGCTTGAGGAAGTCTAACAACTAAGAATTTGCATGGCCGCCAATGTGTTTGGAATAGATTCCTCACACTTAAAAGTAACAATACGAATAGATATTTACAAAAACAGAGCGGCCGTTGAAAAATGATAAATTTCAGTTTTTTCTGGACACTTCCTTTTCATTCTAGGCTCACTCCACCTGTTATGGTTTTTCTTGGTTTTTATGTAGTCGTGCACCCACTCGTGAACGGACCGTGGACAAAGAGTATATTTTCATGGTTTGATACTCAAACTGCCACCTGCGAAAAGTATTGGTGGCGTAATATGTTGTACATAAACAATTTCTTCAAATACGACGAGGTAAATACTCGTAAACTAACGATAAATGCTTTATATATAGTCAATTTAGATGTGCTACCTAATTACGTGGTATCTTGCAGTTGACACACAGCTGTACTTTGTTGCTCCAATTTTTCTGATTGTCCTGTATATGTCTGAAATTGCTGGTGAGCTTCAATCTCAAATTAAAGTTTTCATCGGCATCATATTTCTATTTTAGGTATTATTCTTCTTATTGCGTGTATCGCTGCCAGTGTTGGATATGTGTATGCCATTACTATCAAGCACTCGTTTCCTGCTGTTATGACGGGAATGTTCGCTTTAGAGTAAGATCAAATCTCTGAAGCGTTAGTGAGAATAAGTTAACTCCATTTTCTTTTGCAGAAATTATGATAAATTTTTTACAACACACTACGAATTGCCTTGGACTCGTTGCCCTCCTTATTTTATTGGCATGATTGTTGGTTATGTTTTAGCAACAAAGAGTAAACCAAAGCTAAGCAAGGTTCAAAGAATTAGCGTTTTTTGGACCGCTTTAATAGCATGATTTAGTTTTTTGTGATACCACTGTGGATGCTGGCAACTGCTATTGCTTTAGCTTCTCTTTATGGACCTCATAGCTATATAAAAGGAGAAAGCAATTGGGGGTAAGTTAAACTGCTTAGTAAAATGGAAGACAAATTCGGCCATCTGAATTATTGTACGAGTTCATTTCGGAAAATGAGTTTTCCTTCAAAAGCAGAGCGTACTATGGAATAGAAATTCATGAACTTCCAAAGTGATCGAAATGACCACAATTGGTGGAAATGAATACGTAAAGACGATTAAAAATTTTCTGGCTGTTAAATGGAGCGCGTTTGTCTTCATATGGTTAATTTTACAGACTTTCAATCCATGCATAATCGCACTGCTTTTCTTGCGAACAAAGTTGTCAATTCCACATTTACGCTACCCGCCTGCTAAGATAAGTCATAATTATCAGTCAAACTTCAGCGTAGCTGTACGAGCAACCTACAACAATTTTTCTCGAATTGGATGGGCTCTAGCAGTAGCGTGGGTTGTTGTAGCTGACCACTGGGGATGGGGAGGTTTGTATTCAAATATCTAATCTTCTTTTGCGACAAGACAATCTTAGGATTGATCGCGGAATTTATGGGACATCCTTTATGGCAGCCGTTGGGTAGACTATCCTATTGTGGATACATTGTTCATCACTTTCTCATTCGATATGTGTATGACCTAGATGATCGACCTGCGCATTTTACTTCTATTTGGAAAACGGTGAGTTGATTGTAAAATAGCAAAAGAGAGAATTACAATCGCAACGTTGCAGTACATTTGTATGGTCATTCCCATTGTCGTCGTCTCCTATGTGTTCGCATTTTTCTGGAGTTGTCTTTTTGAAGTACCCATAGTGAAATTGGAAAGGATGTTGACAGATGGACTGTTTCCAAAACAAACTTCCAAACCAAAGCTTCAAGATGGAGTTGAGGGACACGCTGCCAGCAGCAAAAATGGTGGTGTTACAAACGGAAAATATGGAAGAAATGTGAACTGCCTAACATAAGTATAATTAGGCTGCTTACTGAGTTGAAGGCGGCGTTCGGTCAGAAAGTTCAACTGACGTATTCTTCTTAACCGTTCTAATGCGTCCTCGCTAAATCCAAAATATAGCTTGGAAAGCGCAAAAATGTTTGACAAGGCTTTTCCCAAAGCAGTCAACTTCGAATTTGGGCGTGTGCAGTAGGGCCCGTCAAAGCTGGAGGCGCAGAGTTGGTAGCCATTTGCTCATGACTATGTGCGGTACGCGCAATCCTATTTGCAGCTTGGAATCGCTACTTGAAAGGGTTGAACGAGGGAGAGGCGCTGGAACACTTTCGGAGAAAATTGAGAAAATTTTAGGCTTTGAGACGCTTTTTTCGCTACATACTTCACTAGTTGCTTAGCTGGAGGACCCTTATTCAAATGCTATAGATTTCTGACACTTTTGCCGAACGCTGCTTTCAATGAATTAGCAAATCAAAAGATTGCTTCAGTCTCGAGTGTTATAAATCTTACGTAGTTCCATTCTTGCTAATCTAATAGCAAGGAAATAAGCAAGATTCTAATGATGAACACTTTTAATCTCAATTTTTCAATATATGTTAAATGAAGTTTATTGAGTAAATGTGCAAACACATCGCACACTTTCTGCCTACATGCGAGTGAAATTTTTTTATTCTGTTTTATTTCTATCTCACTCATGGTGCGCCAAAACAATTCGATAGCAATACTCATTCATAGGAGACATGGCTCTTTACCCTCCCAACTCAGACAATCGACGGGACCCCTCCGCCGGACAGTCCGAAACTGCCAGAGTCGCGCCGGACCCAGTTGACCAATGAGAGAGGGGCAAATGGGCGGTCCATCGCGGTGACATCACTGGCAGGCAAGTGGGAGGCTTCTCCGGCCCTGCTGCAAAGGTCCGCCATTTCTCCGGCGCGACTCTGCCAGATTTGGCGGACTCCGCGCCGGAGAAATTTGCCCGGCGCGAGTCCGCCAAATTTGGAAGAGCCGCGCCGGAGAAAATGGGAGGGGTCCGGAGCAGAAATGGGAGGCCTCCGGAGCAGAAAATGGGTGGTATCCGGAGCAGAAAATGGGAGGTATCCGGAGCAGAAAATGGGAGGTATCCGGAGCAGAAAATGGGAGGTATCCGGAGCAGAAAATGGGAGGTATCCGGAGCAGGCTGCGTATCGATTTGGCGCGTAGCAAGCAAACGTCTAACTCCACGGTGATGAGTCCTCTGTTTACGCTCTTTGTCCATATTTTAGTCGCCGTTTCTTTGTTTTTGTTGTTTTTGCGCGTTTCTTTACCGTTTTTTTTCTTTTCCGCGTTGCTCTTCGTCGCGTTGGCCTTTATGTTGTTGTAAGTTCCTCGTTTTCAGGTTTATGTTTCAATTTTTCGTGCGGATGCACTTAGTCACCTTCAGTGTCAGCTTAAGCTCAAAATCTGCCTCCAGGCGAGTTGTTTCTTGAATGTCGCACTTCTATGTTATGTTTTTTTTTGAATTCAATTATTCTCTGTTCTTCTTCAATGGCTCCATGCTGCTGTGTTACCGTGTGAAATTGAGTTCTGATCTTATGAAATCACAATTTTAGTTGCTGATGCTGGCGGTAATCATACATTTCCCGAATCTTCCATCGTTCTTAATGGCAATGCTAAGGACGATGGCAGCATTGTTAGCTACCAGTGGACACAAGTCTCGTAAGGCTTCTATTCAATCCAAAACCGAATTCTACTTCTTTTTTGTTTTAGAGGTCCTACAAATGCTTTGTTGGTGAATGCCGACAAAGCCAAAGCAACAGCATCGGGGCTGATAGAGGGTCATTACGTGTTTATGCCGTTGTGGAAGACGATGGAGGTCTGAAAGCCAACGCATCTGCATTTATCAGCGTGGAAAGGAGTAAGCTTTCACTTCTACAGCTTTGGTTATACAAATGAGGTCCGTTTTAGATAAAAATGAACCCCCAGTTGCGCGAGCCTTCAATGCCACTGATCCTCATTGTGGGAGTGGCGTTTGCTGCTGATTGGAAAGTGGCTAATGTCGAAAGGACTATCGATCTGTCATCTCAGGTGGGATCTTCACACTTTCCATTTTTGCAATGTTCTGCTATACAGAGCAGGCATATTCCACAAAGTTTGACTTTATCCGATTTAGAAGAAATTACAGTGTTCCAAAAGCACTGATGATTTGCCATTCTCAGACAATCACAGGCTCTCAGCCGGCGGCCACAAAGCCACCGCGAAAACCCACCAAAACCGCGGTGGCCTCATCGCGGCCACTTTCGCTTCCCGCTGAAGCCCTCATAGCAGTCCGCCCGCTGCCAGCTTTAGCCTCCCGCTCATTGCCATATTTGTAGCCCGCTCGCTTCTACAGTTCTCAGCGGGAAGCGGCAGTGAGGCGATAAGGCCACGGCGCTTTTGGTGGGTTTTCGCGGTGGCTTTGTGGCTGCCGGCTGAAAATCTTGTCTGTGTAGCTTCTTGTTATGCTTGGACTACAACGTTGTAACTTCAATTAATTCATTATAACGATGACAAGTAACAATGAAGAACATAACCATCTGGAGATATGACCACATGGAGAAATAGATATGGCCCCAGATGGTTATGTTCTTCATTGTTACTTGCCATCGTTATAATGAATTAATTGAAGTTACAACGTTGTAGTCCAGGCATAACAAGAAGCTACACAGACAATATTTTCAGCCGGCAGCCATAAAGCCACCGCGAAAACCCACCAAAAGCTCCGTGCTATCGCCTCACTGCCGCTTCCCGCTTTCCTAAAAGATAGGAAGTGTCCGTAGCCCAAAAGCTTAGAGGTTAGCTTAGATCGTATACTACGACTATGTACGGCCACGTTTGTAAACTCTGGATAAAGGTTAAAACTAATGAAATGGCAAGTAACAGTTAAGTGGATGAGTACGCAACTACGCAGTAATACACACGCATAGATTTACGTTCTTTAGAACAGAAAATATGCTGATAATAGACCTTGAGGGTACAAACATTGATAAAACGAATCCATATGGGGAGCGGCGACAAAGCAATACACATTCCACCGCGATAAATATATTCACAAACATGAGTGAGGAACTGCCAGTGTTAGCGCGCAATGCAGGGGTTTCTCATGCGAATCAACAATCCATTCGCGCCTGAGTATCGTTCAGGCAACTGTCAGTTCTGATCCAAACCCATTTTCCTTATGTTGTGCAACACTTCCTCTGAAACTGTGTGCGTCTTCGTCGGAGACTGCAGCGTCTAAGAGAAGCTGTAATTGACTACGATTACAAACATCATGAAATGCCTGCAAAAGAGAGAGTAGTTGGAAATATATAGATATACATCAAAGACAGACATTAGACAGAGAGAAACGCAAGACAAATATGGTGCAGCAATTAGTGGAAGTATGAAAAGCCCTAATTTCATTTCTAGGAGGTAGGGAGACTTTATCAAGCCTTGACGATAAAAAGAGACAGAAACTAGTTCCACATCACAGCTGTAAATAACTATCGTCGATTCGTTGACTGCGCGGACTGGACATAACCGCGGAGCACGCGCCGCGAGGTAAAACGCTTGCTCCAATACAAGATCGCCATTGTTCGTGCTCTCGCAACATGTTAACCGCGCCGCATGTGGTCCGCAGCGCTTCAGCAGTCCGTACGGTTAACGAATCGACGATAGCTGCGTTGACGAACGACTGCGTGCCAAACAATTTTCCGTAAAACTGTAAACCTTTTATTGCTCACTGTACAAGTACAGTCGATTCATTTCATATGATCATGTGTGCACCCGCACACACCGTCCATCTTTGGCGTCCCCATCTCGGATTTGCGATCGCAAAAACGCGAGAGAGTGAGCGATTGCTATCGCTTACATCATTCAGAGATTAATAGTACCTAAAAAGAAAAGAAAACAGCGAGAAAACATCAGAATCGCTTAACGGAAGGGTTGCGTCCTCCAAGAATCCAGGATGGGTACGCCAAAGATCGGTGTGTGCAATGGCCCACATGATCATATGAAATGAACCGACGGTACATCATTGAAAAGGTGCGCACTGTGTTTCGATGAATGCACTTGGCTTCGAAATGAGAATTTTACTTTTTGAAAAGGCCGATCGGTAGAAACACGTGCGACGAAAACAACTTACGCTGTGTGTGGCACTCAGACTAAACCTCAAATCAATCCTTCCTCACTCAATGAACTTTGCGTACAACACGCTGGCGTGGAGTAAGCCGTGGTGGTCGTTCGTTGCGTAAAAGGTCATGTTTTCGCGTGTAATCCGCTGAGGCTGAGAGTTTTTTTCTCGAAAAAATTATAAACACAGGATTGAAAAAGCAAAGCATAGCGACGCCTTCTAATCAATAAGCATTTCGAAAATGGACGCATGCGAAACGCAATGATGCAGATCTTTGAGCGCAAAGAGAGCACGCTTGTAGTCGAATGATGTGACAGCGGCGAAAATGTTGAGAGAAAGGCACTTTTATGTTTACATTCGTAAAATGAGTGAATAGATGGTTTTTTACCGTTTTCGAGAGAGTTTGAAAAAGAGTTTTTATTACATTGTGCAGTGGATGTTTTGATTCAAAAACAAACGGGGCTTTCATTAAGCACTTCTTCCAGTTGGATAGACAGTCAAACATAGAGAAAAGAAATCTGATATATAAAGAATCGTTAGCTCAATTCAAAAATCTTCAAATAGCGGAGAACCACGACGAGTCCCGAAGCAAACGCTCTTCCAAATAGCGCCTATGGCCCCGGGCAGACTTCACGCGATTTGATCGTCGCGACTGAATCGCGAGGAGACAACTGTTACAACATCATTCCATGCAGATCAACTTGCATTCGGTTGTGATACTTTTCCAGACCGAAATTTTTGAATGTGAAATGAAAATGAATGGAAATCTTGATTTGGTCGCGACGATTAAGTCGCGTGAAGTCTGACCGGGGCCTATAGGTACTGGTTCACTAGTACTTGAAATGAAGCACTGAATGATAACGAAAATGAAAACAAAGAAAAGCAAAGATGAGAACAAAGATTAGGCAACAAGAAATGAAAAAATGACGCGAGCCCACGCTGCCAATCTCGTTTGCCTGCACATCTAACTTTTCTGGTGCGATCAACAATGTCTCGAGCGGGCAACGATATGGCATCCAGTTGGCAGCCACAATACGGCGTTATGAATTAAGGCTGCCTGCTCATAGCATTGATGCGGCCCGCTGACAGAAATCTTGTATTCGCAGCCCTATCGTTTCACGGCCGCTGCCAGCTTAACGGAGTCGCTGCCTCATCGTCGCCTTTTGGCTGCTTTTGTAGGAATGAATGCGCTCTGCAGCTATTTTCTGACTCATGAAAGATTATAGCTGCCCGCTGGTAGCCCGTCGCTGCCCGCTCACCGCCATTCCTACAATGTCGTCGCCCGCTCACTGCCACTTTTGCAGTATCGCCGCCCGCTCAGTGAAACTGCCCTTTATCGCCGCCGGCTGAGAGCCTGTGATTGTCTGAGTTTGGTGTTGTCAGATCTCGCTTGTTTCATTCTCTTAGACTGGATTCATACTGATCCGTATGTTCCGGAACAGTTCCAGCACAGCGCACAGTTCGGGCACTGTGTTGGCACTGTTTCGGAGCTTAGGGATCAGCATGAACCAGTCTCATGCAACGCCAGATAAGAAACAGAAAGGTAAAGTATGCGTGGCTCGTGCCTCAGTGGTGATTCCTTGCTAGCGAGAAAAGTGTATGTAATCTTTGTTTGAATCTTATAGGCGACTCATAGACGCATATATTGCGGGCGTATCGGTGTCTCTCTAGCGCCCGTTCGTTTCTCTTACAATCTGCGGTCTCTTCCAAGCACGAACTATCTTGGATGGGCGCAACGGCGCCCAGTCTTTGCGTGTCATGAATCGTGTATATATGGTTCATTTTCAAAAGCGTGACGATAAGTTGATTGCGGTCCTTGCGCACACAGGAGCATAAAACACCCATACAAAAAGGCATCACCTCAACACTTAGCTCAGTCACTTCCAGTGTCTGAATACTATCTATCTAAGCAGAAAAACTATTTGATTAAAGATATAAACCAAGGAACTCAAGGTGATTTTGTCTTCTTGATCAAATATCTTATCTGTTCATTGTATTTCTCACATAAGCGTTTGGACACTGAGTGTAGTCAACACTTGTTCGCTCATCGTGTAGGTCATCTAGGGAACCCTTCTCTCGCATTGATCATCAACTGGATCGTAGGGGGCGTCGACAACCGGCTCTTCTGCATTTCACGGTAAGTCCTACTATTAACAGATTTTACTGTGTGACACTGCTTTTTTTCTCGAATGCAAAGACGGCCCTACTCTTCTGCTGCTTCTGGGTATCTTCTTGATCGTTCGCATCATGATTGAGAAGGGGATCTAGAAGCCCTTTGTTGAACCCACAATTTGCGATCCAGCAAAAGTGGTTCTTGAACTGTGTCCCATTTGCGTTTTAGCATTGTGACTTAGAAATCCGGAAGTGAAAGAATTTTTACGTGCTTTTCGTTTTATATATCATCTTTTCTAACTTTGTGATAAGTTTCATCACTTTTGCAAGTTATGATGAAAAGAGCATCCATACTCTTGCTTGTTGTTGCATCATCATAAAAACAGCTCTTAGAAATCTAAGAGCTGTTTCTATGATGATGCACAATCTAATAGGAGGCTAAGAGCAGCTAGGAGCGGCTAGCAAATGGCATTAGATTCATTATTAGCTTGTATAGAATCGCTACAAAGAAGCACTTTTTTCAATAGGCTCCACTTTACCCATTCAGACGATTTTACCAGCGTCGGCCAAGGATATATACTATAGAGATGAGATTGGAAACATATCAACATCAGCTGTGCGACTTCGCGCTGATTCTGTTGATGTCGAACTGAAACCGAGTTACATGTCACGTACTTATTGCCTCTGTTAATATTTTATTCCTTTTTATCGTTCAGATTCCCGCTTTTTGGAGGATGGCGAACTTCCTATGTTATCGGTTATAATGTGCCTTCTTTCGAATATCTTTACAATAAGGGCAATAATTATGCGCTAAAAATGAGAGTTCTCGACCATGTTTTTGACAATGCTGTGGTTGAAAAGCTTACAACGAAGATCATCCTGCCAGAAATGATAAGGTAAGCTCTTGATCACCACTGTCAGTCTTGAAAGGGTCATATAGTTTAAATTGTTGAGAAGGAACCAACATATAATTAGGGTGCTCGACAAACAAGCCACCCTTTGTTACACATTGCACCTAACCTTTTCCGATGTGTAACGCATCTCTGCTTTTTAAAATTCATGTTTGATTTTAGAAAAGCGAGGCTTATCACACCATACAGCATGGATAGAAGACCCGATGAAGTCCGCGCTACATACTTGGACACAACTGGCAGAACAATTATAGTGTTGCAGAAAGAAAACCTTGTTCCAGAGCATATCCAGTCTTTCACTGTGAGTTGCTCTTCGATCTGAATAAATCGATGTTCTTTTTTGCTAGAATTTGGAAATTATGTCATACATTTTCAGCTGTTTTACGATTGAGTTCTCGCAAATGATCCGCGAACCATTGCTCGCCACGGCATTTTTCTTTGCACTCTTTACCGTTGTAATTATCTATGTGCGGTTCGATTTCACAATCGTTGCGGTAAGTTACGTTTTGGAAAGTTTGTCACATCTCTCGACCGTTTTTGCCCTGATTCATTGAACTAGTTTATTCGATACTCGATCTTTGCCTATAAATCGAAATATTTTAGGATCCGGCACGTGAAGCACGCGAACGTATCTTGGGAAAGGTGTCGGGTCTTTTCGAGACTTTTTACTTTAGCAAGTATATTTTCTTTACTTAGGGATCCTTAAGGGTAGGGTAGCTATTGTTCATCCTAAAGTGAGAAATTGAACAACCCAAATGTGGAATTTTGTTTTCCCCATACTATCGTATACCGTCGGAGAAGCTAAAGTTTGTTTCAAGTAACTGTTTGACAAGTTTCGATTAGTATCCGTTAACAGATTCCAATCATTTTCTTAAGTCTCAGAGTTTACGTTATTCTTTTGTTTTATAGGGAGCAGATGAGGAGCGCAATTTACGACGAGCATCTCTAGCACTGGCTCATCAAAATAACAAATTCAATCTTGGCGCTGTTCCCGATGACATCAGTGGAGAAAATTCGTTCTTCATATATGCAAGCAAATAAATAATATGGGCCAACTGCGACTGCAATTTAAACTGTTCCACAAACCGTTGTCTTGTTGGAAAGGTTCATTTTTTTACACCAGTGGGTGTGAAATGATTAACGATATAAGATGATTTTTCGAAAGTTTGAAAAATTTGAAATAAATCTCTTATCTCTTCTCTTTCTTCTATCTTCTATCCACAAACGCTAGGGGTGAGAGGGAGGGGGTAGAGTACGGGGTGAGGGTCGCGCTAAACTCCTACCCGGGGGGGGGGTCCTACTCGGCTTATTTGGGTGGGGTTTAGAGACAAAATTGGGGTTTGGAGCTTAAAGACAGCGTCCAGGCAAGTCTGGACCTATGGGGATTTTACATGGAAAGTACTTTTGGGGCCCTAACTAAGCCACTACCCAACTGGCAGCTCAAGTAGTGCTCTAACGCCTGAGATATTCTGCTCGAAACTGGACCCCGCGACCGTGTTTCGCATGGATTCATGGCGCAAAGCGTGGATCCTCGCGCGAAACTGCCATGAATCCATGCGAATACGTTCGCGGGGGGTCTGTTTCGAGGGGAATATCTCCGCCATTAGAGCACTACCTGAACTGCTGCTTCGGCAGTGCCTTAGTTAGGGCCCCAAAAGACTTTCCATGTAAAAGCCCCATAGGTCCAGATCTGCCTGGAAGCTGCCTTTAATTAGGGGTAATTACAGTATGCCGCGGCAGACTTGCGGAGCACAAAATCGGGGGGCTCCGGAGCAGAAAATGGGAGGTATCCGGAGCAGAAAATGGGAGGTATCCGGAGCAGAAAATGGGAGGTATCCGGAGCAGTAAATGGGAGGTATCCGGAGCAGAAATGGGAGGTCTCCGCCGGAGAAATGGGAGGGCTCCGCCGGACAAATGGGAGACCCACCGCTGGGGAAACGCCGCGACCCTGCCATTTCTCCGGCGGAGGGGTCCTATCCGCTGTCTGAGAATCTCCAAATTAGTGCTTACAAACCATAAAAGCAGACTTTTTGCTGCATGAAAATGATACCGATGATTAGCATTAAGAAATGCTATCGCCCTAGATTAGCTACCTACCTGACATGCAGTCTTAGGTACATCCTTTTGTTGGATCAAAATGTCAAAAATGACTAGGATTGCACGAAATAGGTTAGGTCAAATAAAGAGGAAGCGTTGCAGTATAGTTCGGGAAAGGGTTTGAAGGGTGGTAACAAGACCATCCATTGACATCTTAATGAACATAGTCATCGACGATCTTTCTTGAGCAACACGTGGAAGCGAGAGGGAAGAAACCGGTGCTTTGGGAAAAAACGAGAAATAATTTATAGCTTTCTGATTTCTTAACTTATCCTCCTTTCAAAGCAAACTACCCTCTGATGCTAAACCATCTGGATCTTATTGAAAAGACTTGCATTGCGAGAGAAAACGCTCCCTCTATTTATTTGGGAGACGGTCAAGAGGCGCGATTTCTCCGGCTGTCAACATCTCACAACTCCAGTTTAGTGCTATACGAGTCTTAAAAAGTACCAGATAAAGTGCATTAGCTTACTAGCTGTCTGAGGTTACTACTTGCTGAGTTTGGTAGCTTTTGCTGGGAAACGGACCGAAATATTTACAAATTAGCTCTTGACTGCATTTTCATGGGTTTTTGTCTTTTAAATTTGCTTTTTTGAATTTATATTAAGGTAGCAAGATTGAAAAATCCGTGAAATTATCTAATATACTTCCTTCAAAAATTTAAAGGCTTTTAGAATGTCATAAAACACCTGTTATGTGCTATTTGGTGTCTATCTGGCAATAAAAATCGCGCCTTTTGACATACACCCTATTTATTTAAGGGTAGTAATCTTCGAACACCTGTTCTACAATAAGAAAGAAGAGAGTTTTTTTTTTTGAACACTCCGTTTCCTTCCTTCCCTTGAGCGGAGTAAAGGATCTTACAATCAGAACTCTCCTCGATCCTCAGTAAGGAAGGAGAGTTCATGAGTCTCGTGTGTTTTTTGGATACTTTAAGATAAATTTTTGAGGGTTGTTAAAATAGCTAAAGTTTACTAACTTACAGTTCTTGTACTCCGTCAATTGTCATATGTATATATGGATGTATATCCGTAGCAAGATCCAATGGATACAGCACGGTGACTCGTCGTTCTTACAGATCCCGGGCTCATCGTCCGCTAGATCAGAAGCTGAAGATCAGATCTCATTCTGTTTACCGTACATCTCAGAAGAGTTTAGTAGGGCTGTTCGCAAAGTGCTCCATCAAGGAGACCTCAACGATATGGTAAAGTTCGTCGACATTCCTCCTGCAAACCTTAAGCAGCAACTGGTACGAAACCGCGAGTATGATCGTCTCTGTACAACTCCTCAGTGTATAATTTGTCCGTTTGGCAAGGAAGGTGTATGGTATCAGGTGTTGTCTACCTTATCATGTGTACAACATGTGGAGACAGGTATATTGGCGAGACAGGCCGCCCCCTATGCACGCGCGTCAAAGAACACTTAGATGGTTTCAGCAGGGGCAATGTAGCTACTGTAGCTACTCCGTTAGGCATGCATCGCAGGCTCAGCCATGACGACGCGGAGGTGGGAGTGCAGGTTCGAATCCTGGCGCGTGAATTCGAAATCCTAGCGCGCAAGACACTCGAAGCGGATAGCCGCCCAAAATCCAAAAATCAACCGGAAGGATGAGTGCCTAGCCATTACTAACGAGCTGTCACCATATCAGAGCCTTTGTGGCTTTTGCATAATGAGGTCAGGTCAGGACTGGGTTACTAGATTAATATAAAAGTAATGCAGTACAGTTTTTGATATAAGTGGTCTGCACCCACCAAATCTATTATCCGTTAAGGTGAGCACTGGCTTGATCTTGCGTTTTGGTTGATGCTGTTGCTTGTCTAGAGGGTTGGGCTCTTTTCTGTGGTCGATAAGGTGTTTTATCGGATAGTTCACTTACGTGTTTTCGACTTTTCAGACTCTGAAGGAAGCGAGTTTGCCGAAACTCCAATCTGTATATTGTGGAATAAATATCTGTACCAATCTTGGACGCTGCTAAAGAAACTAATCAGAAGATTCAAACTATGCCAAGATTTATGAATAGTCGAACATGGATTCCTATGGATATACATATATCTTCTATAGTATATATGAATTATATAATATACCATGTAGTGTAACTGAGTTTTAAAAACTTTTTTCTCTTTTATTTAGAGTGCTAACTTCTGTGGTTACGAGGTCTTCTCGATTCCAGCAGATGTTGGTTCCCAGTTCTGGGAATTTTGCTTAATCTTCTTATCATCACTATTCTCATATCGCTCCTTTACTCTTTCTCTTGAATCATTATAATAACATTTTTTCCACAAAAAAACGCTTAAGCTTATAATCTACACATACTGCTAAGACTTTCCATTATGACCTCAAAAATTCTTGATAAAAATCATAAAAGGAACTTTATTCACTTTATTGTAACTGAATGAACATATAGCATTTCAACCCATTTCAGTTTCATTCTCTAAAATTTATAATAACGTTATGATTTCATATCAATTATGAAATTTTTAACCATTTAACTAATTTCTCCTTTGTCTTTATCTAGGTTTGGATACACAAATGTTCCTCTGTTAATTTTACCTTTCTTAATTATCATACAATTCAAACAGGGCAACTTTCACAACCATCATCTCGACCTCCTTCTTCTCACTTTCAGAAAAAAGAGTTTCAACAGCAAGTCCATTTTCATGATAGCATCCATCGATAATGCTAAGACTGCAGGAGGTTGATATATAGGCATTATTATAAGACACATAAATATAATATAATTTAGATTCAAAAATTACCTCCATGCGACCGATTTAGAGCATACTCTTACGCAAATGTACCTCTATTGGTTTTACCCTTGTTTACATATTTTTCACGAATTTGCTTTATCAAATAAAGTCTAAAAATCATACTTATCACTGTATCAATTCCGATTGAAGACATAAATTTATATTTTCCAAACGGTCTTAGTCAGAGACAAAGTTTTTTCCATCTTTGCATTACGTTGGTTGCAATCGTGCAAACTCCTCTTTTCCTTCACTTACGAAAAACTTCCAGAAACTGTAGCTAATCCGTGTAAATACACATGATATATAACATTATAACATATAGTAACTGATAAATTGTCCCTAAATTTCAATTCCCAGCTAATTCACTATTATAGCTATTGTTTTGTGTTTTTCCTGCGGAAGCGGGTCATAAGTACCAGTTGGTCTTTATCTCGGCCAGAATCCTAACATGTAGTGCTAGCTCTATATCGCTACCAATTATATACTCCTTACTCGAACACCTTCTTAGCAAAGTCATCTAGAGTAGCATCCAGATTTCTTCTTTTCACATTATCTAGGCCACTAATCCTTATCCAGTCTATTAGAGACTTTCTGTTGATTCTTTCTTGGAACATTTGGGATTTTTCCTTCTCTGACAATTTATTTTCCGCCATCTATAATAACAAAAACTTTCACTTTCGCTATCAACCACCCAGACAAATAATTGGTTCGATGCTGTGGAATGTGTACACAGAACCTTCGTACTTTTGTACACAAGTTCGGTGAACGCAGTCATCACTACGGATGGGCACATTGTGAGGGATGTGAGATAGGATCAAAATTCACAAACAAGCATTGAAATTGGACCACAGTTCATCGTCAGACTCCTCCAACCATTCCACTAGCACCGTCGTGGCTTTCCATATCATGGTTAGCATAGTCCTGTTCATTAGGTGTAGGGCGATTCGCACGACGAGGTGCTTTTCACGCAGACCACGGCTATGCGCGACACATCCTGCGGCGGCTTCCCTAAGCAAAGCAACGAAAGGAAAGGTTTGCCGCTTGCGTGACGTTTTAAGACAAGTCAAAATCAGGGTTCACTTGAGAACTCCCATGCGATAAGACCGTCTCCCCTGTTCATCAGCCTTCCTTTTTTCCTATGGGTTGTGCCCCTCCGCGGTTGCGCCCAAACCGACAGTGCAGAACACCGGATTACTCCGCTCTACCGTCGGCTCACTCAGTTGCATCCTTGGGCAGTAGAGCATGTGAAGACGATGGGAACTTTAGTGAGAAAGTGCGATGTATACGTGCGTCATGCTCCTTGTAAACTTGAAAACATACCGCCTCACGAAGTAGCAGTCGAATAAAATGAAACCAACCGAAAGTCGGTCTTATTCCTATTCGTCGCATTAAGAGAACGTTTTTACGCGTAAGACGAAAAGCAAAAAAAGAGATCAAGACAAATGCGTCCGTACTTGAGGTTCTGCACTGACAGAGATTCATAGGGTCTTCATGGTGCGATTTGTGAATATTGAATATTTTCTGAATATTTTCTTACAAAGCCAGCAAAAAATGCTTGCAAACGTTTGCCGGACATTTTATTTTTGGTACGTTATTCTTCAAAAACAGATTCCAAATCATGGAGCAATACTCCAGATGCGACTACAAATGAGCCTTATAAAGTTTCAATATTGCAGTGTTATCAGCATGCACTGTAGTTGCGAATGGACTAGGCTTTAATCACAACGTGATCGATGTGTGTGAGAGTTTCAAATTCGAATTATTCAAAACACCTAAATCCTTGGAAATGAAATCGCTCCTTTACTGCGCTTCATCTCTTATAAAGTTTTTTTCCGTCATCAAAATGCATGACGAGATACTATCCAAGACTGGTCGGATTAGCAGACCGCGATTCACAGCCCATCAGATTCTGTGATGACTTTTTCAAAACAGTACGAGTACTGATAAAACTATCTCTGTTATGCTTTCCCTTGATATTGATGTTGTCTGCAAACATCCTTGTGATATGTGCAGTCCTTAAGACATCCGGGAGGTCAGTGACTCAAAAAACTGGAGAAAATAAAGCCTCCTGTAAACTCTGCTCACGCATACATGCCTGTCCGACCTATCTTCAGCTTTGAGCGTCATACCTCTATTACCGAGTTAATCTTGGCTCAAAGCTAAGATTCAGTATAGAAACTGATTATGAGTAAGCGATACAATGGCAGTCGACGACCCTGCCATAAAGCCGCATGAATGCTGTTTAGAGATCATCTGAGAGCCCAAAAGGGTGCTATTTAACTTGGTAATCGTCTCAAAGATTGCATATGTCTACATAATGTCCGCTGCACAATAGAAAGTTACGATTTTCGAGCAAGCAATACAAAAGGGCGAATCTGATTTATTTTGGCATTGTTCAAGGAAATCACAACTTTTCATAAAGAGCTCAATCAGCGCAAACTTTGCACTGTTAGAAAGAGCTCGCGAAAGACCCTACAATACCGACTGCTCCGATTTTTGCTGCAAGTTTCCGATTTTTTATGACCCTACAGAGAAAATTCGAATTTTGACTGATTTTTTTCTACCGCTCCTATCTATGCAAGAAATGATCATTAGTAAGCAGCTAAGGTGTCATTACAAAGAGCATAACTCACCCTTTCCCAGAAAAATAAAACATTCAAATCGGTTGGAAAAATCAGAAGTTATAACTTGAATGTTCCTATTTCTTTAAACCTGGGCATTGTATATAATCTTCAATTTTGCTTGTGCCGAACAGGTTTGTTATGGTAGTGTCTTTATTCGAATGGCCTAACGTTTCGGCGCGTTCGCCGTCCTCAGAGGCCTAAAAACGGCACAAAGCATCATCCACGACACCAGACCATCAAATGTCTCTTCTAGCTTAGCTAGTTTCGACCTCTCTTCTAGTTCAATCCGCAAAAATCTTCAAAAACCGAAATGAACCAACCGTTTACACCACCGCTATGTGAAGTGTCCGCGCCGGAAGAGTATGACAGTACGACCGGAAATATGTGACAGAAGCGGACAATTGAGCTATACTCTAATGGGCAGATAGAGAGTTATCTACGAAGGCAGATAAAGTCTATCTACCATCTATAGCTCACATAGTGCTACGAACGGCAGGAAGTCAGCAGTGATGGACAAGCACTCGTTCTTGTTATTCATTTCTGGACTCTTTGCCGAGATCCAGAAAGCCTCTAACGCCTTTCTAGCCGAGATCTCGTTTTCGTGTGTCAAAATCGTGCATTTGATTTCGAAGTCCTTTCCATCATGTGAGTCATTCCTATGCCTACCCAGCGGTGTTATTAAACTTTTTCGCCTTTTGCTTGCCAGATGTTCTTTGATTCGCACGCTTAGTACTCTGCCAGTTTCACCGATATACAGTGCGCCGCAATCAAGGCATTCGATTTGATATACGACCCCTACTCTTGCGCAGTCGCCCACTCTGCCATATGGGCATATTGTGCATTGCTCGGTTATACAAAGTCGATCATAAAGTCGATTTCGAACAAGTTGCTTTTTGATATTCGCATTAGGTATATTAACTAAAATGACGTCATCCAGCAACTGAGCGCGAACAATGCATTGTTGGAAGGCAGAGTTGATTTTGTCAGAGAAAAAAGGGAGACAAAGCGGAAGTTTTTGGGTTTGTCGAATGCGGTTATCGCGCGTATGTTTTGGTCGTGTTTGCGATGCGGAATAACCGTTGCTGCGAGCGATTTCTGAGGCTAAGCATCTTGCTTCGCGGCGCTCATCCTCTCCCGAGCACATCATTGTTGCTGTCTTGAACATATTCCGAACTACAGCCCGCTTTGTGCTTACAGGATGTGCGGAATTCGCGTTAATGAGGATGTTTTTGCAACTATCCTTGCGATACCACTTCATTTTTACAACGCCGTTGGTTAAGTTGACCATTGTGTTCAAGTAGGGCAACCATCCTCCTCGTGGTTTTTCGCGCGTTAACTTGATGTACTCGGACTGTAAGTTAAGAATTTCTGGAAGTTATAAATTAAGAAGAAGTTATAAATTTTTGAAAATCGTGCGCAAGAACTTTCGTGCCAACCAAATATTTGTATTAATAAGAGACGTTTTTTTGCTTTTTTCAACCTCCAATAATTCCCTTATTGTAATGAACTTACAGGCCTAATATCCCAGTCAGCAAGACATAGTCTCAAGGATTATGTTTCTACAGAAGGATCTGCACATCGCGCCCTCCAAATGAAATTTATATTTCGATCACGGAATTTGAAACGTAATGGGCTAACATATGCACAAACTCTCATGTAAAAATAGTTTTTCTTTTGAAAATTGGTATTTAAGACCAGTCATTACAAGAATGTACTGTAAGCAACAACCTTTTGTGAATAAGAACAATTGATGACTTCAAACTTAAAGGTTTGAGCTCAAAGTCATAGTAAAGCAAAAGCTAAAAGGCACATCCACAAGTTACTTTTCACCGCTCGCGGTAAGTGTAAAAATGTTATTATTCGAAAATAGTCATATATGCGCGTATCAAAGCAAGGTAAGAAAAACGCTTCTTTTCAGTTTGGTCGAACAATTCTCTCGGCATCGAAGACCTCATGGGCTCCTTTCAGATATAAAATAATCTTTAGAGTAGATTGTTATGTTTCCTTTTTGTAAAACCTTGGCATGATCTGTAGATATTGTTCAATTGTAAGGACAGTAAATATAGCGTTCCTTTAAAAACCTGTTACGGCTTAAAACAACTGTACAAAATCTTCAAAGTTTTCTTCATCAATCGATGGCTACTTATATGCCTGCAAGTTCTTATGAGGAAGCATTGCAACCTAAGAAAAGACAGTTTGAAGAAATATATTGTAAATCTATGATTTGTACATTTATCCTGAAAAGTTTCGCAAGCTTACAAGGGAAGGTATATGACTCGCAGTGAAGTTTCCCTATGAGGTGTATATCAGTTAAAAGGACTCTGAGCGCTGATCTCAAAACAAGCTTCCATATCTGCTTATCAGTTTACTGAACAAAGTTACAGGATTTGTTTGGCCTTAAATGACCCTGATTTTGGTTGCTCACTGCAGGACTAAGGCGGCAGAGTAGCTCTAAAACTAATCCCATCAATTTTTTTTATGCACAATAAATATGTCTCGGACATTTGGGCATGTAAGTTTGGACCAAATTCGCATTTACCACAAATTTAGGTCATTTACAAAGTACCCGACCATGCAAGTTGGACGTAAAATGCAACTTTGTTCAGTAAACCGATAAGCAGATATGGAAAGTTGTTTTGAAAACAGCGTTCAAAAACCTTTCGAGTGGTATACACCTCAGAGGGAAACTCCAGTGTGCGAGTCATATACCTTCCCTGTTTAATATTTTTTCGCTAGTTAAGAATTTGCTCTACGCGCAGAACCTGAAATTATCACGATGGATTTTGAAAGAAAATCTCTTGTTATGAAGTTGAAAGTAGGAATCGGAGAGAAATATGATGCAAGCTGGTACAAGTCAAAAGTGTCTTTCTTTTTTAGTTTCAGATCAAAAAAGTATTTTCGTAGAGAAAGATAGCTCTTCATACGTCTCCGCCACTCCAGAAAAAAAGTTATGGACTTTGACCACTTAACGTAGATGTAAAAATCCAAGTAATCTGACGTAATCTGCGACGTTCTATTTGCACTAGATAAAACCTAAAACTAGCGGTCTTTTCCATTTTTCAAATACAGAGAAGATATTTTTGACCGAAAAAACTCCTAAAATCGAATTTGATTTTGATAGAGAATCAAATATTGCAAGTTTAATACAAGAAATTTGCAAAGCTCAAATTTATTCAATCTGAGGGTCTGCCTGCTTTGCAGAAATAATATAAATGAAAATAAATTCGAGACAGCTGTCACGATTTAGAGCAATCAACATCGTAAACCCTTATGAAAAAACATTTCACATCTGCCTCAAATTTTTGAGCTTTTTTAGCCGAGATACGGCGAGTACTTTTTAATTTTACTGATAAAGTAGAGTAGACATAAAACAGTTAATACCTTATCAGCGCGTATTTTGTACATTGCTCTAATTGCTCAACAGCCACGAAAAGCGACACTCAAATGAACTGGACTTCAACCTCCACATGGACTTCAACCCCAGTTTTCCACCCTTTTGAGCAGTGTTAAAACATTTACTAACGATAAGCGAAATGGGTTGCGATTTCAAGTAGTGAGTGGCAACTTCAGTCCACTGAAGTCTTCTGTCTCTGGGAATGGATTTCACTGTAATATAGCCACTCCAGTTGCGCTAACGAATTTGAATTTTTATGAGTGGCAAGAGCGAGATAAGATTACTTAGAAATTTCATAGTTTTTTAAGTTGTCAAACGTGCTGCTTATATTAGAGTATGTGATGTTATCGAAACTGCACTCACTTGACATGTCTGCTGTCTTTCTGGTTCTACAAATTCTTCTTAGCCTTGCATATGCGGATGCGCTACAGGTTGGCTTAATCTTATATATGAGGCTAGATGTCTGTCTGTAAGTCTATACGTATACCCCCCGAAAAAAATTTTTTATAAGGCTAATTTGAATTTTTAATAAATTTCAAAAATATTTTGATTATTTACAAAAATAAACAAGTTGTTTGTACATTTTTATAACCAATAAGTAATACTACCGCAACCCTTACATAAGGCTTACGGCAGGTTTACGGTACAATAGGAAAATTTTTAGATTGCGTCAGATTCTGCTAAAACTTGGCGGGGTTACTTAACATGCTGATCGCAAAAATGTGAGCCGTTTTGCATGAAAAGACCTCTTTCGTAAGTTCAAAGAACGCTATCTTAGCGACAAATGACTATGATATTCGTGTTCACATTATTGAATTACCCTACTGTGAAAAGTTTTAGGGAATCTGAGGTTTCGCAGCTTAGTTATTGACAGATTGCCCTCAAAACTTGACGCAGTTAACTTGTTCTACTTCTCAAAGGCGCCTTATCTTAGTTTATCTTTGAATTTTACAGATCTGACTTCTTTTTTACTGATTCTAATGTGGTTTTGATAGGATTTTGAATCTCAATTTCTAGCTGATGCCTGTGATTCCTTATGATATGTTTGATTCATTTTTGTACGGCTTCATGATACTTACTTAGATACTTAGATGGCCAGTCCTCACGTGACGTGCGGACCGCAGTACAGAAGTTTCCACTGTTTCCTCTCCCTCGCTTCGAACATCCACGATCTTCTTGGTTGCCGTCGGTGGCTGCGTCCACGAGTTCCAGGTGCAAAAACCGTATCCAGTTGATTTCTCAGTCCATCCGTTCTACGAACACGTCTGCCCATCTCGTCGATGGTCCTCCTCGGGGATGTTTGGCTTCGCGAGGAATCCACTCGGATGTTATTAGTGTCCAACTGTCGTCTGTTCTTCTAATGATGTGACCGACCCATCGATGCTTTGCTGTCGTAACGTAATCCGCTAGGTCACGAAGACGGGACATTCTTCTCATATCCGTACTGCAAAGTCCGACAAGATGCTGCTTGTGTCGGCTCATTTTCAAAAGACTGCGCTCTAACGCCTGTGGATGGTCCGTAGTGCTTTCGACGCGGCTACAGTGTCGGCCCAAGTCACAGCTGCGTAACAGAACGCCGGGAGAACGGTTGAGTCGATCAGGTGGGCACAAACCTCCGGGTCCATCAGTTGGTCGGTGGCTTCCTTCAGAGGCCCGAAGGAGGTCCAGGCTGCTCTTCTTCTCCTGTTAAGTTCTTCCCTCAAGTCGTTCTCCATGTTCATCGAACGTCCGAGATCCACGTAATAAGACGTCTCCATAATCGGGAGTGCCTTCCAATTCAATTCCTGCTTCTTCGCAAAGGGCGTTCCTCATGAACTGAGTCTTCTTCCGATTTATTCGCAATCCGATCTCTCCTACTTCGTTTAGTTCCTTCAGCATCGTCTCTGCTTCAGTGATACTGCTCGAGAGGAGAACGATGTCATCTCGAAAACGAAGGTATCGTTTTTCGATTTGCGGTACGGCTTCAATGTTTGCCAAAAAACCGTGAAACCTCGATTTTCAAGGGTTTTTGAAAAATGCTTTTTTCTTCTAATATGTTAACAAAAATCAAGCAGTTTGCGCAGGCTTGCAGTCTACGACACGCTCTATACATGCCAAAAAATGAGAGTGCTATATTTAGTAAGCAGAAAGTTATGGGAAAAGTTGCAAAACTTAGGTGCCAACTTAATGGAATGTATGAGTGAGCAAGTGAGATTCGAAAGAATTTTTCGCGCGAAGGCGTAAAGTTTTTTTTTTAACTTTGTAGGTGTCCAAAACTTTTGTTGTTATGGGTACAGAAACTAGGTGAACAGTATAGACCCCTTTAAAAACGTTGGGTCGTCCTATTTCTGTTTATTTAGTGATACAAGTCAAGTTGAAGTGGATCTAACATCTTGGTAGTTTAGGTAGTGGACCCTCTAAGTACACTGTAGCCCCCTCCCAACCTTTTAATTCAGGCGCAAAGTCCTGTAAAGAGGCTTCAAAACTCCACCATTCCCGCTCACTTACGTTGGGTAGGCGTCATTGGTGGAGTTTTGAAGCGCTTTTTTCAGACTTAGCGCACGAATTGGCAGGTGGGGTTTGGGCTACAGTGTACTTAGAAGGTCTACTACCTAAATTCACCAAAATCAATGAAGAGTCCATTTTGCCGATCACTGCCTTTATATCCTCAAAATGCCGTTATAGTCGCTGAAATACAAACCATACAAAAAAAATTTTATTCAAAAAAAAACTTCTAAATGTCTAACAAATACACTTTGTCTCCCTTCCCTTTCAGCAACGACTTCCATTCCCCGTCAATATTTTCGAGAACATAGATGTGACGAACTTAACAGCAGAATGCCGCAGGGACGTCACATTATTCTCAACAAGTCTTTCCACCTTTGCCACAACATTCGCGGCATGCCGTCAAAATGAAGGCTGTACTAAGGAACAGCAAAAGAGTCTCGATAAGAATGTCTATGCTTTGCGACGTCAGTGAACCTTTCGCACTTTGAAGCAATACAACATGATTTTTAGAACTTGATGCTTTTGGAAAATTACCCGCAGGGTTACTGCAACTTACTGTGATAAATACAGGTTCCTATAGGGAATGTATAGACGTAGAAGCGCCCTATAAGGTCCAGTACTGTTATGTGGATGCCTTAATCAATGCGGTATGTACAAACGGCAGAGACTGAAAATTCACAAAGACGTTACAGACGGATACGGGTAAACTCGGATCGAAAATTGCTGTGTGTCTACCAATTAGCTGCACGGAAGAGGTACAGTCCATGGATGTTATTATTACCGCTTTGCATGTTTCTAGGATACTGTAGATTTCATGAATTCTATAAATACACAAGGGTTAGTGCCAATAAGCTTCACTGGTACAAGCTGTGTTCCAATTAATAATGTCTATCCAACGTCATTTTGGGTGTTCATGTAAGTAGAGACCAGTATTCTTACTTTAAAAAAATTTGCTGTAAGCAAGTTCTATTCAGGAGCTTTATGGCTTTTTTTGTCTCTTGGGCAGTTATTGCGACTGGAGTTGATTATGTTTGGTACAATCATTACAAAAACAAGGAGCAAAACAGCGGTGCGAAAGAATATCATTTTGCTAAGTGATTTTGAGTGTTGACCTATAGCAATAACCAGTCGCAAGTTGTTGGCATCCAAATCAGTGCCAGTTTATTGCTCCTTGTGTTGCTAATTTATATGATATATCTAAAGGCTATTGCATGACGAAGGCGCAGAAGCGGTAGCAGTTGAGCGGGCGCAAACGCAACGCGCGCATATCCTCACCGTTGTAAATCCTGTGCCTCATGCGCCCCGCGGCTAATGAAGCCGCGTTCGCGCCCACAGGTTTTGCGCCTTCGTCATGCAGCAGTCTATAGTCATAAATACTTGAATCCACTTTCCAGTAGTACGCGTACTCCTTACTTATTCGGTCTACAGTAATGGATCCTTTTTGATGAATGTCAGTACGCCCAAAAAAGGAACACTCAAATCTTTGGCATCAATTCGTTTTATTACGATGACGTGGGTCGCATGTGCACATACAGTACTCCAGGATGCGTCCAGCGGTCAGTGTGCTTCAGAGTTTCGATGTATGAATGAAGAAAGTAAATGCAGACACACTAGCACCGGTGCAGAAAATGTGGAACCCTCTTCTATCTACCACAATCACTAACGCATATTTCTCAGTCGATACATTTTTTGTGGTTTCTGGAGTGCTTGTGTCTTACACATTTTTCAAGACGAGACCGACAGCTAATCATGTCAAAAATCCATTTCTGTGGATCAATTACTACGTTCATCGATATCTAAGGTAAGGCACACGCATACTTACAGCTTTTCAAACTTAATTGGGTGATCGATTTACTGGTGTTCAATGCTTCCAGATAAAATGTGAGGCGTTCTTATGATTTCAAAACGATTTATATTAGGCCGGTCCGAAAGTTCGTGTCCTTTTTCAGATCCATGCTCAAACCACTTAGAATAAACTTAGACAAACGCTCCAAACAGTATTCGAGGGAGACTTCCTTCCTCATTATAATGGCTACGTGTTTTTTTTTTTGAACTCTTTTGATGTCCGCTTGAATGATTCTCAGAACCCACAACCCACGGTTTTTACTTTTCTGAGTTTAGAAAATTATTGAAATTTCCATTTTCTACTTTTGAACTAGCTTTGAAAACATTAGAGAGAATAAACAAAATACAACATAGTATACTTTTTCAGCCTCTCTAGCTGACTTTTTAAAATTTTTGAAATTATTTTTCCGATGCTTTAATTTCCACAGTTAGCACACCAATCCTCACAGAACGATAAATGGCAGGCAAACAAGGTGTCATTCGATTTTTCCTCCTCTTTCTGATGAACTTTTTTATCATGATTTGTATAGTATTCATCGACAAATTATTAGAATTCTTATTTCCACACTCGTCTCAGGGTGTAGCCGAAAAATGCGGAATCCAATATTTGAACCGCTAAACGCTCATTTGCTTGCTGAAATCAGCGTTCCCCACAATGGTTGGCCGCCTCACCGTGGGGTGGAAGTGACACTGGGTGTCGAACTACGGTGCACAACTCAGTGTATACTGTAGTGGGAATCACAGTATCATCAAATCACTAATATATTGTCTAAATCACCATCGTACGTGACGTGATTTGGAGCAGGAGGTGCCAGCAGAGGTGCGATGGGGGGAGCCGGGCTCAGCAAAAGTGAAGGTGGTACCAGCTACCACTGGCCGGCCAAAGGTGAAGGTGGTAGTGTCGAACACTCACCTCCCAAAAACGTCGACCGGGGGGGGGGGGGTAGAACGGACGAACAGAGCTATCTTTCTAGGTCGAACTGTGACCCAACGGCCCTCTTTAGGGCCACAGATACGATGAATATTGAAAATATTCATAAATTTTATTTTAAAAAATTTAAAATAGACGTGTTTAGTAAATGGTGTATTTGGAAGTAAAACTTAGCGGAAATGTACGGATCTTATTAGGCAAATTTTGTTATAACGTACAGCAAAGAAAGCAGATCGATCCAGGCAGTAACGGCGTAGAACCAGAATTCCGAATAATTAAATAGTGAAAAATCATGCAAAATTTCCACTGTTATAAATCTGTTGTTTAAAGATGTCAGCAGTTGCGACTTCATAGGTTTTAAAGAGTAAATAATGCTCTATCAGATAGTGAAGGAATCGAGTCGATTTGAGAGATAGTCTCTGAAAACCAGAATTCTAGAAATTTACGCCATTTTTGCGTGTTTTTTGACAGTTGACAGTTGAACTCATATAAATCTTGAATATGAAAGTGTGTGATGTTGCGTTAGATTCTTCTCATCAAGAGCTTTCAGATGATATATAATATGTGGGGGTTTAGAGCCTCCTACAAATTATGCCCGTGGGGGGAGCCTTTTCATACCAAAGTCTCCCCCCTCCAATACATTAAAGTGGGCTAGGGGGAGACTTTGGTATGAAAAGGCTCCCCCCACGGGCATGATTTGTAGGAGGCTCTAAACCCCCACATATTATATATCATCTGAAAGCTCTTGATGAGAAGAATCTAACTTATGAAGTCGCAACATGATTCATGCAGTTCTGAAGAAGTTATGAGCTGTTGAAATTCAAAAAGCGCTTTTTTACCTGCTTTTTCAAGACTCTGGATCTCGGCACTGTTTCAGTGAATCGGTACGGCTAAAATATATTCAGATAAGGCAAACCTTGCTCTACAAAACCTATGAAGTCGCAACATCACACACTCTCACTCGCAAGATTTAGGTGAGTTCAACTGTCAACTGTCAAAAAACACGCAAAAATGGCGTAAATTTCTAGAATTTTCAGAGACTATCTCTCAAATCGACTCGATTCCTTCACTATCTGATAGAGCACCATTTACTCTTTAAAACCTATGAAGTCGCAACTGCTGACATCTTTAAACAACAGATTTATAACAGTGGAAATTTTGCATGATTTTTCACTATTTAATTATTCGGAATTCTGGTTCTACGCCGTTACTGCCTGGATCGATCTGCTTTCTTTGCTGTACGTTATAACAAAATTTGCCTAATAAGATCCGTACATTTCCGCTAAGTTTTACTTCCAAATACACTCATTTTCCTTCTTTATCGTCCAGCAAAAAAATTTTTATTCCAAAAGTGAAGGTGGTCGCCCTCTACCAGCTCAAAAGTGAAGGTAGGGGGAAAATCGGCTCCCACTATCGCACCTCTGGGTGCCAGGCGATAAGTAAGAACAAAGCTCGGTTTTCGCTCGCCTCACCAGGCATTCTACCTTCCAGAGATAGTAAACTGTCAGTGTAATGTAAGAGGGGTAAGCGTTCCTTTAAACCACACCGCAGAACGTGGCGTGCTGCGGCGCGCGCAGCAGAGCGCAGCAGCCTGCCGCAGCACGCCTCGTCCTGCGCAATGCTCGGCACAGGTGGCTTACTGGGCAAGCAGGATATCATTTCGGAATAAAAAGCAAGGGGGATATCGTTGAAGCGAACCCTCCCCCCTCCACACACACACACACACACACACACACACACACACACACACACACACACACACACACACACACACACACACACACACACACACACACACACACACACACACACACACACACACACACACACACACACACACACACACACACACACACACACACACACACACACACACACACACACACACACACACACACACACACACACACACACACACACACACACACACACACACACACACACACACACACACACACACACACACACACACACACACACACACACACACACACACACACACACACACACACACACACACACACACACACACACACACACACACACACACACACACACACACACACACACACACACACACACACACACACACACACACACACACACACACACACACACACACACACACACACACACACACACACACACACACACACACACACACACACACACACACACACACACACACACACACACACACACACACACACACACACACACACACACACACACACACACACACACACACACACACACACACACACACACACACACACACACACACACACACACACACACACACACACACACACACACACACACACACACACACACACACACACACACACACACACACACACACACACACACACACACACACACACACACACACACACACACACACACACACACACACACACACATAGACACACACACACACACACACACACACACACACACACACACACACACATAGACACACACACACACACACACACACACACACACACACACACACACACACACACACACATAGACACACACACACACACACACACACACACACACACACACACACACACATAGACACACACACACACACATAGACACACACACACACATAGACACACACACACACACATAGACACACACACACACACATAGACACACACACACACATAGACACACACACACACATAGACACACACACACACATAGACACACACACACACACATAGAGACACACACACACACACACATAGACACACACACACACACACACACACACATAGACACACACACACACATATAGACACACACACAGACACACACACACACATAGACACACACACACACACACACACACACACACACATAGACACACACACACACATAGACACACACACACATAGACACACACACACACATAGACACACACACACACATAGACACACACACACACATAGACACACACACACACATAGACACACACACACACATAGACACACACACACACACACACACACACTTGCCTTCTGCCTTTACTTCACACATCTTCTATAAAGACGCAAATTGTCATTTTTGCCTTATCGATCTGCAAAAACCAAGAATCTTCTGTTCAACTTCCTCAATTAAGCGCGCGAATTCAAACCTGCCCCGAAATAAACAAAAGACTTGTTTGCAGCGAAGAGAAAAGGAAATGAACTACCAAAATTGGTGTGTAGATAGGCAATAGGGCGTTAGGACTATACGCAAAAATTATGAGAAAGTTATGCGAACTGAAAGCGTGGTAAACTTTTTTCGGAATTAGGTAGCTTTCCAGCCATTTGAACAACCACCTTAGGTGGCTGCCCATGTGGCTGGAAAGCTACCTAGCTTTGTGGAAAAAAAGTCATATATTAGGGCGTTCCAAAAGTAATGTCGCTTTATTCAAATGAATGCCACATTTCATGGAATCAAGATTTTTCAGAGATCTTAGAAGCATTCGATGCAGCACTTCATCCTCTTTCTAACAATTGTAACCCCATTGCATAATATTCAGTGGGCCCTCGAGAAATTACCAAAACCTGCGACTCATGCTTTTTGCCATGGTCAAGTTCGGCTAATTTCTAAATTTTTGTACCTATTCTCAGAAGAAGTACATATGGCAGGTAGATAGAGCAAACCCTATAGGATACAAACAATTTTTTTCTTTTCCTTAGCTTGCTTCTCAGAGTTTCTACAATCAATTTCTCAATGCCATCAGATTCCATATTTAGTCAAGTCAAACCTCACAGAACAACAACCGGCAAGCGACTCGGGTGTCATTCGATGCAGCTTTTTCTCCTCTTTCTAGCGGTCGTTTTTTGTTTCCGATTCATCAAGTTTTCCGGGATAAAACCGTCATAATTCAGGTTTTCCAGGGCGCCTCAGGCTGTACCCGGAATTTTCGAAAGTTGCTAATCTGAAGCGGTAAACGCTCATTTGCTTTGTAAAATTAGTGTCAAACCATATTTCATCTTTGTAAGTTTCAAAATCCGAAGACTTACTGGTGTTTGATGCATTTGTGTCTGAGACGAGCCTGCTAAAATTCGGTGGTTCTATCAAAAAATCTGTACAAAAATTATGACGAGCTCTGGAAAGTAGAAGAAGGCTGTGCTGTTTCTTGTAGGGTTTGCTCTATCCATCCATTACTTAGACTCCTTCCGAGGGTTGTTATAAAAACTTAGAAAAATGTTGAAAGTTGGCCTTCTCAGAAAGCATGGGTCGCAAATCTAAATAATTTTTCGAGAGATTGTTGGATTTTGTGTAGTAATTATATAACTATTAGAAAGAGAATGAAATGCTGCATCATATGCTACCAAAATCTCTTACATATCTTTGTTCCACGAGGTGTGGTGTACGTTTGAAAAAAGCGACATTACTTTCGGAACGACCTAATATTTTCCTTGCTTCACATAATTTTCTCATATGTTTAACATAATCTTGTTCTGCATCTAAAGACCCTAAAACTTAGTTTTTGAATTTCCTTAAAACCCCTCTTCCTAGCCTAGTCACAACCCTCCACATATTTTGTATGACGGCGGCAAGCCTGTTCCACATGGGTGCACGCCGGACACAGCATGCCGCCAATTCGACGAATACGAACATCTTCAATTTTTTCCGTCTCTTTGATATTGGTTTTATGTTTTGTTTCATTGTTTTTTTCGTTATTCGTTTTGTTCCGTTCATGATTGCGTCATAGTTGATGTCCTATTTTTGTGCCGAAGTCTACAGTGACTTCGTTTTTGAAAAACTGAAAAACCACCTTATGAGAGCTCTGGTCCTGCGGCGTAGTATGAAGGAACCCTAAGATGCAACCAGGTTTGGTAAAATCACTGACTTCGGAGCGTAGAACACTCCCTTTTTCCCGAAAGCCTCGTTAAAAGTATGTACACGCTTTCTGCGACCTTGTCGAGTAAACAGGGTGTGTTTAGCACACGTCCCCAAAGGCGCGCTGAACGCACTCTAACCTGAGAGTTATAGAATACTTATGCAGTTTGCTGTATAGGCCGTCCGCGCTGCGCACGGAGAGCAACGCTGTTGCGTACATTGAAGGCAGTTCACGATTGGAAGAAGCGCAGAGAAAACAGGCGGCAAGAGTGCACGAGGGAAGAGGAGTGACGTGCAATACACGTTTTGCGCACTCTCCGCGCCCTGCGCGGACGGCCTATAGCCATAGTCTCGTAGAAAGGGAATTCATATATGGTAAACTACTTTCTATTTCAATTCCAACACAGCGCTTATTTCAAGCGCTGTGCTGAAATTGTTCCCGGACTTCGGATCAGTATGAACGCATCAATCACGCTTAGGACTCAAAGAATTTAGAGTTTGTATCTGTCGAAATGGAATCATTTAACAATTATTTGAGTAATTCAACGAAAATTTGTTAAGCATTTTACAAAGAAAGGGTAGTTGGTGACCACGACTTTGTATTATACATCCGGATATTCGCCTTGGAGCGCTGATCTCAAACTCTGTTTAGAGACAGAGATTGAATCGGCATCCATTGTGCAGTAATCACCAGCGTTCACACGTTGACGATAGCGTCACGCAATGGTGTGCAACCGGCAATCTGTCTCTGTGGATGACGTTGCGCAGTAGTGCGCGACGGTCTCAATTTCAATTCTAATGTGTCCAATCGTCCTGATGTGTGGTGTGATCTAGTTGGGTTGGATATTTCATGTTAGTCCCGCCTCTCTTTTGGCAAGCTCCGCCCATTCCGTCGCCTTTACAAAAAACGTTTTCAAATTGCATAGGAAAGGCTCAAAGATGACCGCAAGACTCCAAGCGACTTTAATCTCGGCCCCACCCCCATTAGGCAGTCTTCTCAGTGGCAAGCTCCGCCCACTTTTCAAAAATGCTGAAATGTGCATGAATTCCTATTTTTAAGCAATTTGCAGCTTTTTTCGAGTGGGCGGAGCTTGCCAAAAGGCGGAGTCGTTCGCCAACATGTATTTTTCTTTCCCAAGCATAAACGAATGCTTATTGTTATACATGTGGCCAGGTGTAAAAATGCACGGAAGCGGCTGTCCACAGGAACATCAAAAATTGGCTCGTCATCGACGTGTTAACCACTAGACCATTCAGCACCTTTGGGGCGTATTGGGGCGTACGACATTACTCGTGATCTCGTGCAAAACCGTCAAATGGGAGGAGACATTCGATAATCGTTCTGCAGATAATGAATCAGTGAGATCAGCGTTCTAAGGCAGATGTCATGATATGTCACATATCGAAAGGCCATGGTCACTAAGTACCCTATCTCCGTTAGCGAAGCTTGCAACGCCTACTAGCCTTCTTGGTTGCTCTTCGCTACTTAACTTGTGTTTTCTCTCCTACGAGGCTCTTTTTCGACTTTTATAATTTTGCACTTAGCCGCTCAAGTGTTTTCTACAATGTTGATGCATTTAGACTTACTCCTCCTGTAATGGTGTTCATTTGGTTTTATGTAATCATGAAACCATACATCAATGGACCCTGGGCTAAATCACTAATTTCTTTATTTAATGAGCCAGCAGATCCTTGTGAGAAGTACTGGTGGCGTAATCTGCTATACATTAACAACTTTTTTGAATTTAATAAGGTACGCTGTATTTACAATGTGAAATGCTGCTGTCAGTATTATATAATCAGATATGCTACATACCCACGTGGTACCTTTCCGTTGACACACAACTTTACTTTGTTGCACCAATCTTTCTCATAGTACTTTTCGTCTACCCGCTTGCTGGTAAGTGCAACGAGAAATTTGATAACTTAAGTGCTGTTGAAACTTGACAGGATTTCTGCTTCTCTTCGCTTGTGTTGCTGCCAGTGTTGGATACGTTTATGCAATTACTATCAAAAATTCGTTCCCAGCAATTGTCTCAGGAGTCTTTCTTCTTATGTAGGATCATCTCATAGTTCTGTACCATCCATAAGTGAAGGGTATTTAAATGTATGCTAGAGGCTTTCCCGACTTTTGGACTGTCTACTACCAAAAGCCATGGAATCGTTGTCCTCCATACTTAATTGGAATGGCAGTTGGATACTTGCTCGCACTTGGGAAAAAACCAAGGTTGAGCAATGTAAGTGGTTGAGATTTAATTTTCAAATGTAAAGCGGTATTTAGTACCTGATTATTTTCAACTGGATCTTATCTGCAACTATCGCCCTGGTTTGTCTGTATGGTCCGCACGATTACATAAAAGGTGATGAGAGCTGGAAGTGAGTCGTTCTTCAAATTAGGTTTTGTATTGCAGACATTGTGAAATCAAAATGGTAAGAGCTGATTTTTCAGCGTTGTCATAGCAGGAACTTATAATAACTTTTCTCGAATTGGATGGACGCTTGCTGTGTGTTGGGTTATTGTGGCAAACCATTGGGGATGGGGAGGTAGAAACCACCATTCACCTCCGTCTATTATCTGAATTTTTCTTCACCAGGACTAATCGCCAGATTTATGGACCATCCACTATGGCAACCATTGGGAAGACTCTCATATTGTGGATACATTGCTCACTATTTTTTCATCAACTATGTTAACAATCTAGATGATCGGCCAGCACATTATATCTCTATTTGGAAGACGGTTTGTGAAAGCATTTTTGTCCAATTTCTGCTTAATCAATTTTTTTCCAGTACATCTGCTTGGTCATTCCTGTGATTGTTGTCTCGTACGTATTTGCGTTCTTCTGGAGTTGTCTTTTTGAAATGCCTATCGTGAAGCTAGAAAAAATGCTGACTGCTGGATTACTTCCAAAAAAACCCAACGAATCTCTCAAATTAGCTGCGGAAGCAGATTTACGGCAGCTACCTGATGCTAAAATTGCTAGATTCAAATCTGAAGAAGGAAATGAGGAGGCTACGACTATGGGTAAAAAAGTGTAAAGAGTTAAGATACGCTCCCAGTTTCGACTAGTATTGATTATAAGAGAGCGTTCTGATTATTTTTGATCTCAAGCATTGTCGAGTTGTGACACAAGGGAGCCTGCACACTGCGCGACAACTGACGGCACTTACTAGTAACTCTTCAGTAAAACATTTTCAAAAAACTTCTAACAAACTTGTGGAATGTTTACCACTAACTAATACATGTCAAGCCAAAAAAGGCAAACAAAAAACAAGGCAATATCACTAAAAATTTGTCAAATAGCTCGCATGGTGTGTACGCATAGTTGCAAGTGATTTGAGGCTACATAGAAATTGATAATAACAGATTTGAATTATGTGGACGTGTGTATTTTGAATTTAATGCTAGGAGAACTTTTTCACACGAATTTTTCACAAATAAATAATCCTTATGATGGCTCCTCAAGTTGTTCATGTAGCATAGCTTGTAATGAGTATATACAAGTATTCGTACCATAGAGTTGCTAAAGAGATGAGGAACGGAATTAGTGGCGAACTCAGTGGATGATAAAGGCATTCTGTGAAGTTCGTATCGATGTGATAATTTGTATATATCAACACTTTTTTGGCTTCTTGTTTGACTACTGATTGATTTGCTAATATTAGTTGCCATTTGCTCCATTCTTACACGCCAACTTTCTGCCACTATTGCAATGGAAAATTAGTTTTCAGAAACTGTAGACCAGCTATAGTCGCCCTATTCATCCAATCGGTTCAAACCATAGGCAATTCAGGTTTGCGTAAACGAGAGAGAAAATGTGATTGACAGCTTACTCTTAAAAATATCTTCGCAATTTTTTATAGTTGTCGTTCATAGTTTTTATAGTTTATGGCAGTACTCAGAGCCCGCCGCGGATCGTATGGAAGCAGACTGGACTTCGTTTCTGGGGCGGAAAAAAGCAAAGGCGGTATTGTTCTTGTGGTCATTGTGTCGTTTTTTGAGTCGTCGTTTCGTTTTTTGAGCGTTCTTTCGCGTTTGAGATCAAGAGTCAAAAGGGAATTTGATTTCGCGAAAGTCAAGAGAGACTCCGTTCAAAAAGCCTAAAAACGAACCCAAACGAACCCAGCGGAACCCATGCCGGGCCTTGGCAGTACTGCATTTATCAACCTGGCTTTCTCATCATGCTATTTTACAACCAAAAAGCCCTGCTCCCCACCATTTCGCTTTTCAGATAATTTGTTCGTTGCTGTTACACGACTGCAAAAACAGAAAAAAATGAAAAGATGCAAGATTAATACAGAAAGGTTTTTCAAGAAAGCTAAATAAGATGAATCATAATTATGAAGGCAAAAATGGTTTGTGTGCTTTGAGACTGCGCAAGATACCCGATGTTATTTGAGAGAGATTTTCAGAGGAAATGAATTATGAATTACCTTGTGCGCCAAAATTATTTCCTTTACCCTGCAATGCCAAAATCGTGCTTTACGAGCTCAGCAATAGGTAAAACGCTATTTTGCAATAACTTACCGTTAAGGTGCTATTGGCTTCAAAACACTCACAAAATACTCTGCCAACTAATCGTGCGCACAACACGGAGTATGGCTTCAGGCGTTCTATCCCTCCAGAACTTGCTCCTGTCATGCAACAAAAGCGTGCAGCATAATGAAGCAAGTTTACGGCATGACTTGATATAAATGGAAAATGTGGAAATGTTTGAGAAGCAAATCAATAATGTTTGACCAAAGGCTGGCCGCTTTTGAAAATGGTACAAATCACTGGGTACAAGCGCACGATAGAAAAGCAAGAACTATTTCTAGTTCAATCTCGAAAAAAATCATTGAACAAGTAGAACTAGACATTCATATGAAAACCTCTTTGAAGACAGAACACGAGTACGGTGAAAGCTACCTTTCTATAGCTTACGGTTGTGACTCGATGTGACTCCAAGACAAAACGACCACCGACATGCAGGTGGCTTTCGCAAATTTTCCGTCATTTTTTATGAAATATCAACAAACATAACTAATATTACTATGTGTTGTGGAACTGTTAAACGTAATTGGAACTCGCTCACTATTGATAGATTAGGCTGAGGCAACCTATGTGGTTGCGGCGTACCCTCCCCACATTGAGATATTTACGTGTTGTTATTGCATTGATCCTAGTGAACCGCGGCACATACGCCGATGTGTACAGCGGGAGACTTTGCGTTTTTCTAATAAATAAATCGTCAACGACTCAACGCGTTCCACTACAACTGGCGATCGATCAGGATCAAGGACAAGAAGACCTTCACCGACCAAGGACCGGAAGAAGCTCCAACGACCAAGGACCAAAAGCCCCCATCGATCAAGGACAAGAAGAAGTGCTGCAGCTCAAATCGAGGAGGAAGCTGTCACTGGTCGAGGACCAAAGAAGTAAGCTTTACTCCGAAGTTATCGATTTAGCAAAAGATTTCGTCGACACCAGAGAAGTCTACCATGCCGAAAGCCAGTGAAGAGCGGCATGGCGACTCTCTGGAGAAGGTCCTGTCGGTCATGGTCGATTAGATGCGGCTCCAACAGGAGGAGATGAAGCTGCATATGCAGCTTCAACAGGAACAGATGCAGGCTCGACTAGAAGCTCAACAGGAGCATATGCAAGCACAATAGCAAGCTCAGCAGGAGCAGATGCAAGTGCAATCGCGGGCTCTACAGGAGCAAATGCAGATGCAATTGCAAGCACAACAGGAGCAGATGAAGACGTTGGTCACTCTTTGACCAGTAACCAAAGGGTAGCCGTCCAGGATGCCAGCAAGGCCAGCAAGGAACATTATGACCAGCTGAGCAAGGACGTGCAGAGATTTACCTCAGACGAAAAAACAGGTAACACCTTTGCTTACTGGTATGGCAGGTACAGACCAATCATTCGAGACTCCCAGCTTCCGGATCAGAAGAAGCGCGACTTGATCCTAATGAAGCTGGATGAAGAAGCATAAAGGAAGTATGCCGATGAGGTCCTGCCTGCGCAACCAAACGACTTGGACTTCAACACCACCGTCGCGATTCTTTAAAAGCTGTTTGCCTCCAAGAAGACGCTCATCAGAAGACGGTATGAGTGTTTAAGAATAGCGTGCCCTCCGTTTACACCAGAGTATGTACCGTTTCGCGAGTACGCCAACACCATCAAGCGGATGGACGAGGATGCCCGGCTCAAGGGGGTCGACTACACGGCGATGAAGACGCCCCAGTTCGTAGCAGGTCTTCAAGATCCCTCACTTAGGGAAGTTCGCCTTCGGATGATTCGTCGACTGGACGCTCACGCGGACGAACATCGTTGACAATCGAGGACCACGCGGAATGTGAGAATTTCACCCTTGAATATGGCCAATACAGACATGGAAGGAACGCGCGACATCCATGCTGTATTGAAGAAAAAGGTAAATTGCTTCATCTGCGGAGGACCACATTTCAGAAGAGAGTGCCCCCAATCTGGCAGCACTAGTCGGAAGAAGCGACGGAGGACAGGTGCAAAACATTTGGTCGCAAAGGACAGTGCAAGAATGTGGTCGCTTTCGATGCCGAGAGTGCGCGGACTTATCTCGATGTCGTAATCAAGGGATGCTCTCTCAAGCTCCAGCTGGATACGGGTGCAGACATAACCTTGATATCGCGTAGAGCTTGGAAGAAGATAGGATCGCCTACTCTGAAACCTTCTGTGATGCCTGTGAAAACCGCAGACAAACGCCAAATTCATGGTAAATTCTCAACCGACTTTTCCGTCAGAGATCGAGTTACAGGGAAGATGCTTTATGGAAATGGCACATGCTACGTCACCGAAGGCTCGAATCTACTAGGACTGGAATGGTGCATCGCTGCCGGCATACAAAAAGCTGAAGGACAACTACCATTGCAGAAAGGTGATTAGCGAAGAGAAATTCCGAGCCGAAGTGGTCGCCGACTTGAAGAAGAAGTATGAGGAAGTCTTCAACAGCGACCTCGGAAAGTGCACGAAGAGTAAGGCAAAATTAGTCTTGAAAAGCGATGCTGTGCCAGTCTTCAAGAAGAAGCGACCGGTACTTTACGCGTCAGCACTGAAACTGGAAGCCGAAATCAATCGCTTGGTAGCCGAAGGAGTTATTTCTCCGGTCGAGCACTCAGAGTGGGCCGCACCGGTAGTTGCTGTCAAACAACAAAGTCCGGCAACGCGAACGACGCGTGCGACGTCGCAACTTCTTTTGCTTCGATATCAAAGAGAAAAACCGTAGTTTCAATAATGATGTGTACCGACATAGATACTTTTGGATACTATTAGAAATTGAGTTCTTGTTTCTATATTTCAGAAAAGCAAAGGGAATCCTCACAAGCGACAAAATTCAAACACATCGAATCCACTCAGAGCCTTGGATATGGAACTTATTTGACAAGATGATTACAGATGTAGCACACAGTCTAAGAAATAAGGTCGCTTTATTGGCAATGGCTAGAAGTGCACTCTTTCTCGCCGCGCGCGATTTCGCGGTCCGAAACGTGTTAGCGTGTGTTTTCAGTTGTTCTTCTTTTCGTAAGCAACTTACGGGGTACGTAATGTGGCATGTGCTACCAATCACAGTGCGGAAAATTCCACAATTTGGGAAGCTCACGGATAGAAAGGATCGATGAACAGAGATCGCATCCAAGGGAAAAAATAGTCTTTTGCCTTCCTTGAGAGAAATTGCCACATTTTTTGTGCAGCTGTGCAGAATAATTTTCCGTCATTTCATTTATGATAAACCGTCAATTGTTTTTTCTTTTTAAGACATGCACGAAATTGGTAATCGATTTATTTAATCCACGGTCAACGTTTCGGCAAATCGCCGTCCTCAGAGCCTGTAGGGGACAAAACGACCTGTAGTCAATCCGAAGCAGATCTTTACAGTCCAACAGGCAAAATGCTAGACCTCATTTCGACTACCAGTTCAGGCACGGTCAAGCACGCACCCTCTGGATTACGCCGATAGTCCTCTTTAGAGGCAAGTTGGGCTCACGCCGTCTACTGATCGATAAACTTGGGCTAGACGTGTATGCAGATCGCCACTTATACAGTCGAGTAGATTTTCCGCTTAATATAGTGTGCTTGCACAGAAGGTAAAGCGCGGTAATTGCAAATAGCTAATAACTAGTTTTAACTGTAACGCCGGTCGATTGCAAGCGTCAAATGCCGACAGCACTGGCGTGGCTATTTATTCACGTGCAAGTTTCAACGCATTTAACCTTCTGTGCAAGCACATTATATCAACCAAAAACTTTAAGCGACTGTATCTACCAGATCAGAATGACTGATCCAAATAGGGCGAGAACTCATGCGTAGTCGCTAGGATGAAATTTTGTTACTTTTGTTCATCTCTTCGTTTCTGACGTAACAATATTCCAACAACATAAGGTTGACACACATTTTGCTGTCATCATTCGTTAGTCTGAAAGCAAAATGAAAATGTTCATAAACGGACCGTAAAAAGCCCATGTTCTCTCATGTTTTCGCACGCGCAACTATGCACTTTCAAAGCTGTGTTCTTCTGCTTGTGATGCAAAAAAGCTAATTAGCTCATGATCTTTGCTTGCTCTTGCTTTGCCCTGACACTTACCCTCTAATTTAAAAGGATTGGCGGCTGGGTGGGCTCACGTCCTCGTGTAAAAGATAGTATAAATTGCAACTTTTCGTTCTGTCTGATTTTTTTGCCTTGTGTTCGAAGCAGCCGTTCCAAGAGATTTTCAAAAGTAATACGGTATTATTTGTACCATTAAAAGGCATTTTTCTTCCTGTTTTCAACGTATTCATATTAGGTTGTCCGGAAAGTTCTGTCGTTTCATTTTTGAAAATTTGAAACTTTTTGCCATCTTGACGGATTTGCTTCTATCTCATTTTTTGGAAAGAAATCTTCCTCTTTGTAATAGTTCCTCGATGAGCTTCTACTACACATTCATTGCCGACATAAAAATAGAGAGAGAAGACTTGTGATTTGACCATTTTAAGGTAGGTCGCCAATCTGAAACGCTGCAGAAAATTTGAAATCTGCCGAAAATAAGTTTTATGACCTGCTCTTTGAATCTGGGAGAAAATTGTGCTGTTTGGACGTTTCAAAAGTTATGATTTTTGAGAAAAACGATAAATTAATTGATTTTGGGTTTCCTATTGTAAACTCGATAATTATAACTCTTCATAGAGAACAAACACACGATTTTTCCTCAAATGCAGAGATTAGGTTATGAAACTTATTTGCTAGCAATTTTAGATTTTTCTGCAGCGTTCCAGATTTTTGGCAACCTATGTTAGAATGGTCACAGCTCAAGTGGTTTCCATATGAATGTATAGTAGACGCTCATCGAGGAACTATCAAAAAAGAAAGATTTTTCCAATAAGATAAAATTGAGGCAAATCCGTCAAGATGGCAAAAAGTTGCGAATTTTCAAAAAAGAAACGATAGAACTTTCGGGACAACCTGATATCAATAGATCTCTAGTCTGGATTGCAGGCCATTGATCCCCAGATGATCGAAGCACGTTCTCGGTATAGTCAGCACCGTATATTCGTGTTCGAATAATTTATTCGAAATATTCGATTATTCGAATATTCGAGAAAGTCCATTTATTCGATTATTCGAGTGGTCGAATAAATAAGAAAGGCCTATAATTGAATAATTCGTTCATTCAAGATTTCGAAAAATGACTCATTCGAATATTCGTTCATTCGAGGAGTTTCAAAAAACGGTCATTCGAGTATTCTTTCATTAGTTTTAAAAAATAATTATTCGAATATTCGAATATCCGAGTAAGTGAGAAAAGTACCCTAATTTCCAGGGTATAAGGCGCACCTTGTATAAGGCGCACCCGCCGTAGCGAACGATGGCGCGAAAACGCTTCTAGGATGCTCTCTAAATCTAGAAAGCTGAAATCTCAGTGTGCTGTGGTTATTCTTTACTGCCCATTGCCATAAATCATGACTTTCGGGTATCTTTTCCTCTTCTCAGAATGATACTTTGATATCGTTCCTAAAGGTGGGAAGAAGGTGCTCTTAATGGTGTTATGATGTTTAGATTATTCTTTCTTTTGTTTTCAATGATGTTACCGGTGCTACATTTGTGCCTTCCTTCGTCTCCAATAATGCTACTGGTACTGAAACTGTGCTATCCTGTACAGTGGTACTACTGATAATTTGAAGGTTTTTGTTCTATTTTTGTCATTCTGGAAAAATCAAAAATAAGGTAGAGATTTGTTCTGAAACAAATCACTATTAAGAGGAAAACGGCAAAGAACGGGAGCAAAGAGCTACTGATGAGTGAAAGAGGCTGTTGTTGGATGCTTGTGCGGCGCCGCGCATCGCCAACGTCATCGTACAACAGTCCGCGCGCGGTGAAAGCTACTGCGCCTTATACCCCGGAAATTAAAGTATATATTCGAATATTCGAAAGTTTTTATTCATTTGCATGTTCCATACGCAAGCAAGTTTCTTGAAACATTCATATTTTGGTCGGGTGGGTAGAATAGTGTTGTGCTTCATCGCACACTCCTGTCCAAACGATCAATATATGCGCTAACAATAGCTTCGCAATCAAGAGCGCTGTCTTGTTAGGGCAAGCAAACCTGGGCTGCGTTTCATCACTCATTTACGTTTCATTATGTCATTGCTCAGTCGATTCATTGCTTTTCACGCATTGTGAAACAATGACGTTTTCTGTGAAAAAAAAACCCCAAATTGGACTACTTTGCTTACTATTTTACTCTATTCTAACTCTTTCGACGACGCCATAGTTTTGAGCAATTTTGTATCACTATAGTAGAATAAACGTACTGTTTCAGATTGATGATGAAATTCGTTGTGGGACTACACGGTGAAAGGTATCAGCTCGATCCCCATTCAAACTACGTGTTTCTTTTTATTTTTGTCCGTCAAATCTTTTATCTATTTTTCTCTATCGCACTTCGCCGCTCTAGTATTTGACTCTCTTCCAACTGCCCTATACCTGCCCAAAAAAGTGATGCCCTCCTTTTTTGCATTGCTCTAGTGGGGCTTTTGTTCATGATTGCCACTGTCACACGATGTTCGTTGACCGCACGCACTGCTCAAACGTTGCGGAATCACGCACGGAGCGGCTGATGCGAGGCACGGACTTGTGAAATCTGTAGTGTTGCAGACGTTTTATCTCGTTCCATGCTCCCAGTGATGTCCAGACAACTCTGCGTGGTTCAGCTGGACTTACTGCTGGAAAACAAAGTGACAGAACTGTTGAAATTTAAGAGCCGGGCATACATCATGCAATTTTATCGCCTCCCGATTCCTTCAAAGTGACAACTGTTACAAGTCCAAAGCATGCCGATCATCATGCATTCCGGTTGTGATAGTTTTACTACTCTACTAATCGAGAATAACTATCACAACCAGAATGAAAAATGATCAGTAATCAATGAACCCATAAAGCTGTCATGTTGGGAGAATCGCGAGGCGATAAAATTGCTTGATATATGCCCGTTCTTTAGCGGAAGTGTATAACACGACGCTGATCCACCATAGCTTGCTGCGAAAACAGCTTAACGATCCCGGTAAGTGTACGTTAGGGGGTCAAGAGCAGATCGGTCTAACCTCTTGCACCCGGAGTCTCTTCGATATCTGATTTTGTGGACCAACCTTGAAGAAGCGTTTTCGAGTTTTTTCTCAATCATGAACTGACTTGAAAAGTTAGTATAAACTTTTTAAACTTTCTACTGAAAATCTACAGAAAGCATTATTGCGGTAAGCAAATGATTTTCGTGATTGTTAGTAATCTCTGAGGACAAAGATGCCCCATCAATTTACTGCCTCCTTCCGTAACTCCACAAAATGGCTCCATCATGTGAGTTAAAAATTTCGAACTTTCACAGATCAGATTTAAGTGGCATCCAAGTCTTTGAAATTTTTGGATGGATATTAGAATAGTGTCAACTTTCTGAACTCAAGCACATCTGTTTGCTCATATCTCACAGATGTAAATGTAATTGATAAGTTTTTATCTGTGTGGCTACCACTATGCGTTTATCCCAAGTTGCTGCCGTGATGCATCTCTTTGCTCTTCGTGATTAATCAATCATATGATAGTTAAATCTATACTTAACTTCAAGCCGATGTACTTACACGAATCTGGAACTCTGCCGAGGCGGTGGGGCTATCTCTCCTTTCTGGATCTGAAGTGTTATGCATACTATTCCGCAGTTTCTTTAAGAAAATCGTCACACACATGAGGGGGGGGGGGTCAAGAAAGATGATGGTGGTTGCTGTGGATGATGGCTAAGAATGGATGTCTGTTATTCTGTAGTGCGTAATGATTCAATTGTGTTATTTTTACATCAGCATATGAAAACTTTGAGAGTAGAGTCTACGTCAGATAAACAAAAATGTTTTATGCTGGCATTTGAGGTCGAGTATAAACCCAGTTCATACCTCGTTTTGAGTCATTTGTTTCTTTCTTATGTCACCATATCAAAGTTTGTATTGGGCCTGTGCAGCTGGATAGTTCAAGGACGAGCAGAGTAATTGAAAACAGTAAGTTTGTTTAGTATACTAATCGCTCAGCACATCAAACTTAGTAATCATATTTCCAAAAGTTGTAAGTCCGAAAGGAATCGAAAAGTCAAAACTCAGAGGAATCACCAAACACGAGAGAAGTGAGTTTTTCAATCCACAGTTTCTTAGCTTCTGAGTACTTTGTTTCTGACTACTTTGTTGAGTACAGTCGAAAGTTTTGGCTGGAAATGTGCTTTGTCAAACATATTTTTCCAGTCACAATCGCATAAAAAGAGTGCGCGCATTGTCAAGCTAGCTGGGAAAGGCCACGTAATCAAAAAATTTTCAGCGGTGTCTCTCATGAGCATAGTTTGTGATATGTTCACTAAGATATGGGATGAAGAGGGTAACGGAGTTAAGGGATGTAAAGTATGCAAAAAGACAATAAAGATATCTCAATCGAAAGCTACCACGAATTTGCTATTTGCACCTTAGCGAGAACCACAAAGTGGAGCCTGAGAAAGCTAGGGAGGAATTGAAGTCGAAAATTCCTGCAAAACTGGTCAAGCAACCGTCGATCCGCACCGCCTTACTTCCTAAGATGAGCAACGAGACGCGACGAGTAGTCAACACTCACTTAGCGATGCTGACAGCAGATAAATTCTTATCTCTATCACGTCCGACATCGAGAACGTTCCGGAAGTTCGTTCAATCGCTGTGCTCGTCATACACGCCACCATCGAGGAGTACGTTGCAAATATCATGCATGAGAATGTCAATCAAATTGTTCAGGAAAATAAAGATTTACTGTCGAATGCCGAGGTTGTGGCAATTTCTGCTGATTGCTTGAGTTCATTTAGTAGTAATGCAGGATTACTCACCATAACAGGAGATGTTGGTGGGCCTGGTCACACCTCGCACGCAAACGTAACACTTGACTGCGTATCAGTTGGGTTTGAAGGGTAAATATCGTTACATTCAGTGGACACCATCACATTTGAAGCAATTTAGTCACACCGCTGATGTCATATTTGGGCATATACGAGCAAGTTTGCAAATATTAACTGTCAACGGTGAAAAAATCTGTCCCCGGTAGCGAACGGCGCTTCGAATATGAAGAAAGCTGCTGCGGAATTTAATGTGAAATAGGCACTAAACTCTGCCGATTTATCAAAACCAGTTTCCATTATTTTAGCTTGCAATGCGGTGCGCATCTTATCAATCTTGCAGTTCGAAAAGCCCTAAACTGCGAACATGTAGCTCCTCTGATAAACAAATGCAAATCCATCGTCACTAAACTGAATCATAGCAGTGTCCTGAGGGGAATATTTAGAAGATACTCACATACTCACATATTTAACAAATGGCTGATAGTAATGTCGGTGTTCAGCTACCTAGACGAATTCAATCTCCCCAAAATCACACCAAGCAGCTTGTCCAACGTTGGGGGTCGACATATGCTATGATATGTGACGTCATTTTACGGTATGGCCGCCAGTTTTTGTAGTCCCTATGTTTTGTATGCAGAGAGCGGCCCTAGACAAGTTGAAGGAAAATCATTCTGACCTTTTGATGCCGAAGATACAAAACATTGAAATCCGTCAAAGTTTTTTTGGAACCATATTACGACTAACAGAAAAGATAGAAGTTTACGACAATTGTGATAACAACTTGTCGATCTCGACATTCTCAGATGTGCGCCGCGGATGCCACCAACTATCTTTTACTCGCTGGAGGAAAGTTGCTCCTTGCGGAAGAAAGGTATCTCAGGGACGTTCAATATATCGAAAATGTGCAGAATACATTTTCAGTACTTGCAACGAGCCTAGAACCAAAGTAAAACAATTCGGAAATATCTCCTTAAGGAGACCAGGCGTCAGTGCGCGTGCGCGCCGTCTTTTGCCGATGAGATCCTTCGAGCTTCACTCTTCTTGATCCGAGATCTGCTTTTCTTGAGAGGATCCTCCGAGGAATGGAAAACAACTGTGGAAAGGCTCATCAAACTCAAATGGAAGAACCCTCCCATTTTTTGACATTGGTGCCACATCTGTTTTTCAGTAGGTCATTCAAACAGTCAGGAATCGCGGGCAGAGACTGTGGTGTGCACTGCAAAAGAGGGGCTAACGTCTTTCTGGAACCCAATCGCGGATCCCGAAAATGAACCAGTTGCGAAAAGGTGCTTACTATCAGATAGAGGAGAAGAAATGTGGTAAGAGGCATCCTATTTGTTTTCTTGCAAATACTGACTAATTCAGATCGAAATCCAGCAGTATAAAGAAATTCCATGGAAGTTTCATCTTCATGAAGAAAGAACATCGCCGGTGGACATGGGAATCGCCCAACGAAAGGACTCACGCGGAAATCGACACCATCCTCATCAACTGAAAGTGGAGCTTACTCGATGTCTCAGTTTCCATCCTTTTGCAATGGCTCCGATTACTGCCTCATTCCAGCGAAGATACGATTCAGTCGAAGGCTGGAGAAGAAAGGCTGTCACATTGCCGCAAGAAGGAAGGAAGTCGTTTATGATGGTAACAGGCTGGAAGAGCTCAAATATAATTGTGGAAGAGCTCAAATATAATTGACTGGCCCATCAAGGAGGAGGACCCAACGTACGACTACGACCGCTTCTGAAAGGTTTGCGAGCTTGCGGAGAGAGTGCGCCTCATTGACTTTTGAGAAGAACTTGGAACACATTTTAAAGACAATCAAGAAATCGTTTGAAAGAAAAAGATCCCTGAGGCAGAATTTAAATGCAACCTATTTCATGCGACTGATAGCCAACGCCATTTGTGGGACAGGTTCAGGTCTCAGGAAGTACAGGCAACCCAACATACTGGAAGCAGCCGAAGTAAGACGAAGTTTCAAGATGTGCTAAAGGGACCTTTGCGATTATCACGTGTCGATGATTGCGCTATTGAACAAGACAGGACACCGACTTCTTCCCAATACAAGATGGAATCTATCGCAAAGAGCTTCTGTGCCAACCTCTTCCACTCTTAGGCACTAGTGCCGATGCTCTTTGTTTCCACTGGAGAATACCATTACGGAATCTACCTGCTGAAGTGTGCACCGCGACTCCATAAAGACATACACGGCTGCAGCTCCAAGATCTTTCCAGCTAACTTGTACGAGTTTGAGGACAACACCTATACAAGATCTTCGCGTCGCCCCTGACATTTATCTTCAAAAAGAGAAGATTCCCGACCAGTGGAGAACGTCAAGAACAGTCCTTTTCTCTAAGAAGGCTGAACGGAAGAATATTTGGAACTACCGTCCAATATGCCAGCTGAGTTCCTCTACAAACTTTTCACGAAAGTTCTCCTCGCTCCCATATCTAGGACACTGGATGAATCCCAACCTCAAGAACAAGCTGAATTTCGCAAAGGATTCGGTTGCATGGACCACCTCTAGACAGTTTCGAGGGTCATAGAAGTCTGCCGGGAGTACCGACTGCCTCTCGTCCTAACCTTCGCCGACTACGAGAAAGCCTTTGACAGCGTCGAAACCAACGCCATCCTGTCTGCGCCAGTCGATCAAGGAGTACCCAGCTTACGTGAAAACGTTAGCCGACTGCTACAAGGACAGTACAACGACGATGCAGCTATTCCATCGCCTCCTGACCATTCCAATTAGGAAGGGGGTCCGACAAGGCGACACAATCTTGCGAAAGCTATTCACCGCAGCCTTGCAGTGGGTGAAATCACTGGACTGGTACGAGAGAGGCATACGAGTTGATGGGAATTTTTTTCGAATAAATCTTGTTTTGCGAACAACATCGTTCTTTTTGCGCAGTAACACTGAAGAGCAGAGACGATGCTGAAGGAACTAAACGAAGTAGGAAAAAAGATCAGATTGCGAATAGATTGGAAGAAGCTCAGTTTATGAAGAAGGTTTTTTTTTTGCAAAAATGCAGAAATGGAACTGGAAAGCATCCTTGTTATGGAGACGTCTTCTTACGTTCTCGGACATTCGATGAGCATGGAGAACGACTTGAGGGAAGAACTTAACGGGAGAAGAAGGCCTTCGGGCTTCTGAAGGAAGCCAACGACCAACTGACGGACCCGGAGCTTCGTCCCCACCTGTTCAACTCAGCCGTTCTTCCGGCCCTCTGTTACGCAGCTGAGACTTGGGCCGACACTGTGGCCATGTCGTGCTCTACGGACCACCCACAGACCTTAAGCGCAGTACTAGGAACATCTTGTCGGACTGCGCAGTACGGATTCAAGAAGAATGCTCGTCTTCGTGACCTAGCATACTTTGCGAAAGCGAAACATATGGGCCGGTCATATCATGAGAAAAAAAGACAGATGGACATCAAGAATATCGGAGTGGATATCTCGCGAAGCGAAACGTCTCCGAGGAAAACCTCCAACGAGATGGGCAAACGTGTTAGTAGAACGGATAGAGAAGCTTGAGAAATCAGCGATACGACTTTTGCCCCTGGAACTCTGGACGCAACGACGACCAAGCAGATCGTGGATGTCTGAAGCAAGAGACAGGGATCAATGGAGTTTTCTGTACTGGGGCCCGCACGTCACGTAAGGACGTAAGTAAGTAAGTCTTAAAGTTCTCATAATTTTTACCGTCTTTACCCTAGACATCAGCATTTCTCGAGAACGACACCTACAAAGGGTACAAATACATGATTGTACTTTTGTATGTATGAGCTATATGATCGCTTGTATGGGAGAAGCTCAGGACTTCTAGGGGCGAAGTTTGCCATTTTACTCCATTCATTTTTTTCTTTATTTCTAGCCGTGGAAAAAATACGGGAAGTGTACAACTGAATGTTTGATGTGTCAAGCATATGCTAGAATTAAAAGGGAATTTCAAAGATTTTTTGAGGCCAAGATGCGATTTTTTATGGTAAAGTTCATTTTTATTGCTGTCCTATTTCAGCTCAACACTTCATGTCGATTATGAATTGGGCAGAATATTGATAGCCAACTTGTAGAGCTTGCTTCGCTCTGTTGAATGGTAGCTTAAAGGCAGTGCGTCGGCAGAATGAGACCCGTAGCAAAACAAGGCCACAGGGTATGAGCCCCCATAATGGAACCTATGGGCCAAAGTTCGATCTTTCTCTGCCACTTCTAACCCCCGAAATTCTAAAGCGAAAGAAGGGCTCATCTCCTGTCCTCTCCGAATCCGCCCACCACATGGACGAGTGAACGCGAAGCCCGTCATGGCGAAGACGCAGAGTCGTTGCGGGACCTCATGCTTATAGCATTGCGGCTGGCGATCTGACCGTGGAAGTCACTCGTCCATGGGGTGGGCGGGTTCGGAGAGGACAGGAGATGAGCGCTGCTTTCGCTTTGAAATTTCGGGGGTTAGAAGTGGCAGAGAAAGACCGAACTTGGCACATAGGTTCCATTACGGAGGCTCCTACCCTGTGACTTTATTTTGCCACGGGTCTCATTCTGCCGACGCACTGCCTTTAAGCCTCATTAAATGATGCAAAGATACAAAGAACGACGGTTGCAATAAAAACGGTAAAAAAATCATGACACACCCTAATACACACCCTATGTTCGGCCATTTGCTACATATTGTGGCCGGACCGACCTATACATTGATCATCCCGCAGTAAAGCGGGCGGGTTCAGGGATCAACGGGGCTCTTCTGTTGAAAGCTTCTGTTTCACAATAAACGTTGATAGCGACGTGTTGTGTTTGCTCCCAGAGTCAAAGTTGCCCTATAGTGGCACACCCTAATACACACCTATTTAAATTCATTGACACACACCACACTTGTCTACTTTATGCACTTCGTGCATTCGTCAAATGATGTCAGTCATAACGCATATCGAAGCGGATAAAGTGCATGAAGCAGGATTGTGAAAATTCTGTATGAAATCGATTATTCTTTGATTCGGCTGTCTCGGCGGCTGGAAGGCGAGGATTCATGACCTTATTGAGGCTAGATAATGATCGGAGAGCAATCGCGCGAGAGAGATGCAGACAGCGTCGCAAGTGCGAGCGGCCTCAATTAGGTCACAAAGCCCCGCCTTCCAGCCGCTAAGGCAGTTGAATCAAAGGTTATAATTGTTCTTATACGCGTCAGTTTGAGGCTAGATTACAAAAGTGTGTACAAGTACAAGTACAACAATGTGTAAGTTGTGACCGAAGTATGAAGAAATTTTCTTGCTCATACAAGGTTGTACAGTATTAACAGTGCTATGAAATGTCTTCCAAAGGCTACGATTTCGCAGACAAACCGCTCCACCACCACGACGAAGCTGCGATTTCTGAAAAAACATAACAAGTTTCAAAAAATACACAAACTTTCAAATTTATTCAAACCTGTCGATTCGTATCACCGAAACACACTATATGTGGGCTTCTCGAGTCGGCTACAGCCCATTTAGAATGATCCCTCGAGCTGTTGAAAGCTATATCAGGCAATTGTACCGAAGTCACATCGTATACCTTGAAAATTGATTTTTTGCATAACCAAAAAAAATTATGATGGTGTGTGAACTGACACTGGTTCTAGCTGTGCACATACTATCCAAGTCATCACTGCCGCCATTCAACCAGCTTTCTACAGCCATGTTGATTTTTAACTCTGGAGCCACCAGATCAAACCAAAGATCTATAAACATGAAGTTAACTAGCAGAGCGTCTCAAAAACACACGTATCCTTCAACTGCTATTATCTTTCTTCCCGTGAATTTTTATGAATTCAAGTACCATTTTGTAGAGCTGTCTCCACTTAGATTCAAATATGGTGAAAATCATCGATTGATGTCTCATTGGAGTAGGATTACGGTAGGAGCAGGAGAGAGTTCTGTAGAGGCCACATTTTGCTCTAAAACGGAAGCAAACGAGTGAAAACTCTTACACTAAGCTAGTCAGGGTTGCTCACTACAAACGTAAAGTCGTTTTACTGCAATGCAACTTTCAGAAGTTATCCTAGATATACGTAACAACTATATCTTCAAAATTTTTCAAAAAAGTTATTTTCCTGCATTCTATATTCAAAATGCTCAGATCTCATGTAAATTAGTGCTGTGAACTTGGATTGCGTAAAAAGCTTGCTTGAAGCTCGTTCCACCCATCCATGCTTATCTGGATTCGCCGACAGCGAGTACAGCACTCTGCTTGAAAATTTCTTGGAGTTGTCAAAAAAGTGCTTTTTATGGCGTTGTCAGGTCTTGGAGATTGCTAAAGGGGCTGGAGGAGAGATTCCTGTCAAAGACAGCGACTGGCTGCATTAGACTGTCTTGTTGGAGTCACTTTACCCACGCAGCAATTGGCTGATTGGCAGGCAGCCAATCAGCCAATTGCCGGACGAGCCTCAGTTTTCGGGAATCGCTCGTCCGGCCCTTTCAGCAACCTCCAAGGCCGAAAAACGCCATAAAAAGCACTTTTTGGAAAGTTCGAGAGATTTCAAGCACAGTTCTGCATTCAGCGAATACAGAAGGCCAAGGAAGGACGAACAAATTGCAGTCGCAATTTCCTGAGCCGATGCCTTTAAAAGCTCATCAGAATTTCTTCCAAATAGCCTACAATCATGACTCTTTTTGCCAAGGGTTCCCACCTTGGTCTTAAAGTAACGAAGAGGTATCGGTGATTCGCTCCACACTATTGGAGCCATTTCTACAGAATGGTACGGGAAGGGATAGTAAGGGATAAATACTTCAAATACTTTTGGGACACTGTTTTAACGGTTGCACGTGGATATATTCAGAAAACTAGCAAAATTCTTCTTCAACTTTACCTCTAGCAAATTTTTTGTGCTTCGCAAAAGTCTTCAACGTCTGTCCTCCAGCTGTTTTAAATTGTCGAACTTTAGTAAAAACAGTCTCCGCTTTCGATAATGACTGCTTTTTTACAATGTTGACAAGGACTGGAAACCTTAAATAGAACACCTTAGTTTATACTTCAACGCCTCATAATAACAAGATTTTACCTCAAACTAAAAATATCAGGCAGATTCGTGAAATATGGTGTAGCTTGAACATATCGAAGATGTTCGCCCACATCAGCGAGAGTTTCAGTGGGGAGTGTGAGACAAAGAAAGCTTTGACCAAATTTGATCCCAGTGGACGGGTAGGTGTAAGTACCTAGACTGAAACATTTGTCATTTTCACATAATTTAGTTTGAAAAACTTACCTGCTGCCGGAAAATTTGGTACACTATGAATAATCCAAAATCCACTGCTCTGGTCAAATAAGAGAACTCCTTTGCTGTGTCCTCGGTAGGAGTCGACGCTTCCCGATGGGCTATCATCATTGTAAGCGAAGACAAATTGTCCCTAAATTATAATTTTGGTCCCCACGCTATTTGATTTACACTAACTTGATCGTGTTGATAAAATTCCCTTAGGGTTGCTCCCACTGCTGTCTGATCATTTTCTATACTCAGTGGTGCAAGTGTCCAATTGCTGCGATTCGGATCCACGTAGTAGAATCTAACCGGGGGTTTGGACGCAGGAGGCTTGTAGACTACATACCCAAAAGGCTCGAATTGATCAAATCTCAAGGAAAAATTTGAAAAAATTGTTGAACATACCAATCCACCGGTTCACCGACCAGACCTCGACAAGTGATAGCGGCATCAGCATAATCCACAAACATAAATAAGAGAAGAATTAGCATCTGGAATGGTTTCTGGAAGAATCTACATCGACGACAAAGTGTAGCACTTGCTCATACAAAGGTGATATGTACTCCTGATTATTTGGTTACCATAAGAATTACTCGATTTTCCTTACGATTTTGGATAAGATGTACGGTCTTTTCAAAGTGTAAAAAATCATAAATTTTTACACCTTAGAACATAGCATATAGTAAAAAAAATCAGTATATAGCATAGTGATCATTTTCATAAAGACAAGATAACGACTTTACTTCGATAGACTTGGTTTTCACTACCAAGGGCTTACAACATTTTGAAGTTTCCAATACCCGGACCAGAGTTCAAAGAAGGTACTATGTCCTAAAAATCTACTTAGGACAGAAGGGTAGCTTGCATGACATGATTGAATATAAATGTATTGAGATCTGAAATAATCACAAGAACAATATTCACAAAAATGAGGCAACTCGCGTGTGCCGATAAAGGAAATGTTGAAGGTGCATCGGTAAGCGGTAAGGGTCAAGGTTATCACATTTGCATTCTTTATCGCATCGTTAGTATAGAAAAGCAATGCTTCTCTCAGAAATGATTTCAGCTCCCAAGCATGCCTGAGCAAATCCGGGTACCTGATCTTTTTGTAGTGGAATTCTATTTGGAAATAACGGTCCTAAAAGGTTATGCTCAAGCAGCAGCTTAGCTAATACATCCACTGAAGACATGTACCTATAAGTTCTTGCCCACTACCGCATACTATACCGTACTCTCTAAGAGTGGACTAATCAGCAAATCCGAATTTAGTGCACTGAATAAGGTCTTGCTCAAGCAGCAGCTTAGCTAATACATCCACTGAAGACATGTACCTATAAGTTCTTGCCCACTTGCCCACTACCGTATACTAAGTACTCTCTAAGAGTGGACTAATCAGCAAATTCGATCACGATGCTGGGGAGGAGTTCGACTGTGATTTTTTTACCTAAGAAAGAAGCATTTGAACTGTCGTTTAAGCAATTTTTTGGTAACTCCTTCCAGTCATTATCCACCTGAAAAGTTCGGATTACAAAGCACAAATCTGCTTAGGTACTACCTTCAGTGTAAAAAATACCAAAAAAAGCTGTGGCAGACAAAAAAAAATTAATTTTTCATGAGTAATGCTGGAAAAAATTTCACACGCGTAGTTATACAGCGACCATTTTGAAGCAAGAATTTTCAGTAGATACAAAACACTTTGATGACCAATATGTTTGTGAATCACTGCAGCAAACCACTGATGAGAGCGATGATCGAATTATGAACGCAGTGATTCATAGGTTGGCAATCGAAAACATCAAAGATGCGAGTAACGAACTGCGTCCAAGCGCGCCTTGTGATGTAACAAATTACTGATGATGGATTGGCAGGAAACGCAAGGCAGCGCCAGCTTTATTGATGAACTCTAAGAAAAATCAAAAATAGCGATCTCTAATCAAACATCGAAGTAATGTTAGATTTAATATGAAAAAATCTGAAATTTGCTCAAGCATTTATCATCTATTCCATGACTAGGAGACGCGAAACCGCATTGCGGACGTTGTCTTAACAAGTTTGAGTTTGTTCTTTCATGTTTCCAAAGAGTAAAAAGACCTGGACGAGATAAATAACAAGTATAAACCTTCTAAATACACGATCAGACTTGTATAAACAATGTGTGCAATGCGATCTCACGTCTCCTGGTCATAGAATGAATGATATCTCTGGCTGCGTCAAAGGCAAAAAATTAGGCGGGGTTCGAGTATCAATTAGCGCATAAAATACAAATACATCATAACGGAAGATTACTGGCTTGCAATAACTTTCGTTGTAAAAATTGTAATAAGGTATTATCATCTATCACCACCACCTCATCAGTGTTCTATAATATTGTGAGCAAAGCTAACGAAGTTTTTGTGCCGGAGAAACTTCTCGACACAAAAAGGAAAACGTTGGAAAAGCAGATAGAAGTAAGACTTGAGAGAAGGTTTGGGAAACTCGATTATTGTTAGGGTCAACAATGTTTCGTATTTTCTTCAATTCTATGATTAAGTCTCATGATAGAAGAATCAAGTATTTTTGTGAAAAATATAGTCTTCATGTAAAAATATTATATCGTGCGGGTGAGGTGACGACAGTAAGCTGATTTGGTGTAGACAAATAGCAAATTGCGAAAAGAGATTGGCTTGCAAGCTTATTTATAGTAGTCAAAAAATCCAAATATTAGGTTGTCTCGAAAGTTTTGTCCGTTTATTCAAACCACTATAAAACCACGCACAATATAGATCTGAATGAGTTTCAACTGCTTCGATGCAGCCTTTCCTTCTCTTTTACATTAATATCATTCTAAGACTAAAAGACGCGAGACCGCATTGCAAACCTTGTCTAAACAAGCTTAATCGTGCGCTTAGCAGGTTTATACTTGTCATTTATCTCGTCCAGGTTTATTCACCCTTTGGAAACAGGGAAAAACAAACTCCAACATGTTAAGGCAATGTCCGCAATGCGGTCACGCGCCTCCTAGTCTTAGAATAGATGATACTTTCGAGCCACAATCCTGTATGCTTTGATAATTGCTAAAATTCTCCACCAATTCTATATACTTGAAGTTAGACTAATTTCTAAAAATTTCATTCCGAAGTTTCGGAAAGGATTAATTATGGATCAAATAGAGCAATTCTCGAACTACAAGATAAAATTTTTAGATTTTCCTAATCTGCTGTTTTTTGCTTTAAAAAATTATATTTTCAGAGTCTCGATTTTTGACAAAGTCATGAAACATGCAACTGCAGCAAACACGAAAGCTTTTGAAGTTTTTGCGAATTGAAACATGATCCTTATTAAATATTATTTCTGCAACACTACAAGTTTTGATATGCTTTGAAAAAGCAGCTTTTCGGAATTTTCGGCACTTTTACGTGGTAAACGTAATCCAAAAGCCGCAGTTTTTATTGGATAAGTGATTATAACAGACTTGGTAAACGTTGGCCATGTAAGCTACAATAAAATTAATGTAGCCAAAGTCTGCTCTACATAATAGTTATCAGTGCACTTTGAAAACATCTGAACAAAATTTTTCGAAATTCAGGAAGGATTTGACGTTACTGTTGAGCTACTCAAAAAGCCACGGCGATAACATTGCAAAGACAGGGTAGATTAAAGAATAAATATAGCTATAAGAAAGAGGATAAAAATCTGAATCAAACGATACCTAAATCGCCCATGATTGGTGTTCTGTGGGTTTAGTGTGAGAATTGAAAAAACTGACAAAACTTTCAAAACAACCTAATATAATATTCAATATCCCAAATATAGTACAAGAAACAAAATTCCAAAGCTTTTTCAAAATTGTGCAAGCAGTCCGTTTCTACCTGCAAATAGTTAACTATTAGGGTTACACAAACCAATTAGTTTAGTAAGAAATGTAACTTTCTGGGCACGGATGCTAGCATTTTTTTCTGTATTTAAAAGCCTTGCCGAAATCTGCGAAGCTTTTTAACACATTCACGACAATACGACACACCGGTGGGTCGTATCCGAAGTTTCTGGTTTTGTTAGTTCACGGTGAAACGTTTTAGGCGAACAGAGTAAACTTCTGCACACACCTCTTCGAGTACTTCCTAAAAAAATTAACCAGACCACAGGGTCTATCAGTGACCTGAAAATATTACGCAAACTCAATTTTGCGAAATATGCTCTGGTCCGAAATGGCAGTCATCGACAAATCGGCCCTGTCGTGAATGTGTTAAAAGTTAGAGCCTGCGAATGTCTACAAATTTGGACATAGTTGATAGTGTATTTGTGGTTCTGAGCCCTGACCCGAGCTTCCCAGAAAATTTCGAGGAAAATGGCCAACGATTTATACCGAGAAAAAAATCCTGTAGGCTCTCCCCTTCTCGTCCGCACTCCTAAAAAAAATTTTCGTCGTCATGGGAAGATTCTGGTGCGCAAAAGTCATGATCTCATTCTTTTCATAGTAGTTCTAATTTTGATTCACAAACCATAATTTTGAAATTGTACAAAATTTTCGAGGAGTTGTCAATGAAGGCTGTAAATTTCCCCTTCCACGTGGCCTCGGGGCCAATGGGCTTGAATTTTAGCGAGATCTATGGAAGAATTTTCCCGCTTGTCGTCAAGAGACTATTGTCTCGTCGTTGTCGAGCCGTTGTTTGCTGTACGTTGTATCGCTTTCGTCTCAAGAGGGTACTTCACTAATAGTCCACTCTCATATATCTTTGCAACATATCTTCTCGAACTTTTATAGTGTTGTCTAAATTTGAAATACTCAAAATTTTTTACTACCATACTCCCAAGTTGCGTGTTATGACAAAATTTTTTTTCGATTTTTCGAAGTGTTTAACGATTTCTTAAGTGAATGGCAATTATATTATTACTAAATGAATGATTTCATTCATTTAACCCATTGACGACGCCTAATTTTGCGTGGCGGCGCTGCGGGAGGACGCAATTTTGCACAACACTTTCGATGTGAGAAGGTTTCGTGGTCATTTACAAAATGCAAGGTTGTCTTGTAAAAACCGTAAACATTTCCTTGAACGATGGAGCCTACAGGTCCCAAGAGTGCAAAAAAAATTGGAAAAAATACTAATATGCGGAAAAAATACTAGGCCTATAAATAATATGACTTTGCCAGAGGTGTGGGCCATCGGTGGTCCACATCGTCGTCAATGGGTTAATTGTTTATCTACAATATCTACATCGTATTCGAATTTACATCTCAACAAACTACGGTAGTTGTAAATGGTATTGCTTCAGCCAATATGAAAATCATGAAATAAATTATAAGCTGTATAAGTGATCATTGAATCATATGTCAATGATATTTTCTCAAAAAAAATTCTGACCATGGGGTAAAGCAATACCATATACAAGTATAAAACATGTCAAGATTGTAACTGGCTTGGCGGCTGTAAGGCGGGGCTTTATGACCTAAATAAGGCTGCGTGCGCTCGCAACGCAGTCTGCATCTCTTCCGCGCGCATGCTCTCTGATCATTACCTGTCCGAAATTAGGTTAGTCCCGTCTTCCAGCGCCAAGCAAGTTGAAGCAAAGGTTCCCCTTCGGATAATACTATCGTGGCCCGCCATACAATTTCTATCAATTTTGAACTTTTTGGTCAGATTCATCAAGATCTGAGCTAATATTTATTTCCCGTTCTCAAGTCATACGTCCGCTTTGTATTTACACAAAAGTTTTCACTTTCGTCATTCACAGTTTATGCTCCTTGCGTTATGTAACGTCAGCAGATTCTCCCCAGTACCAAGAGGTCCACATCGATCTGCTCTCTTCTGCTACCTACCGGGATTAATAGCCATAGTTGATCATGAATTTCCTGTCCTCTGCAGTCACTGCCATCAAACCCAGGTGAGTTAAATAATTTTCTTCAACCATTTCCGTAATTGCACAATAAGGGCAGAAAAAAGCGGAAACGTTTGGTGTAACTGTGTTGTTTACCTTTGCTTTTTCCATAACTAAATACAGCAAGATCTTGGACAATCTTATATATAGAGCTGAATGTGTGTGTGTGTCTGTCTGTCTGTGTGTACGTATGTGCGGAATAGAAATTTTTATTTCTGAACCGATCGGGACCAAACTTGGCACACATACACTTCGGGGCAGGGAGCGTGTCATAGGCTACTTTTCATCATCGATCGATATCGATTTCATAGATTTTTATCGAGTTTTTTTTTGCAGAGTTCACATACGGGGCTGGGAGTTGGCACAGGATGGTAAGTGAGCATGGCGATTCCGAACACAATATTAGTTTCAGAATTATTGATTACTTTTATCGATTCCATCGATTTTTCAAAGTTTGAGCTACAGGAATGGGGGTTGGCACAGGGGGGTAATCGAGCATGCTGATTACGATTACAATATCAGTTTTTGGAATTATCCCTTACTTTTATCGATTTCATCAATTTTTAAAGAATTTGAGCTGAGGGGTTGGGGGTTGGCACAGGGGGTAGGTGGGCATGCTGACGAAAACAACGCAGGAAACGGGAAATGAAGTGTAGAAGTGGGCACAGGGAAAGGCTGTACAGGAGGGATGGAACTTTTATTGCAGTGTTATTACAGGGCCGAGCGGAGCCGGGTAAGCAAGCTAGTATCCAAATAATGATCGATTTCAGTGCTACGTTCATTATAATCAATTTCTCAATTTTTTATATATAGCACTGGTCTTCGGTTTCGCGGATTTGAATCTCGAAAATTGCGCAACTCAGAAAATCAGTTTCATCAAGATTCGAATAAAAAGACCGGGACCATCGAAGGTTCTACCTTTCATAATCAACACCCTTTAGACGTATAGGTTGACCAATGACGGAACTACTGAAAAGTGGAGATAAAACTTGAAAGTAAAAAAAAATTCTTCAACAATCGACTTAAGATTCGTAATCTTGAAAAATTCCGTTAACTTTTCGTTAAGATAGGGGAGGCTTGCTCAGATATATACCAGTGACTATACTACAAAAGTATTGCTGGTTGCTGCTCACTCCACACAATTTTCTTGTAGGTTAGATGATTCTGGTATCGATCGACTCAACTATTACTATTCTACGATGGTTATTATGGTATTATCAGTTACCATCACCGCTAAGCAGTATGTAGGATCACCATTACAATGCTGGGTACCAGCTCAGGTACGTTTATTCGCATTTCATAGCTATTGGAATTCACGGCATTTTGATTTAAAAATCAGGAGTGGTAGTAATTTGGTCGAAACCATCATGTTAGCTGTGTTTTCATGACACCAGCTAACCAGCAGCTTCACATCATTTTCCCAACGAAACCACGAATTAACCAATAGGAAACCTCGAAATGCTGTCTTGCAAAGCAAAGTCATTGGAGGAGATCGAAACTCCAACCATTCTCATGCTTGTCGGCAATCATTGCACTTTACCAAACTTGCAGTTCGGTCTCCAGCCTTGCACCTTCCTATAACCTTATCAAGCTGTAAACAAGTAAGCTTTCTCGTAGTAAGTTGCAGAATGATCTCCCTCACTCTTCTTGACTTGCAAAACCAGCACATTATTGTTTTAAACGAAAAAGTGGTCGGGGGTACTTTTTCATTTCAAACTATGATATGATGGTTTCTCGTCTGCGTCTCATGAAATGAAGTGCTGTTTTCATTACTTTACCTGATAAGGGAACAATGGTGTTTACCTGCTGATCATTTCATAGTTTGGTTTAGAATGAAACAAGCATGAAACAGCTATGGTTTTCCGATAGTTACTTGCTTGTTTCATGATTTTGTATGACCGATTGAACTGAGTGGCCGTGAAAAGATGATCATGCTTACCACAATGTAACCATGATTGAACTATCACATCATTTGTTGGTTTCGACCAAATTACTACCACTCCAGAAAGCGGAGATGAAATAATAGTCATATTCCATATTGTTATTATCAACCATCGTGGCGTACTACCACCATATCATCATCGATGATTTAACCTTTGATTTAATTTACTTGGCGGCTAGAAGGCGGGGCTTTGTGACCTAATTAAGGCCGCTCGCGCCCGCAATGCAGTTTGCGTCTCTGATCATTATCTAGCCTTAATTAAGTCACGAAGCCCCGCCTTTCAGCCGCCAAGCCAGCTGAATCAGAGGGCATCAAGTCAAGTCAGCATTTCACCGAACCAGAATCGGTCGATTTATTGATTGAAACTTCGCGGCATATTACCGTATAGGTATATTGATAAAATAAGTATTATACTGTATTACCGTATCATCAAGGCTCATACACTGATTTGCTAGCCATACATGACGCTGTAACGTCAGTAATCGATATATTGATTTCGCCATCGCAACGCAATTCCTATCATCAATCGATGAATGATTATCCGGGCCACCGCGACATGTTATTCGGTCACTGTTGAATATATTGTTGAGTAAAACTGTAGTGTTTCACCTTATTTTAGACGATATATTGATTGAATCAAGCATCGCTGCAATAACCGTGTCCATTCGATATCTTGAGTGCTACATGCGTTGTTGGACATCACAGCATCATCGTTGGTCGGTATATTGATTAGTTGAAGCCATCGCAGCTTTTATCCATTAACCGACAATTATTGATCCGAGCTATCGTTGAAAATTTTCCGTCATCGATATACATGGTGTCCCAAAAAATGTATCGAACGTTTGATCTTTAATAGCTTCTCTATATGGAAAGCTTTCGTGGATTTTTGAGTGTCGTACGGTAGAGCTGGGTTCAACTTAGATTTATAGTAAAGAGTAAATCACCGATTTCACTTAGTTATCGTAGGATTACGGTGAATTTTCAACTAATTTTGAGCTTCCGACTGGCGAACTGCTTCAACAAAATTTAAAAAAAAAAACCGAAGAACGTTAAACCGAGGTTTTCAGGGATGCTGAATCTAATCACTAAGCTTTCCGCTACCGTACTCCTCATCTTCCTACGCACTGTGACGCTTTGGCTAACGCGAAGGCTTTTGACGTGTTTGTATTTGCAACGTTGATTTAGTGAATTTTGAAAAAAAAAGGAAAAAATTTGGCCCTTACAGTGCGCGTACCGTAGGTAGATGAGGACTACGGTGGCAAAAACTTCGTAATTAGATTCAGCATCCCCGAAAACCTCGGTTTAACGTCCTTCGGTATTTTTGGAATTTTTTAGAAACAATTCTCGCCTATCGGAAGCTTAAAATTAGTTGAAAATTCCTACCGTAATCCTACAGTAAACTAAGTGAAATCATTCGCTCTATACTGTATACCGAAGTTGAACCCAGCTCTACCGTATGACACTCATATAACCGCGAAACCTTTTCATATAGGGAAGTTATTAAAAATCAAACGTTCGATACATTTTTTTGGGACACCCTGTATTTATTAATCACACGCGGCAGTCAGCGTACCATCGTAGATCAATATATCGATTTTAACCACCGCTGCATATTAATACTACGTATTCATCAATAGAAGTTGGCTGATACAAGCTTGCGGTACATCACCATACCATCTAAATAGATATATCGACTTAATAAGGCGTCATGGTATAGTGTTATATCCATCAATCGATGTATTGATTGGTTCACATCGCGGCATATTAACATATCTTCATTGATCCATATTGATTGACTCCCATCGCGGCACACTGAAGTCGCAGTGTCGATATTTGATACGATTGATTCAAGCTTCGCGTACATTACCACCTACTGTACCAATCGATACATTGATCGTTGATCGGACCAAACCATGGCGGCATATTACTGTATGATCAATAATCTACTCTTTGATTCAACTGGCTTGGCGGATGGAAGGCGGGTCTTCGTGACCTAATTAAGACTAGGTAATGATTAGAGAGCACACGCGCGGGTGAGAGGCGGCGCGAGCGGTCTTAATTAGGTCACAAAGCCCCGCCTTCCAGCCGCCAAGCCAGTTGAAGAAGGTTACATACTTCGTATTTTCAACAATAAATTAGTTCGGCATACTGCTATCATTATCAATATATATTGATTAAGCCAAGCCACCATCGCATATTACCTTAACATCACCTAGGAATTATCGTAAAGCCACATGGGACACTACACTTCCCCATCAATCGATATATTGACTGATTTCTTTTCAGTTCACGAAAGCATGGGAACAATACGCAGAGAATTACTGTTTTGTCTATAATACGTATTGGGTACGACCGGATGAGGATGTTCCGGACTCTGTGGATACAAGGTCAGTTTCAGGTAATGCCCCAATCTTATCGGTACTGCTCATTTCTCAATATCCCTTGAAGAATTGCACAACAATTAATCTACTATCAATGGGTACCATTCATTATGGCCCTAGAGGCTGCATTGTTCTATTTACCAATCATATTCTGGAGTCAAGTAAATAATAAATCCGGGTTGAATATCGAAAATCTCGTTCGAGTTGCGCTCGCGGCTGAGGTAGCAGAGGTAGTGAGTGTCCTTTCCTTGTTTTGTGGTGCAAATTTTAAGAGTGGAGAGTTTCCTTTTCAGGACGCAGAGAAAGAGAAAAAAATTAACGTGATCTGTTCACAGCTGGAGGCCAGTATCGACTTGCAGAATTCACGAAGCGAAGGAGCATCATTTATGAAGCATCTTGCTAAATTTGGACAGCTGGATGGTACATATGTTAGCAAGTTCGTTTCTCCAATGATGAATATAGATATTGACCACTTCTAGGCTGAATATGTGCTTTTCAGTGTTTATTTGGTGACAAAAATCATAAATGTCATAAATCTTGGTGGACAATTCTTTATGATGAACAAGTTTCTGGGACAGAATGATCCTTATTGGGGTGTTCATATACTGAGTGATATCCTTACTGGGACAGACTGGGAGCTTAGCGGTAAGTATTCTATCAAATTTTTGTGATGTTATTTCGTAGCTTCGATTTTCATTTGAGTTAGTATAACGTGACTTTTTTCTTCTTCTCAAATGCTTTCATCTGATTTGGTAAATGTTATTCTGTGAATATGGCGTAACATGAGCAACTCAGAAAATTAATCTTCGTAGCATTCCTGAAAGATCTTTTCTCGCATTTTTTGTACAGCTTCTCAATATAGAGATGTCACACATAGAAATTTGGTATTTGTTTGCTTTTTGTTTCCTCCAAATCCTTTCAAAGAAAATCCAACTTCCTTTTCTTGGCTCGAACATTCTAATGAATTTCTATTACTTAATGCTTTATCCGGAATAATTATAAAGGTGATTAAGAAGAAAGAGAAATCTTTCGATAAGTGAAGAAACGAAGGTTGTAGTGCAAATGCAGAGCTGCCTCTATAATTACTGTAACTCAAAATTGTGAAGGATACCAACGAGTGGCCCCATGCCATTTCCTCATAAATACCATATATGAAACTTTGCCGAAAGTTCTAGAGTTTTCAGTGGAAGAAAATAAGTGGTGCAAGACTCAAATAACAACCTAAATTTTTTATCTGACAGCATTAGCATTGGAAGTATCAAGCCTATTATGATCTCACTGCATTTCAATATATAAATATTGGGCTGGAAACTAAGTTTTGCAACTAGTTTCATAACTTCACTCTCTTTGGATATGGCGCACTCAAACTTTGGCATTATGTAGAAGGCAATGTGAGCTACAAGTGAGCACAAATTGTCTAAATTTTGACCACGAAATAGAAAAGTTACAGGCGTTTTTCGAAAACTAGTGAAATTTGAGAATTTTCGGGGTTTCAAGCTAAAATGAAGCCTTTGGCAGCCTAGACCATGCGCAATAATCCGCATTCGTCTACAAATTATTGCTGGAGGTTGACTCCTTTAGCCTAGTAAGGAAGAAACAAAATTTAGGGGCATGTCGAGATTTAGCGTTCCTCATAAAGTCGAACGAGTCGATGTACGCAAGAGTTGCTGGGGACGACCGTCAATAACTAAAGAGTACGAAGCTCAAATTCCGCCGCGACTTTACATAGTAAGTTTATTTGACCTGCTAAACGCGAACATCACATCCATTTGTTGAATCAACGCCTTTTTCCTTGTTTAAGGTGAGACCCCATATCGTACGCCCACAGTAATTCTAAAAAAAGCCCCTGTCACGCAATTTCACTATTGTTTTCGTGATCAGCATGTCGGATAACACCCCTATGCCAAGTTTCAGCCAAATCCGTCAAACTTTGAATTTTTCCCCTTCATACAATGCACCTACCGTAACCCTCACTGCGACATCGGAATTTGGTAGGACAGCAGGTGCGCTTGTAGCTTACGTAATAACCAACGCAGTGGAAAAATTTGAGTGCGCCATGTTGAGTGAAAGGGAAGTTATGAGACCAGTTGCAAAACTTAGTTCCCAACCTAATATGTTGCTGCCACTAGGTTGAGGTTTACCCAACCTTCTCTACTTCTCTTTATCGACTACTCACAATTACGATGCCATTTTAGGTAACTTCCCACGAATCGCAATGTGCGACTTCCAAGTAAGTCGGTCATATCATGAACTTCGAGTTTTTATATTCACTCTATCAGGTGCGTGTACTTGGTAATCTGCAACGATATTCTATACAATGTGTACTTTCACTAAACATGTTCAATGAGAAGATCTTTCTTTTCCTTTACTTCTGGTTTATTATTGTTGGCATAGCTACAGCGCTGGACACCGTTTTTCTAGTCTACTATACAAGATTTTCTCAGAAGAGATTGCACTTCATAACTAAGTAAGTGCCTAACGCTTTTTGTGGTTTTTAGAATATTTGGGATTTTGCAGATTTATGAAAGTAGCCGATGAAGAAGAGATGTTATTTGAAGATTTCTGCTTGTTTCACATAAACTCGGACACGATAGTTATTTTCAAGATGATAGGTAGCCACGCAAATGAAGTTATCGTCACTGATGTAGTTCAACAAATGTGGAGGAATTTCAGGTAAGAACACATAACTGAATTATTGGAAATTGTCCACATGAGTTATAAAATTGGATAAGTGGCTTGTTCATAGTTGCAAATGATTGAAACAATTTTTTAAATTTTTTTGAGAGTTCTAATTAGAAAATTAAATTTTGTAAGAAAATTTTCTTTGGGGCGTGATTACCGCCGCGCCCTCTTTTTCCAAAAATTCTGGCTATGGTCGGACCCGCAAAAACTTTGGGAAGCATCCCAGCAAAATTTTCGGAGTGCGTCGCTAACACCGCACACCTTTGAAAAATCTTGTCCCCCCTCCCCCGCCCTCCGGACGGAACTAAGACTGCCACTGCTCTGCTGTTATTTCGATTGATGTCACGGAAGCTTGAATCTTTCGTACTTAGTTCTCCCTGTAAAAAGGGAATTTCTTTTTAGTGTTTGTAACTGTATTAGTACATGATCAACAGCATAGCAAAGCTAGGATTTCTTTTTTGACACAAAAAATATTTTCTGCTTCGTACTTTTCTTATCTCAAACCTCCTACTAATCTTTGAATTATTCCTGGTAGATATAGACTTGCAAAAAAGATTGCAGCAGTAGCGAAATTTCAAGAGTAGGTCTTACAGAAATTGAATGAAGGGTATGTTGTCGACCAATTCTTCCAAAAAAATTTTTGGATTGCTTTCATATTTTTTTGTGGGTTAACAGCAAAAATGAAAAAAAAACAACGAAATCACGTCCACGCTTGCTTTATTAGTATTCGAAAATAATTCTGATTATCCGCAAGTAAAAAGAAATCACTTTCACAATTTTGTAGCTCATGAAGGGTACCTTAAGCGAACCAACCGATTCTTACGATTCATCCATGTTTTCTAACAACCTTCCATTGCTCTTTTTCATTCGTTGCTCTTTTTTATTCGCCTCTTTCTTCACTTTATTATCACCTCCCATATTTGTCAAGTCCAGCATATATACCAATTCTTACAATTTTCCTAGTCTCCACTTAGTAAAGAGCACAGATTTTTACCCTTGGATCATATGTTGATCCATACTATACAAGTATTAGGTTGTCCGGAAAATAATGTCGCATGGCATCCTACCGCGACAGAATGACCATAAAAAATAGCGAATGAGAATCATTTGATAGAGCAATGAAACCCCTACAAGATAGTTCACAAAACTATGTGGAAATCGTGCTCCACCTGAAGTTCGAATCCAAAATGTAAAAAATTTGAAATATCCGAAAAATCGTATCTCGGTTCATAGACGTCTTATGGCTCTCCAATTTGCACAGGCATGTACTCTATACACTGGACATTCACCTGCATAGTTTGTGGTATTTTTCCTTGGCTACAGTACGAGAAATAAAAATAGGTCAAAAGTGCGAATATGTAGCGTTTTTCGGGTTTTTTGCAAACAATTTGATTTTTCTCGAAAACTAGCTCTTGTCTAAAGCTGAAAATTCACGGTTATACTTCTAAAGGTTTGTGCTACAGAATCACCCATGTGAGAGAAGCTCAAGATTGTTTTGGCAAAAATGTGCCAGATTTCGTTTTCTCAATTTTCAGCCATGGAAAAATCGCGAAAATGTGCATACGTGTGTTTCGTATAGTGAGTCCATGCGTGAGCAAGTTAGGGGTTCCCAGGACGTTTCCAAACGGAGATACGATTCTTTTTCGTTTTTTTAGATCTTTAGTGCCTTGTGAAATTTGGCTCCAAACTCCATGCAAATCAAACCTGGCGCAAAGGCTCGAGCTTCATTTTGTAGAGCTTGTTTTGATCTATCGGTTCATACCCCATTTACTTACTTTCGTGCTCACCCTGCCACGATTTTGCATGTTAAAATAAAAAGCGACATAATTTTTCGGACAACCTAATATTTGTAAATTGCTACTTTCAGGAAGCGAAGACAATCGCGCGGAAATAATAATATGGCTTGTGATACAAAGAAACTTGAGGATCACAATGAGACAATGCCATTGGTATTCGCATAATATGTTATTAGCTCAAATGGAGATAAAATTTCATTTGGCAGTGGTTATACGTACAAAGTATGTGTAGAAGACTCATCGTCTTTTCTGACAAGAACATGAAAAGCGATAATCTGATTAATCTAAACTCACGTTGTGATGGTCAGTTAAAAATAGTGCAAAGGTGGAAAAGGAGGGAAAGAGATTACCTACTCTACTCTAGTATTTCACCATCTTCCACTTCTTCCTCATCAATAATCACCAGATCTGCATCGGATAAGCTATCTATATCTTCGTCATTGTTGCTTGCATCATTTGCGCAGTTCGACGAAGCGAAACACTCAGCTTTCGGACTTAGAATATTTCGATCAAGCGTATCTTCTTTGTTCCTTGCTGGGCTACGTCGTCGCTCTATGAATTTCTCAGTATTAATCGTAACAATGGCACAAAAAAGCTCACTAGAGTCAGGTGAGTCTGCAGCGCAATCCCTACCAGCCCTTTTTCGAGAAACCTCCTTGCTTCTGGATCGCCTATTCACTGTCAAAAAACTTGCTGCTTTTTTCACGGACGAAAAATACTAAGTAGGAGTTACCTCGATCAGAACGGTCATTTCGCTCTGTGATAGCCGTTTGCCTCCTAGTTGACAGTTCCCCTCTTTCTTTCGATCGAACGTCCCGATCAAAGTCGCGCTCCTTATGGATTCCATAAGAAGAATCATGTTTATGTGATGATTCTTGAAAATAAAGCCTTGGCTGAGACTCGATGAGCAGAAACTTGAACATACGTCGCAATGAGGAAGAGCTCCTGCTCCTATGACTGTGAGCCTCTTCATCATCGTTAGAACGTTTATCCCTCCTGGGCAACTCTGCAAACGAAGCAAGATGAAATCGGATTCATGCGCCACCTATGAGCTGCACATACCTTTAAGGTTGTGTGAAGGTCTGCGAGGATGAGATGTAGACGAAGAGCCTGGTTCTGACCGTAGATAACCATTTGAGTCTAGAAATGAAACGTTTCTAGCGATAAATACAGCTGTAGATGAACATTTTAGAATGATCGCATCTTGCGAAAACATACTCGCTTGTCCGATAGGTTTAAGAATGAAGAAAGATAAGATGTAAATAAAACATCAGATCTTCGAAGTTATCCACGCCCATAGATATGTCAAATGGCTTTATACCAGTGTCACCAAATGTTTTCATAATTTACATGAATAAATAGAATTGCGTCCTCCTTTTCCTTTTTTTCTAGGCTGCAATGTTTAGCTTAAAATCTTGTCCGAGACTAAGGCGGTCGCCATGTACGCGACGTGCGCGAGTACACGAGCTCTGATGAGGAAAGATCCAACACGCCGTCGCAGCCGCTTCATACGATAAACCGACCGTTTTAGCTAGGGACTAACTTTCTAAAGTCGAGGTTTATGCTCCGCTTAGCAATTGTGCTTGCGGTGTCAAGAAAATGCGGTAGAGCTCCCCAAGAACAAAAGCTACATTCTCCAATGCCGACCACTTGCGTGCGCAAAATGTCGGCATGGCTGGTGTAGCTATTTGTTGACGCGCCGACTTTATCGCGTTTTCTCGGCACCGCAAGCACACTAGCAAGGGAAACTGTAACATTGGGTGGTGTTTCTAGTTTACCCTATGAGTGTATCGATAAATAAACGAGCGGATAAGGAACAAAACGACAAAGACTGAAAGTGAGAACGTCGATACAAAGCAGAAACGGGAATAATCAGACTACCTTTGACCGTGCGATGACCATTCCTATTCCTCGTCGCCGAATGAATGGATCCACACTTCGTGGTACGTTGATCATGCCTCGATTTCCTTGATGACAGAGACTTTCGTATAACGCGGGATCTCTTCGTAATTTGTGTTTTCGGTTTTTCGCTGATTACGTTCCGAGCACGTTCAACGTCTCTATGCAGATTTTCTTTATTTGAGATCTCCTTTTTGTTGTGGTGTGCGCTTGAATTCTCCTGTGATTCACCACTGGTAGATGCCTTACAAAAACTCTGGGAACGCACGGGACAGTCTAAACGTTCAGTGTCACGCGGTTTCTGCGCCAAATTTACTTCCTCTTGTTCTGTTCTGCTTCTTATTTTTCGCGGAACCAGACCTCGATCTGATCCTGACCTTCCGTTGTCAGTATCTGCGACATCCTTTGCTGACCTCCGCTCACACGAGTGATTTTCTCGCAGATTTTGTGCTTCATTTGAGGAAGGACACTCTTCTTTATATGTACAATGAACTTCATGGACTTCAACGCTGGCACGATTATGAGACGAAGTAGAAGGAGTTTCGTGGTCTTTGCAATGGTTTGACACATTCCGAGTCTCATCTTCAACAAGCCTATTTTCGCTGATTGGTTGAGGGCGAGTGCTAATGACCATTCTCTCCTTATTCGCTTCAAGCCCTGTTCTCTTTCCGACTAGCTGAGGCAACAAGCTTCCGGTACTGAGTAAATCGTCTTGCTTTGACTCCGTTATCTGGAAACAGCAAAAACAATTATGGGATATACGAGGGTGCTTTGCAGGACAAAGGCGGTGACCGTTAGGCACGCGCTATACTCCAATTGATTCACTTCGCTATTGGTCAGATCAGTGAACTGACCAATAGCGAAGCAGATGTCCACTTGATCCATTTCAACTTCGCTACTAGTCAGTTCTTCACTGATTTGACCAATAGCGAAGTGGATGAAGTGCATCAAGCACTAGGTTGTGAAAAAATCGGCTACTGCGGCCTTTAACCACTCAAACTTTGCGACGCCCAAAGCGCAGTTATTAATAGTGTTGACCAGTTGTTCAGCACAAATTTGAAATAACGAAAAACTAACGGAAGGATAAATAGTGAACGTGACCTTTTGATATCTACAAGATACGGAATTTTTTTTTTGAAGAGTTGTTCCGCAAATAATGGATAGTCGTGATCAGGCTTTCAAGGTGGTTATGACATATGCCACATATCCAAAGCCACAGTCACCAAGTATCCTTTTCCCGTGAGAAATAAGAGCAGAAAAAGCTGTTCAACTAGAAGAACGTCGAGATTCATACAGTGCTGGCCATAGCTATAAAGCCACCCTAAATCACCGTAATTTGCTCTCTCTTGCTCATATTTATTTATTTACTAGCTGGCTTACCCGGCTCCGCCGTATCCGGACCAAACTTGGCACACATACACTTCGGGCCCCGGTGGGTGTCACAGTCCACTTTTCGTTATCGATCGATGTCGATTTTACCGATTTTTATCGACTTTTTTGCAGAGTTCACCTACAGGGCTAGGAGTTGGCACAGGGGGGAAGTGAGCATGGGGATTCCGAATACAATATTAGTTTTCAGAATTATCGATTACTTTTATTGATTTTATCGTTTTTTTGTAAATTTTGACATGCGAAGCTGGGATTTTGCACAGGGGGGGGGGGGTAATCGAGCATGCTGATTACGAACACAATATTAGTTTTCAGGATCGTCCATTACTTTTATCGATTTTATCGATTTTTTTGCAAAGTTTGAGCTACGGGGCTGGGAGTTTGCACAGGGGGGTAATCGAGCATGCAGATTACGAATACAATATTGGTTTTCGGGATTATCGATTACTTTTATCGATTTTATCGATTTTTTTTGCAAAGTTTAAGCTAGGGGGCTGGGAGTTGGCACAGGGGGGGGGGGGTAATCGAGCATGCTGATCATCCCCAAGGGGGGTGATCAGCATGCTCGATTACACCCCTGTGCCAAATTCCAGCCCCCTAGCTCAAATTTTGCAAAAAAATCGATAAAAGTAATCGATAATCCTGAAAACCAATATTGTATTCGGAATCCCCATGCTCGATTACCCCCCTGTGCCAACTCCCAGCCCCGTAGGTGAACTCAGCAAAAAAATCGATAAAAATCGATAAAATCGATATCGATCGATGACGAAAAGTAGCCTATGACACCCGCCGGGGCCCGAAATGTGTGTGTGCCAAGTTTGGTCCGGATCGGTTCAGAAATGGAATTTTCTATTCGGAACATACGTACATACATACATACAGACATACATACAGACATACATACAGACATACAGACATTCAGCTTTATATATAAGACTAGCTGGCTTACCCGGCTCCGCCGTATCCGGACCAAACTTGGCACACATACACTTCGGGCCCCGGCGGGTGTCACAGTCCACTTTTCGTTATCGATCGATGTCGATTTCACCGATTTTTATCGATTTTTTCGCAGAGTTCACCTACAGGGCTAGGAGTTGGCACAGGGGGGAAGTGAGCATGGGAATTCCGAATACAATATTAGTTTTCAGAATTATCGGTTACTTTTATTGATTTTCTCGATTTTTTGTAAATTTTGACATGCGAGGCTGAGATTTTGCACAGGGGGGTAATCGAGCATGCTGATTACGAACACAATATTAGTTTTCAGGATCGTCCATTACTTTTATCGATTTTATCGATTTTTTTGTAAAGTTTGACCTGCGGGGCTGGGAGTTTGCACAGGGGGTAATCGAGCATGGGGATTCCGAATACAATATTAGTTTTCAAGATCGTCCATTACTTTTATCGATTTTATCGATTTTTTGAAAATTTGAGCTAGGGGGCTGGAATTTGGCACAGGGGTGTAATCGAGCATGCTGATCACCCCCCTTGGGGATGATCAGCATGCTCGAATACCCCCCTGTGCCAACTCCCAGCCCCCTAGCTCCAACTTTGCAAAAAATCGATAAAATCGATAAAAGTAATCGATAATCCCGAAAACCAATATTATATTCGGAATCCCCATGCTCGATTACCCCCCTGTGCGAACTCCCAGCCTCGTAGCTCAAACTTTGCAAAAAATCGATAAAATCGATAAAAGTAATCGATAATCCTGAAAACCAATATTGTATTCGGAATCCCCATGCTCGATTACCCCCCTGTGCCAACTCCCAGCCCCGTAGCTCAAACTTTGCAAAAAAATCGATAAAATCGATAAAAGTAATCGATAATCCTGAAAACCAATATTGTATTCGGAATCCCCATGCTCGATTACCCCCCTGTGCCAACTCCCAGCCCCGTAGGTGAACTCAGCAAAAAAATCGATAAAAATCGATAAAATCGATATCGATCGATGACGAAAAGTAGCCTATGGCACCCGCCGGGGCCCGTAGTGTATGTGTGCCAAGTTTGGTCCGGATCGGTTCAGAAATGGAATTTTCTATTCGGAACATACGTACACACATACATACATACAGACAGACATACATACATACATACAAACAGACATTCAGCTTTATATATAAGATTTATTGATACACTGTTGTGCACAGTGCGCCAGTACAAGACACGAATGCAACGACAGACAAAGCAGTAATTAAACGAAATTGTGACATGCTCAACACCCATGCTCAACACCCCACATTTGTCTGAAAAACCACTATTCTGTGCGCAAACTAACGTCATACCGTTGACCAGAACGGCTCCTGATTTCATGGATTTTGGCCGGAAAAAAATTGAAAATTTGAAAAAAACGGGTTTCGAAGGCTGGTCACAGCTATAAAGCCACCTCTCATTTAAAATCAGTACGGCGTTTTTTGAACCTCGAATTTTTTGTACATATAGAACATCAAAACATAAAACATTTGTTACACTTGGAAGGGGTCGCCTTTCAAAAAGAAGATTCGTACTGCATTTTTTGCTCTAAAATGCATAATAGGTCACATCATTTGCAAAAAACTGCTTTTTCACTAAATTTTGAAGCACTTGTTTAACTCGGATGAAGGCCTTATGCTTTGGCGAGCCTTTGCAATGAATACGGCGAAAAGCGCTTGAGTTAACACTGCGTAGTCGCTGATATTGATAAACGAGCCCCAACCTCACCTCCAGGTAGACGAGTTTTCGAACTGCAGAAATTGAGTTCTAATGCCGGAAAAGCTCTGTCGCGTGCTCAGCACGTCGCTTGTATAACGACAGACTCGTGAGCATAGTTTGAACGTCATCGCAACTCTGAGAACTCTAGTTCCCCTTTGGACGCCTTTTTTCCAAAAATGAGTGGTGCACTTCGTCTGATCATGATCCACTCTAACCACCTCGATCGAGCGGAAAACCGCTCAGAAGTTCAAAATTCTTCTATTCCTGACAGTTTAGTAAGATTTGAATTGATGAGGAGTTCAAAGCAGTGGAATTTGAAGTCTTGTGAGATAGACTGCGCACAACCGAAATGCAGGCAAAGCGTTCTAACTTCATTGCGGCAAATAGGTCTTTGCAAAAAAAAAACCTGGCGGTTTCTGCATGAGTACGTCGCCATGCAGACAAGGTGTCAACTTCCAACCAAAAGTTTTCGCGTGTCAGAAATCTAATTTTGAGCCTCAGAAGCGCACTTACACCTCGGTAAGATGCGGCTCGTTTACCAAGATTAGCGACTACGCAATGTTGAGTTCAGCACTTTTCACCTCGTTCATTGCAAAGGCTAAGCAAATCCTAGGACGTTCATCCGAGTCAAACAAGTGCTTCAAAATTTAGTGAAAAAGCAGTTTTTTTTGCAAATAATGTGAGCTATTATGCAATTTAGAGCAAAAAATGCAGTACGAATCTTCTTTTTGAAAGGCGACTCCTTTCAAGTGTAAAAATGTTTCATATTTTGAAGTTGTATATGTACAAAAAATTTGAGATTCAAAAAACGTAGTACTGATCGAAAATGAGAGGTGGCTTTATAGCTGTGATCAGCCTTCGAAACCCGTTTTTTCAAATTTTCAATTTTTCTCCGGCCAAAATCCATGAAATCAGGAGCCGTTCTGGTTAATGGTATGACGTTAGTTTGCGCACAAAATAGTGGTTTTTCAGACAATTATGAGCAAGAGAGAGCAAATTACGGTGATTTTTAGGGTGGCTTTATAGCTATGGCCAGCACTGTATATCTTAAGTTGTGATTACTTACCACTGTTGGAAGTCCATCTGAGTTCACATCGAGATGATTCGCATTCAGCCAGTGATTCATTTGTTCTAGTGTGGTAAACTCTATTTCGAGACTCAGCCTCCCCCGGAAAACCTGAATCAACTTATCAAAAGAGTCTTGCTCAAAGTCAGATAATGGAGGAACAAAATAAGAGTAAATCCGCTGAAAAAATCCTAGAGAAAAAACCTGATGTATGATACCTTGATGTATTTTGGGAAAACTTTGTGTTCCTGCTGCGGCCTGAACAGGAACAGACAGGCTGGACACTCTATCGTACCACTTGACTCCAATCTCAAAATAGGTTATCAATGAGGATAACGGGGAATACACAAAAATAACACCACTTCTGTTTAAGCGCGATGTTCTCTTCTTTCAAAGTGTTGATCTCTTTCCGAGCGGTGATAATCAACTTTCGCATATTGTCGGCATATATTTTCAGCTTTTCCTCGTAGGTATCTTTATCCTAAATTCGATGCATTAGCAATTACGAATCAAGTCAAAAAAAAAGCAGAAAAAGTCAAAGTGACTACAGCCAAACGCTTACAACTGTAGTATTGTCCGTCGATGTACTGATCGTTCTGTAAGTCTTAACAGTTCCACCATTTCTATGTGGTAACCTTCTTGTTCGAGACTTTATAGGGCTGCCTGAAATGAAAACGGCGTGACGTTATCCAAAGCATTCTTTTATTCGGAATTAAATGAAGGAGTCTCAAGATTTGGAAGGTAGCAAGAAGTATGAGATGTCGAGACGCAGACTAATTAGATGGTCCAACAGTCCCCACGCCAACTGGGCGGTGCCCAGCAACTCCAGATGAGCTGTGCCTAACCGGGTGACCGGCGGTTTCCCTTCCCCTCTCATTCTGTTTATAAATATATAATAAAGATTCTAGTCATAAATGTTATGTTCATGTAAAGTAAGACAATCAGGGTGAAGGATTCAAGTCAGGAGAGTGCACCTCCTGAACTTGACAGAGAATCAAAAAATTCCTGATGAGGACAAAAGCGATAGGTGTAATTAGTTGCCACGACTAGCAAGTGGAGATTTGACTGTACCTAAGTCCATTGATGGTATTACCTTTTCTGGGAGTACGAGAACCAAGATCAGGGTTGAGCGTGAGGTCAGGCGCGCCCGACCTTGGGGATCGTCTGGGGGGACGACTGAGGGGGGTGGGGATCGTAATTAAGAAGCGAATCCGTTTAGCTGGGGAGATACTACGAAGGTGAAGGAAATGCGCTAGTCCGGTGGTTATCGCAATCACCAGTACTGAAGGAATGACGGCCGTAAACAGCATACTGATTGTTACAATCGAAATTTCAGCCAAATTCAAGTCTTCATCTTTTACCTTCACATATCATGAGGTCGCCAGGTAAGCTTGCTGTGTGAAATGGGTATTATTTCCGTAATCAGCATGTCAGATTACCTCTATGTGCTCTAAAGTCATTACCTACCGCATTTTCTAGTGTTTCGTAACGTCTAGAAAGCGTGATTAACTTGGCTTCAAAAGTGAAAATAGTCAGCTTTTTTATACTCATAACAAAGTAACGTTCCCTGCAAGTCTATGCTAGAAATCAGGCTTCATATCGCTTTCAAATGTAAAGTAAGAAGTGCTGCCAAATTTCGAACCGGCGCGTTCTTCCCATTAAGGGCTTTGACTCTACGGATTACTACGAGGCCGAAACAAGTCGAAACAAGCTCATACAGTATTGTGGAATCTACGAGAGTTGTTCTAGCGAATCACATAAAACTTGGATAGAAAAGCTTCCTCGAAAATAAAGTTAATGGGGTCAGGCGCAACCCCTCAAAAGGTCAGGCCGCCTAAGCTTTTGAGGGGTTGCGCCTGACCCTCTTAACTTGCCTTCAGCATTCAAAAATCGCCCCTTTTTGGTATGAGTATTGAGCGCAAAGCCTCTTCTTGCTATATTGAAAATTTGGAGCCAAACACTCCACCCCTGCAAAAACTATAACTCTTAAAAGAGGGCTATCCAAGTTCAAAACTTGCCGTCAAGCCGCGTGTCGTTGTGCAATCGCAGAAAGTTGGGCCTACGGCCAAAAAACAAGAACCTCCAGTGAAGACTGTTCTTCTTCAAAATATCATAGTCTAAGGTGTCCTGAAGGTTGTGCAAGTCCTGAAGGTGAAGCGGAAGGGTCATTTTAGGGGCTTTCACAGGGGGGGGGAGTCGTTTTTGAAGGACTTGTGCCTGACCTCTTGCTCAACCCTGACCAAGACAACTTTGCACTCACCGTCTGAACAAGCTTAAACTTGTTCATTCCTGGTTTCAAGTAGTAGATAATGGTGAATAGAGAATAGATTACATGTTTCAACTTGTTAAATACATGCCCAAGCTTGTTTAAACAAAGTGTGCAAAGCATTCTCGATTCTCTAAGACTTCAACAATCGCAGCTGCGACCACTCAGGTGACGCGGCGATAACGCCGTTGGATCACAGCGCATGAAATTTAGGCGAGACCCTTGCTTTCCAAAATATCATCAACTGCTGCAATAACTTGGTGATGAGCCATCTGACTAGCTATAACTTTTCGATAAATATTCTCTTTGCTCAGCGCGATTTCTTTAGAGATCGCATTGAGCAAAGCGAAAACTTTTAGCGGTATACCGCTAGGTTGCTTCACAAGAGAAACGGTGCAGCTCAAAACCGATGAATGAGAGGAGCTCTACTAACCCAACCAGAAAAATTAAAGAGAAATTTCAAAACCAACCTAATTCTTCGAAAATCCAGTGATCGTCATTTGGATCGCGACTGTCTTCATCGCAATGAGCCATACAATTCTAAAAGCATTGAAACATCAGCGAAAAATCAAGCAACACGAAGGAAAACGGGAAAAATGAATAATCTGTTTCGAAATTGTCACTTCGCGGAAATCCACGACATCGGGCGCAGTTGCGGTCTTCCACCTGTTTATTGTTTACGGCTTTTTCCTAAACGTCTGTATGACATTTCCAGTAACTATAGCAGTTTACACTGCTGTATATTCTGTTTGCAGGTTTCCTTGAAAAATGAGCAAGCCACAAAGAAGAAAGGGGAATGTTCAGGTATGCAAGTCTGTCATTTGTTTGGTTAGTGCTTTTTGTAATCGTTTGTGATGTTCTTCTTATATTATTGCACATGACTAGAGTAGCAAGCTTTGTCCCGGTAACATCTCAAACATAGTCATCTTCAAATTTGAGTCCTGTGGCGCAAATGCAGAAAGGTAGATCCGGTTATCGGCGTCATCTAAGGCTTATGTCTATCTACGCAGTTTGGCTCCTATTCCATTAGATTTTTGTTCTCCTCGAAATTAAACAAAGTACCTCTGTATTACCTATCTTACAAAAATAAAAAAGGACCGCCCGAAAAGGAGGGGGTTCGTTGCTCGCAGGTGTGTTTAACGCGTTGGCGACCGTGTGCATACGCGAGTATGCACGCCCTGACATCCGTCCAGCACTTTCGTGCATCATTTTTTCATGTGTAAACGAAAATTATTATGGTAACTTCTATACAGTAATAATACTGGTGGTTTGAATGTCATATAGAACGCGAGAGGATTGCTTTAACTGTACAGAAGTCTAAACCGCTGATAATCCATTTTAATGTGCTCCATTATGGCTCGGTCGTCAACCTGTTAAGCGCTCCTAGTAATTATCGTGCGTGTTTCGGCTGTTTGATGTTTAGGCATAGTTTACACTATGGGAACGGCCATAGGTTGTCGGTGTTGTCGATGTTGCCGGTGTTGTCGGTGTTGTCGATGTTGTCGGTGCTGTCGATGTTGTCGGTGTTGTCGGGGTTGCCGAGGTTGCCGGTCGTTGTAGGACCTCATGATAGCCTCAATGTTTCGCGCGCTCTCTAAACTATCTCTGACCCCCGACAACTCCGACAACACCGACAACACCGACAACCTTCCCTATAGCAAGAGAAAAGGGACCCCTGCGAAGAAAACAAGAGTTTTGCAGTTGCACCAGCTGAGCCGGAAGTTGGAATTGGCTATTAATTGTTATAGGCAGCCAGTAGCGCTCATGCTGCAGCGCTTCTCGAGAAATCGGGACAATCTGTTGGATTTGTCGGATTCGACACAGGATTCTCAAACGTCTTCGATGCCGCCGCTGCTGCTGCGGCCGGCTCTGTCGGTCGGGAGATTGACTCTGATGTGGTCCTTATATTCCGGAAGCTTTCGAAGAAAGACCCACAGACCAGAGAAAAGGTAGACTAATTCTTTTCTGCCTGAGCTTTTGCATATTTACGGGTTATTTTACTGTAACTAAACCGTGTCGAGACGAAGAGGATGCGATTGAGTGCATTTTATGGATTTCTTACTTGATTTACCTTCCCTTTCCAGGCGCTCCGTGAGCTTATCGCTTCAGTGAAAGAGAAAGATGCAGAGATGGTGGAACTATGTTACAACCACTTCGCAACCATCATGGACAAACTCGCAACGGTAAGTTTAGGAGCAGATCTCGCGTACGGATTTGTTTCATGAATATAAATCGATTTTCCATCTTTATTTGCTAAATGTTTTGTTTCTTTGAAAATGATTTTAGGATGGGAGCCCAACAGTAAGGATACTATCCTTACGAGCAGCTTCGTACTTCATATCAACTCTGAAGAAGGGCGCAGAGAAACAGCTCAAAGTTGTAAGTTTTTCGAGTTTTTCGCTTCCCCTTTTCAAACTTATGTTAGGTGGTATAGTCATATTTACTCTATTTCATTTGTCATAAGTGATTCATATTTCATTTGTGTCTTACCTTTGACTCAATTTCCTAATCTGGTTAATAGATCATTTGTGTTTAATTTTTGATGTGCATTTTCAGGATTTGAATAAAGCTGTGCAAATAGGATACTTTATCTGGATGTTCAGATAATGCCCTTCATACTGTTTGGCACATGTGACTCAAGTCTCTCCGTTGCTAATCAGGCCGAAGCGGCACTTTCCGAAAACTTTCCTGGGGAAAAGTCACAACAAGCCTCCTCTATCTTCGCTGTCACCACTGCAAAAATTGCCGTTGACATCATTGCTGAACGACATAGTTTGTTACATGCCCAAAAGTGAGTGTAGCTTTTTTATATTGGTAGACTGGGAGGGGATGGTAGATTTGATACTATCACGTTTGTTGATCAGATATGATAATGAAGATTCACCTGAGCAACGAGTCTCGCGTCTGACTACTCAGTGCTTGCTGACACTTGCTCGATTGGCACCACTGGCATCCTCTAATCCCCATTTTAATGAAGTTTTGGAGAAACTTTTCAAAGATTCTCATGTCATCAAAAAACTAGTGAAAAGCAACGCAACGGTCAGTTTTGCCCTTTCATACGCCTTTTTTATTACAGATAGTTCTGTGTACAGGTAAAATCTGCTCTTCTTGGCGTTTGCTTGAAAATGCCTGATTGTGTAGCGATTTTCCTTGATACTCCTTTGGCTGCATGGATCATTTCGAATCTTGATTCACCGGATGCTGCAGTGGCTACGCGAGCGTTTGAGGCATTCATCCGATTAGGATCTGACGAACGGTACGTCATTTACTAATTTTTCATCCCTTATCTCCCAAAGGTTCTTGCAGATTTTTCGAGAAATTCAATATACAAAAAGCTGTGGTCCCTAAGATACTATCAGTCATCAGGAGAAAGGAAGTGTGAGTGTGTTATTTTTGGCTTCTTAGAATGTCTATTATTCCTGGAAATATCTCCGTTCATAACTTCTAAGCATCTAGTTACTTTCATTATGCTGTCTATCATCACCTGCTGAAATGCAGAAAATATCAGCTTTTACTAATCTTGCTACTTGAAAAAATCTGAGTGTCTTCCTTTAGGCACTGGCGACACGTTTCCCACTTTTTCCTTTCTTCTTATGCCCTTCTTGTGCCTCGAGTTAGCGATCAACTCCACTTCGTAACCTCGTTCTTGGAGTCGTTCATGGACAAACTGCCATTCGAGAGCGGAGGAACAATGCAGTTCTGGGCAAAGTCTTTTGCTGAGTGCATGAAATACACCTTTTCCAAGGAAGAGTTGATCGCGCAATGTCCAAAAAACAAGCTGATTGAGCTGGTGAGGTAAATTGACCTTCTCCTGCGATAAGCATGTCATTTTGCAGATCGTACAAAGTGTGGATTTGGTATGTAATGAATCACGCGAGTGCCAGGAGCCAATTGTTTCATTGATATCCTGGGTTTTGGATAAGAATGTGCTATCAGACTCGGATGTCTGTTCCTTGCTTGACTCATTGCAGCTGAATCTGATAAACAAGGTTTGTACAAAAATCTTTGATTACGAAAGCCCCATATGTTTTTTTTGTAATTTAGCGCCCGCAAAGCGATGGATTGTGCTCATCATTAATAGCTGGTGCTTCTTGGCATCTACGGACCATTCATGCGGCATTTTTACGTGTCCCGCCACTACACCCGGAATTTGTTACACCTCTGTTGACGTGCTCTGATGATTACTTAAACTACATAGATAAGGTACATGGCTCCTAAATTGCAGAGTCGTTTGCACCAGCGGGCGACCGCGTCGCGCCCGGGCATTTTGCCGGCGTCGGCGCCATCGATCGAGGCGGCGCTATTGATGCCCGGGCGCGACGCGGTCGCGCGACCGCTGGTGCAAACGACTCTGCAATTTAGGAGCCCTGTAAAGAAGTTCCGATCAGTTTTTATATTTTTTGGTTTTCACATTTTTTGTTGATTCTCTTCCATTTTCGACATAATTATTTCTAGAATATTGATGTCATTCCACTGCTCAGCAAAGAGTCGCAAATCTCTCCTACCTCCGCCAAGGTTGTCTTACGAATACTTCGGAGTAATCCTGCTTGTTTCAAAAATCTAGACGTAAGTCACCGTTGTCCTTCAATGACATATTCTACTAATCTTGAAAGTTAAGCTTTCAACTGCTAATTTTACACCATTGCTGCTTCCTGAGCTATCGCCCAACGATTGGCCTTTGATCTTGCAATCCTTAGGCACTCAACTGATCCCTTGCTTGAAGAAGGTTTTTCTGCAATGGAGTAAGACTGATGAACTGGAACCTGCAAAGAAAGTACTGGAGAGATTGCAGGTCTGGTCAACATATATGTCTTTCTCGCTTCTGCTGTCGGTTACTTAATTTTTTGTGAGGACTTATGACGACCTCATACATCGTATGACCTTGTATGAACATCTTCCAGGTTTCAGAGCGCGGAGAAGTGCTGTCTGCGTTTTTGGAATCAAAACATCTCCCTACATATTTTATCTCAGAATTGGCAAAATCAGTAGAGGTATGGTCCCATCTCTTTCTAAACTTGTGTTATTCCGATTTTGTAAATTTGCTTTGTATATTCCAGCTTCCTGAAGAACTGACAGCTGATCTTTCTCGTTTACTATTCCGTTCCTTGTTCTTTTCCGAGGTGTCAGATGATGGTAAGCGCACTCCACCTTGATGTCGAAGACCCACTTTTCACACTTAGAAATGGACTCTATATTGGGAACTCTTGCGAAGTTTCCGCCTTGTGAGCTACTTTTGAGAAGTATGCTGACAGCATATGTGGAAGAAGTGACTGATGAGGAGCTCCCGCGGCGATTTTCGGTTGAAAGGTAGACATAATTGTACTCTTGATAAGCAGTGCTTTTAACAAATTTTCAGGCTGCGACGGATAGGTATAATCTGTTCGCAACTGATTTACACTGATCGGAGATACTTGCTTTTACTTCCTACCCAAGAAAATCTGCTGGAACTTTTGGGCGTTTTTGATGCTTTTGTGAGTGCTTTTTTTTGTCTCGTCCTTCACTTTTATTTTTGACCACTTATACCTTATAGTCATACAAGGAACAAAGATGATTTATTATGCAAACCATCCAGGTATTTCAAATGTTCTTCTATGGTTTCTTTTAGGTACAAAGTGATGTTGTTGCAAAACATGGACTATTTGCTGACACATTGTCTGATTCGAGTGAAATACGAGTCCCCACTGCGGAAGATCAATTTCTGCGCTTTATGGAGAATTCAGCTCGGAAAGCCATGATTTACCTTACTATAGATTGTGAAGGTTGGTCTCGTCTTAGCTCACAAACTACGAGTTTTTTTTGATTGTGACATGTACTTATAGATAAAGCTCACGATATCTCCTTGGCTTACGCTGCAGCTGTAGTGCCAGTGGTGGATTTGCTTTACGAAACTCGATGGGAGTGCTCACCGCGTTCAGAAGTTTTCACAGATTGCATTAAGCTTTGGGAAGACGTGTTCCAGGTATTAAATAATTGGTACCATGTGTACTGCTCGTATTTTTTTTGCATTTCCAGAGAACAGCCCTTGCAACGCACAGAGCCATCGCTGCTTTCACTCACCTACCCACAGCTCCTTCCTCAGCTCAGTTAGCGCTGCGTGTGCTTTGTGAGAATGGTGCTTTGTGGCAGAAAGGCAAAACTGAAGATAGAAATATCGCATGGTATTGGGCTACATCAAGCGATTGCTCAGGAATGAAGTTGGAAACAGTGGAGAGATGGATAAGCAGGTAGATTACGGTATGACATTTTTGTCCTGTCATTTTTGGCATTGAGCAGTTTAGGTTCCATGCAGAGACCCCTCTTGAATTTTTGGCACATCTCCATGACTACATACAGAAGAATGCGCCGGAATGGCAGGACACGATGTTCAGTGGAAGGTGAGGCGTTTTTTTTTTTTAAATTCGGAACAATTTGTTTTTCTTGATTTGCGTGTACTTTAGCGCGCTCGATGCTCCTTCCTACCATATAAGTTTGCTTTGTCTGCATGCCGCCATCAGTGTCTTTGGCGATATAAGCTTGCTTTCGTCGCTTACACCAGAATTACTTGATTTTATTATGTGTGGTGTGGTCACTGCCATGGATGTGGGTTCTTTTGGCAATCTTAGGTCTTGAAGCTGTTCAAAGTAGTTACTAGAGCTGTGATGAAGCCATTGGAACAAAAATCACGAGCAACCATAAGGTGGAGACACTTGCTGGTTTGTCCCTGAAAATGTTCGAAAGATGTGCAAAAACTGCACTGGAAAAATTTTGCAACTCGTTGGATACGGTAGGTCTACAGGTGCAAAAGTTTATCTTCAAATGTTTTTTATATAGGAATGGCCAAATTTCTTCTTGCCAACAATGTCAAGGATCATTGTACGGTGGTTCACGCTTCTTGATGTCGGTAAGTATGACCATAAAACCTTTTCGCGTTTGTTTTAGTCGACGTTCTTTTAGATGCAAAACCAACATTTTTTGTGCGCGCGCTGGTAAAAGCTTTGCTTTATCTCAGTGAGCTGCCAGATGATTTGTCGCTCAAGAAGAAGCTAAGTCCAGAACTGGATAGATTTGAGTGAGTTTTCCTGTTTTTGTGAATATGGCTCAGTAGTATGGTTCCTAGATATGATGCTATGCACCAAACACTAATAATCCAAGCAGAAGATCTTGTTCTTTCGGAAAATCCATTCATCCAGTTCGCAGCTTTGCATATGTTCAAAGTGTGAGTTATGCTTTATTTTAGCAGTACCGTAGTTTCACTTCACGAAATTTTAGGTTGACCCCCATAATGTATAGGCAAGAGAATGAGCAGTGGATGGAAGAGGAAAAGGTAATGATTAACGACGAGTTATGAAAATGCAGCGTGCAATAGTCCCATTTAGGTTAGCGCATCGGGTCCGCGACATCTGGTAGTACCTGACACGCTGTCGAAACTAATTGATGGTACAACCGGCTGGCCTGCAATAATGGCATTTGATGCGGCACTTGTGCCCCTTGCTGTAAGTGAAACCATAAATTACATGTTTCAAGGGAACGTACCATAACCAAACCATCAGATGGCGCAAAGAAGAATTAACACATTGACGACAAGGCCGATTACTACTGCCATTTCGGACAGGAGCCTTTTTTGCTCTTCCAAACTACGACCCACCCGTGGGTCGTATTGTCCGAAATGGTAGTCTTTTTGTAAGAAATTCAAAACATGTCTCTGGGAATATCCCCACAAGGGTTATCGAAGGTGCTGATTATTAAAATATGATTTGTTTCAGTTTTTGGCAGTTTACGGTAAGATTACGGTAGTCACTCTGTGCGAACCCAACATCACGGATTTTCGTGAAAAGCTGTGTTTTGGGGTTATTTCACATGCTGATCACGATTATAGTGTCCACTTTGTTCACTACTTTCCCTCAGTGGGACTACGGTAGCAGTACGGTAGAATTTTTTTAAGAATCAAGAATCTGATGTAAGAAGGCGGTATTGGAACTTGAGACTATCATTTTCGTAATCAGCATGCTAAAAAACCTATATATGCAAGGTTTGAGCTCCCTGGGATGAACAATGCGAAAAATCAATAAAATCGATAATTTTTGATGGGCTGACATCAGTCTCATGCTCTCCCTGTATTTCTTGTGCATGTAAACTTGAATTGTCAAAAACAGCACCACTCTGCGAGAAATTCGAGCTAAAATCTGTGCCTTACCTCTATCTACGGTATACCTACCGTAACATTACATTACAGTATCCCGGACCCGGACCACTCCGGCTAGAGCTTCGCCAAGGCATCCCCAATCATGTGCCAGAATACCGTAGAATTCCATCGCATGCTGGCAAAGTTAGAGCTTTCGAAAACTTACGACCCACCGGTGGGTCGTATTGTCCGAAATGGCAGTACACGTAAGACCCACTGGTGGGTCGTATTGTCGTCAATGTGTTAAATAATGTGCGCTTCAGCATTCGCTTGTGTATATCGCCATTTTAAACAAATGCCATTCCTTTCGATATCAATCTCTCCGCTGTTTATAACATCCAAATACGACGGTATAATTTTAAGATGTCTGAAAGTTAGTTATTTATGCAGTTCTCCAAATTTTTCATTGCAGTAGATTTTCTTGATTGAGTTTGTTTCGAAGAGGAAAAAATTTAGAGATTTTCTCAGCTAGAAATTGATGTGGATGTGTCGCGGAGTTCCGCATGAATAGTTATTCAATTTTATGCCGACTGAATTTTCAGAAACGCAAATTTTGAGAATTATCATTGTTTTGTTTTTCGGTTCGCCCAGCTTTTTCTTGGCTGCTTTAGAATTTTGATGAAAAGCTGTCGCCCACCTTTCGAATTTTTTTTGCAAACTAGAAAATAGAAAATTTGAAAATCTTGAATTAGATTGTATCTTTGCAATGTGTCAACTTCAAATTCTATAACTGCAATGACCACTATTTCTTTCTTGAAATGATGTAAATCAACAATCGCACATCGAAGGAAGTTAGATTTATCAACAAAATGGCAAAACTTTTGCGTATCCCAAAAGTGTAGCGTGTAGTGATGTAGCAAAAACAGACTCATTCTTTTTAGATAAGCATATCCTCGGACGAAGAACGTGTTGCGTATTGTGATGCTTTGCCACATGCTGTATCTACGATCTTGCCACAAATCTTAGCTCGTTGTCCAGAAGATTTGCGTGAGTCATGCATTGTTTTTTTCTAGATCCTCAGAACAAGTGTCCTTCAGCATTTCAGCCTTAAAGGTGTATTTTAGCATCATCAAAGGAACGCGAATACTTCATCTCTGAGTGTTTTCCCTTCTCTGTCGATGTATACGAAAGATATGCAGCGAATCTACTATACAGGTCATTTAAGTGCTCTGCAATTTTTAATTTTTTTTCGACTATTTTCTTCAGAACACTTGGGACCTTGCCAGCTGTGGTGCGTAATTGGTACGCAGGGTTACCGAATGCTGCAACACAGATAGTTAGCAAGTGGGTATTTGTTACCGCCGGTGGCGGATGCAAGCAGAAGGGTTTTTCAAGTTTTTAAAAATCTCAAAGCTTTGCCACGCCCCTTTTTGGCAATTGAAAATCTTGGAAAATTTGCCGAGAAAGTTTTGTGTTTTGGCTCAGAAAACCATCTTCACAACTACTGCTTACCTCTCGTCCGCTCCCGCTTATTCAGCCTAATCGACTTTCATTCAGGTATGTGCGATATTATGTTAGCAAACTTTTGGTGGAAGCTGAGCTCAATAAGGTCAAATCAGCCAATAAAAGCCATTTGAAGGCCGACAAGTCGCTCAAGGTATCCATTGCTTCGTTTTGAGTTGGACGGCGTGAAATCTCTAGCTTCGTTATTGTCTCAATCGTTATAGATTCGTGTAGTTCCCGTATCGGGAGAAGTCATTGCTGAATATAAGGTAGAAGAGACTACAATGCGATTGTCAATAGTGATGCCACCTGACTGGCCTCTCTCCGTGCCAACCATACAGATTGACAAGGCAATAGTACCGTCTGAGAAAGCGAAGAAATGGTTGCTCCAGCTGACAGCTTACTTATTCCACCAGGTTAGCGACGACTTATCTGGATTGTACTAGTCTGAATGTGATTTTCAGAATGGCTCTACGGTAGAAGGAATAATAATGTGGCGGAAGAATGTGGATCGTGATGTGGAAGGCGCCGAAGCATGCACGATATGTATGATGACGATCCACTCTACGAACCATCAGCTCCCCAAGGTTAGTGTTACAAATCGCCAAAATCCAAGATGATCGCATCATTTTCAGGTCAAATGCCGGCAATGCAAGAACAAGTTCCACTCAAATTGTTTGGTAAGCTCTGTGCTTAAAGCAGCTTACTTCATCGATAAACAAAAATATTTTCCCAGTACAAGTGGTTTGAGTCCAGCAGTCAATCCAGCTGTCCTTTGTGCAGAGCGAACTTCACCTAAAGCTGACCTTTCCTCGTTGGATGCGTCAGAACTTGCTCTTCTTGTACTTGTGATAACTTTAAATTGGTATTAGTAACGGTTATGACCTCGGAAGTGTGATTTTGGATAGATAAAGAGCGTATAATAAAACGGAATATATCCTTTGTCCCAAAATATAGTGTCTACGCAGATGTCGGGTTCCAATTTTTTCCAGTCAGACAATCAAAGGCGCTCAGCCGGCCCCACCAAAAGCGCCCGAGCAAGCCGCCTTTGCCTTATTGCCTTACTCTCAGACAATCGCCGGGGCAGGCGGTCCGCAAACTCGCGTTTTTTTGCAGGCGGTCGGCAGAATTTTGGGGCGTGGCCGAACCTTCAGCGGGCGGCACTTCCTTTACTGTCTAATGTTCTGCCAGCGGGCAGCAACACAGAATTTTCTGCAGGCGCACGTCAAATAATCTGTTTCAGCGAGCGGTCGATTTTCAGCTGGCGCTCGGACGGTTTTTAAGCAGTTTCGGGCGTACGCCGAGCAAAGGTGAGACTCTACATGGCAGAGGTGTCATCGATGGTTTAATTACTCAAGTTTGAGGTACTTCCGCTCAGCGGAAAGTACCTGCTCAGATAATCGCCGGGGGCAGGCGGTCCGCAAACTCGCGCTTTTCTGCAGGCGGTCAGCAGGATTTCGGGGCGTGGCCAAATCTTCAGCGGGCGGTATTTGCGTTTTCTGCAAGCGGGCATCAACACAGAATTTTCTGCAAGCGCTCGTCAAACAATCTCTTTCAGCGAGCGCTGGCCAAACTTTCAGCAGGCGCTCAGACTCTTTTTACGCAGTTTCGGGCGTACGCCGAGAAAAGATGAGACTCTATGTGGCAGAGGTACCATCGATGGTTTTATTACCCAAGTTTGGGGTACTTTCTTTCAGCGGAAAGTACCTGAAGGCTGTGCGGTCCTTCAAAAAGGACCGTGCGGCTCTCAATAATTTTGCATGTTCTCGCGGAAAATCCGCGAGAATGCGGCCACTGTGCCGCAACTTATGTATAGAAAAACCGCGATAGATCTTCGAGCGTTCGTCTAAAAATTGGCCAAAATTATTCCAAATTTCTGCAAGCGGACCACAAAAAATCAGCGAACTATTTTTCCGGTGCCCGCTTGCTCAAAATTCGCATGGCCGCTTGCCCCCGGCGATTATCTGAGTGGGGGCTGCGCGGTCCTACACAAAGGACCGTGCGGCCCCCGAAAATCTTGCATGTTCTCTCGGAAAGTCCGCGAGAATGCGGCCACTGCGCCGCAACTAATCTGTAAGGAAACCGCGATTGTTCTCTAAGCATTCGTCTAAAATTTCGCTAAAATTCTTCCAAATATCTGCAAGCGGACCGCAAGAAATCAGCGAACTATTTTTTCGGTGCCCACTTGCCCAAAAATCGCATGGCCGCCTGTCTCCGGCGATTATCTGGGCTGTCGCTTCCCGCTGAGAACTTTGCTAGAACTGGCAGCGAGCGGGCCGCTATAAAGTTTTCAGCGCGAAGCGAAAGTGGCGGCGATAATGTTACAATCCAAATACAGTGACCAGAGTAAAGGGCCAGACATACTTCACGCGATTTGGCAATATTCCAACTGTCCATGACTAACTGCAAGCACATTTTAAATGTACAGGAGGTAAGGCATTTTATCAATCCAAGCAAGTTATACACATTATGCATGTCCGGTCTGCTAGTGTTGGATCTGAAGACTTTTGGCGAATTGCCAAATCGCGTCGCGACTGAAATCGCGTGAAGTATGCCCGGCCCTTGAGAGTGGAGAGTGGATTGTTCGTTCAAGGAACATCCGTTAGGCCCCGGACAGACTTCACGCGACTCAATCGTCGCGATCTAATCGCCAAGATTTCCATTCATTTTCATTTCACATTCAAAAATTTCGGGCTGGAAAAGTATCACAACCGAATGGAAGTTGTTCGGCATGGAATGATGTTGTAACAGTTGTCTCGTCGCGATTTAGTCGCGACGATCAAATCGCGTAAAGTCTGCCCGGGGCCTTACAACATCATTCCATGCCGATCAACTTGTATTCGGTTGTGATACTTTTCCAGCCCGACATTTTTGAATGTGAAATGAAAATGAATGGAAATCTTGGCGATTAGATCGCGACGATTAAGTCGCGTGAAGTCTGACCGGGGCCTTAGGGGGTTATCGAACGAAGATAGACAAGGCCTGCAGCGGTAGCAAGGAGGCAGCTTTGACGGGATCTCGTAGGATTTTCTAATCTTCGCGTTTCAGAAGTCTTCTCTCAGCAATTTCAACGAAGCTTTGGTGAGCCCTTCTGGCTATAAAATGGCGACGTCCAAATGCTTGATAATATGTTTCCTGCAGAAATCCTTGAAATAGCTGGAAGGCGAGTTGGGCGCCGTTCTCAAACGAGCATTTATTTGAAATTCGAATCCGCTGATAAACTACTAGGTTCTCGCGCAGTTGACAGGTGACGCAAATTACTTCATTGCTTTGATCTTGAACCGGCCGCAAAGGGCGTTAGCGACGATAAATTAGGGTTGGTTCAGACTTCGCGTCGGCGTCCTATCTAGTGTACGTCGCGTTTTTTGCATGCGCGTTGTACGGCGACTCTAGCCCAAGCCTTATATGGGGTTTTAGAGCGGTCCAGCGAAGTCGATATGCAAACTTTCTAGCGGGCAAATGGCGATCGACACTGTGGCCGGTTCGGGTTTTTATTTGGCGGTAAGCTGGCAATTCTGGCAACATTCTGCAGCCTTCTTAACGTCTTCTAAAATTGTCTGGAGTTAGAGATGTAGATAGTCTCTGTTTGCTACGCTTTGCAAGCTACATTACTCGTAGACTCACAAATTTATTTCAGCCATAACAACTGCGCAAACTATTCACACGTCAGCTGCGCCAGATGGCTTTGAATGCGTTTCAGGCAGGGTTTCACTGGCGCATTGCCAGGCAGGTGGCTTGTAGACGGTTCCGCGATTAGCTTATCATTTTTTTCTTTTATGCATTCGCAAGTAAGCAAAATTCCCACAAGTTATTGTTGTCTTTCAACTCATTTTTTGTCAGCGACAGTTTCTGTCATTTGATTGGCAATTTGTCATATTTGTTTATTTTTACTTGTTCCATTGTTTGTTATATATAGTACTTAAGTTTAAGCTGTAAAAATCTTACGTGGTACTGGTATTTCGAGGTGAGTGGTGTGAGAAGTTGGATGTAGGTTCTAACCAGTGGCGATCCCAGGATTTCCGTTCGGAAGGGCGGTATTACCAGATGAAGCGAAACTTCAAAAAATTTTTGGGGTGCTTCCCAAATTTTTCGTGGCCTCATGATTTCAAAATTCTAGAAAAGGGGGCGTTGATGGCCACGCCGCCGAAAAGATTTTCACAAGGTCAAACTAGGTTTTTGAAGTTGTTAAAAATTATGTCAATTTTTTAGAAGTATAAAGAAGCCATTGGCACATTTTTATAACTCACGTCGGTAACTTTCAAAAATTTAGCGAACCATTCTCGGAAAGGGGGAGGAAGAGGAAAGGCCCCCCCCCGCCCCCTCTCGATCCGTCACTGGTGACTATTATGTAATTGGGCCTTGAACATGCTAACATAGGTCTCTTTTTCCATAGGTGGGATCCAATGCACAGGGTGTTATATCTAACCTTCGCAAAACAATTTAAAAACTCAGTAAGAAACGTTTTTATTGTGCCAAGTTAATTTTAACTCCTACTTTTTGCTGTAGAGCTAATAATTCTTGATGTGGCCAAATGGCGTGAGCTCTGGTCCAAATTAATTTCAGCTAGGCATGTGGCAAGGTCCTAACCTTGCTTGCTTGATCATTGTGCTCTCATTTCCAAACACTGCAATCGACCGCTCACGCAAGTCTCTTTTGAATGAAGTAACAAATCTTCAGATTGATCAAAGTAGCTGCATATCAAAACCTATAAAAGGCTTTGAATTAAGAGTACGTTTCATTTGCATAGAACTCTACCTACATATACGGTCACTATGATCGATGAAGCTGCGGCTGTCCGCTTTCCAGTGGGCAAACGGTACGGCCTTCACTGTATCGACGTCTATGGTTCCTGGCGGTTCAAGCAAAGCCATTGGAGGCTTGGTCTATCGCATGAAGAAGACAGGCACTGATGTTGCTGATTCTCTACTCTCTGGCGGATGCTCGTGCCCATATGTGGCGGCATGCGCGTCCGGTAATCGGTGCCAGACTGTTGGGTTCGCACTCCGCACGATAGATTCATCAACCTTCGCCCGAAACTAGACTTTATTCAATCCAACTACCATAATCACTCGCCGCACATACATCTGCGCCCCTAAAATTCTCGTTTTCGTCGATCTTTCTTCTCCTACATGTATCCTTTCAGCTTTGGACCATGGGTTATACTCAAAAAGATAGATGAAGGCGGCTTTGGTCAAGTTTATAAGGTAATTGAAGCTAAAGAAACCATGTAAGTACTGAGTGAAACTAAGCATTTTTAGGTTGAAAACGTAGCAACAAAAAAGGTAGCAGCGCTGAAAGCCGAATCCAACGACATAGAAGGCGGCTCGGCGTTGAAACTCGAGGTCAGTACAATCGATATGCACTTTCTGCATGGTGAAGAGAAAAAAAAATCTTCAGATGACCGTAATCCGCGCAATCACGGCCGATGGTGATAAACCACATATTCCACTAGTGTTTCATGCCGCAAAACATAGACGATTTTGTTACATGATTATGACATTATTAGGAGAAAATCTTAAAGAACTTAAGGTACAAGATTTTCCAGAATGAAGCTTTAGCTGAAGCAAAACTAGAGCATTGCAGTTAAATTGTCCAAAGGAGTATATGACAGCAAAAACATGGACACGAATAGCTATACAATGTCTATACAGGTGAGGATGACCTTTGATATACGCGTCGCTACCCAGCTGAGCCGCAACGCATGGCTGCGCGAACGTGGTATGACAGAAGAATTCCAGTGTTAAACTTGTTCACGACTATGGATTTGTTCATCGAGATATAAAACCGAATAATTTTGTTATGGGATATCGGGAAGACTACGAGCGTGCACGTTTAGTTCATATTCTCGATTTTGGGCTGTCTCGTTCATATGCTATACAATCGGTAAGCGGATCTTTGATGGGTAAATGCGCGCGTCCAATCATGACACGAGGGCGTGGCACTCAACCAATCATAACGTTTACCAAAAAATGTACGGTACGAGCCAGAAACTTATGCCACTGATAACCTATTCCGCACATTCTTGAGTCGCGAAAGCTCCTGGAATGTCATCAAGGGATCAAAGCGGACGCTTTGCATATAAGAATGTTTGCAGAAAGATGGAACGTGGGTAGCAAGGCGGGCTCGAGGAACAGCTGAATTTCGTGGGACTTTGCGGTACTGCTCACCAAACGTACATGAAAAGAAGGAACAGGTAAAGCTGTCCTACAAATACTTTGGTGTGGGAAAGAACCAAACTCCAGGGTAGAAAAGATGATCTTTGGTCGCTTTACTATGTATTTATCGAGCTTCATTGCGGACTTCCGTGGCAAACGTTACGAGATAAGCAAAAAGTAAGTGGAAAATAGTTTTCTGATGATCAAAATAAATCCGAAGCATTGTAGGTGGAACTGATGAAGATGCATATGGAAGATAAAGATCTTGTCTTAAATTTTCCAGGTACCCCAATTCGAATTACTTGAACGGTGCTAGCCGCGTTCCTGCGTGATTGCGTTTCCTTCCACATAATTTCAAAGACGCGCCGCGCAGTGAAACGCACTGTTGCCTCTAACAGAATAATCAGCAATCAAAAATTTACTCGTCAATTCTCTATGTTTCAGTTGAGCTGCATGGTGTTATACCACATCTACGAACGCTGGATTACTATCAGCGCCCCGATTATTCGTGCGTTTTATTTTAATGAACATTGAATAGCTGCTATAAGAAAGTTCCAGGATGTTTTATGAAGGGTTGGTGGCCGTCATGAAACGAGTAGGTGCAAAAGCTTCAGACCCGTATGACTGGGAAACACCAGAGTCGGTCAGGCGAATAGTACGTGCAGTAACTGTTCCCTTCTGTTGGGCGCTAATTTTTTGTTTGATTTTTTCTTTCCAGGAAAAACATCTCAAAAAACCTTATGCCTGGGAAAATGCAGCAGAATTCTTCAAAAGTGATCCAATAAAAGTAAATTGCGCTCCACCACCAAAACCATCGCGTAGACGCATTGTATGTGAAAATTATCTTCCTGAATGTTATTCAAAATTCACATGGATTTATTGTAGACAAAGGCTCCTGAACGCTTCCCTTACAAAGAAACTTCTGAGCAAACGACAGGGACAGGCACCACGGCTAGTACGGATGTCGAGCGACGGGATGTGCCATCGGAGCTGACGATGACAGATGTTGATAAAAGATTGGCTGCATTTGGTGTCGTACGGAAGTCACCGACAGCCGCAATGGAAAAACTTTTGGAGCAGATAACAAAGAGGAAAGCTATAGAAGCTTTGAAGGCTATGACACCTGTAATGAAAAGTAAAGAGGTAGTGAAAATCAGGACACCTTTACCGCAAAGTAAGGAAGAGGTGCAGAAGGGCAGCAATACACTAACGCCTCTGTCAAAAAGTGTTGAGGATCTTCTTGCTGAAGAGGTGCTGAAGAGAAAAGAGAAAAAGAAAAAAGTCGACACTATTGAAGATATGGAGAAGAGATTAGCAGAAGCAAAGAAGAGCAAATCTCCAATGCCAAAAGAGAAGGAGGTCAAGCCTAAAGCAAAAACAACCTCTAAAAGCGCAGAAGAAGATGCCAAGCTCAAAAAAGATTTGAAAAAAGCCGGTAGTAAAGATAAGACTGGAACTAAAGAGAAGTTAAAGGAGGAAAAAAAGAAAATGGAGTCGAAAGAAACGGTGCGAAGTGGAGAGACAAAGGCGAAGCTTAAATCGAAAGAAAAAGAGATTATGGAAGAGTTGAAAGAGAGAGAAGAAAGACCACAAGAAGCGGAGCATCTGTCAGTAATGGATAAAGTAAGCAAGAAAGAAGAGGCAAAGGAAGCGTTGGAGCAAGCATTAGGAACGCCACCTTTGGATAAAGTAATGAGGGAGATAGGAGAAGCTGAACCTATATCACCTCCAAAGAAAGGTGAAGAGGAAAAAGAAACGACAAGTGATGAAATGAGGACACCCTCTCCAAAACTGCGAAGAAGCGTCAACAATAAGAGCCATATTGATTCGCTAGAAATGGGAGCAGAAGAAAAGAAGGAACTTGTCGCAAAAGAGGAAGAGAAATTTAAACAGGCTGAAGCGGCTATAAAGAAGGAAGTACCTGTTTTGAAGGAAAAGGAAAGATCGAAGGAGATCAAAGCAGGTGAGAAGAAAGTAGTCAAAGAGCAGGATGAGGGCAAGAAAATGGAGAAACTGGGAGAAAAAGAAGCAAGAAAGAAAGAAAAGGGGGCGAATTTCAAGGCTGCAAGGAAAGACACTCCATCAAAGGAAAATGCTTCGAAAGAACAAGCAACGAAAGTGAAGAATCTGAGTAAAATTGCCAGGGAGCAGGAAATGAAGAATGACGTTGCATCGAAAGAGAAGCTGAATAAACCGGAGAGGCCTTCGGCTGAGAAAAATTTGAAAGATTCGAAAGAGCAAGCAGACAAGAAGTCAAAAGAAATGGTGAAGCCAAAAGCTCAAAAAGGTTCGAAAGATTCAAAGGAGCCAGAGAACAGAAAGTCAAAAGAAGTGGTGAAGCCGAGAGCCGAAAAAGGTTCGAAAGGTCCAAAAGAGCCACCAGACAAGAAATCGAAAGAAGCAGAGAAAGCAAAACCCGAAAAAGGCTCCAAAGAATTGAAAGAGCCGGTAGACAGGAAATCAAAGGAAGCAGAGAAGCCAAGAGTCGGGAAGTCAAAGGAGCCAGCGGACAAAAAATCGAAGGAAGGCTCAAAAGATTCAAAAGAGCAAGCAGACAGGAAATCAAAAGAGAAAGTCCTGGACAAAGCAAACAAGAAGCAGAGTGTTGAGCGCGAGATCAAATCCAAACCTCCGAAAAGTAAACCGCCATGACCCTCCTTCTCTTCAAGATTAAAGAAACTAGTGAAGCTAATCGCTTTGAAATAAACCTTCTTCCAAATATTTTAGTTTATAATTTCAAAATAAATAAAATTTGAATGTTTGTCGTGTTCAACAGACGATCTCATATACAACTCGCCACCGAATTAACTTATACACGACTTATGACACGCAAAGATGCGCCAGCGAGCCTATTACAGTGACTTGCGGGGGGTACAGCCAGTCATCACCAAGTCAGTGCTTTTATCCTCCCAGAAAACTGTGATAGGCTCGGCATAAAATTGCCTCTTCGGCAATGAAGCAATGTACGTTTGACGCATGCCCCGGAGGATATTAGCACGTTTCAGACCGCGAAATCGCGCGCGGCGAAAAAGAGTGTACTTTCAGCATTTAGCCAACAAAGGGAGTTTATTTCGCAGACTGTGGGCTAGATCTGTGATCAGCATGTCAAATAAGCTCCATATCTGAAGTTCTGAGTGAATTTGAAGTGTTTGAATTTTGTCGCTTGAGAGGGATTTGTGCTTTATTGAAAAATAGGAACAAAAACTCAGTTTCAAATAGCATTTAGAAGTTTCTGTGTTGTACACTGTACACATCATTATTGAAATTACGTTTTTCTCTTTGAGATCTAAGCAAAGAAAAGTTGCGACGTCGCACGCGTCATTCGCGTTGCCGCACTCCCTTGCAACTGTTATTCGATTTGTCCCCATATCTTCTAAACAAATATAGGCGGCACAGCTCTATAGAGTCATTTGAAAAGTAGGAGCTCAGACCTTTAACATAATAACCTTGGACTAAAAGAAAACCTCCTGTAAATGTCAGAAAGATCCTTCAAAGCAGCGTGCTGCACCATGTGCAGCACCGTTCCGAAACGTGTTAAAGACGCCGAATCCTTGATCCTTCATTGTTAAAGATGCGCCGTTACGTCCGGCAAAATAACTTGTGCATGGAAGAGACAGCAGATGGTAAGGGAAACGAACGAGCGCTTGATCAAAGAAACGCCGATACGTACGCAGTCTTTGCATGTCACGAATAGCCTATGCATGATTAGAAAGATCTGCGGTAAGACAAAGGCGCATAATCTTGACGCAAATGCGATCCTGTTAGTCGCAGGGCCATGAGGCCTTGAATTCACAACGATGTGGCTACGCACTCCCCGCGATCGCGCCCGTCCAACTAATATTGCTTTTGCACCTTTATCCAACAGTATAATATACTCAAATTGGCCCTCCATCACATTGCGTGCGGGTCTTAGCAGAGAATCTTGCATCTTCCCCTGTCCCTCGCTTCAGGTATCCATAATATCTTTGGTTCTCATCCGTGGCTGCTTCTTGGAGTTCCAGGTGCGATCCAATATCCAGCTGACTTCAGCGGGTCCATCCATTCCACGGATACTTCTGCTCATCTCGCTGAGGGTCTTTCTCAGGGACGTTGCTTTGCGAGGAATCCCTCCAATGTTCTTAAAGGCACCGTCCACCCTAAGTCGAGTGTTGTGTTTTTGACAGCATCTAACAGTAGGGCCTCCTTCAAGCCAATGCCCAAGTCGCGGAGCAATATGCCGCTTCGGAGGAGAGAAAATCGCTTCGGAATAGCGAAGATGCACGAGGACCCCCATCCATGCCCGCCCCTCCCCATCCATGCCCGCCCATTTGTGCGCGCTCATCCAATCACCGTTCTGGAAAACCGGACTGATGGTTCTCCGAAACGGAAATTGTCGGAGTTTACGCAGATTCTCGACTTCATATTTGGAATCAGGGACATGAGAAGGCCCTGAAACGACAAAAACCTGGAAGTCGAGAATCTGGGTGGATGGTGCCTTTAATGCCCATCTGCCGCCTGTTTTCTCCCGATGTGATCAATTTATCGGCGTTTCGCTTTTGCGACGTCGGCTACACGAAGACAGGACGTATCTCTCATATCTGTACTGCGAAGCCCAACGAGATGTTATTGTGTTGGGTAATCTCCGAAAGACTACGCTCGGGAGCTCCGTGGGAGTTCCGGAGAGTTTTCTACGTGGATAATAATCGAGTCGAACAAGTAGGCTCGAAGCTCCGGGCCCTCAACTGCTCGGTGGCTCCCTTTGCGCCCCCAAGAAGGTCTAAGCTGCTCTTCTTCTTCCGCTAAGTTCTATCGTTTTCCACATTGGTTCAAGGTACACTAAGAAGTTATGAGGATGTCTTCTATTACTGTCTTCGCATTTTCCAAAGGGCGTTTTCATGGACTAAGTCGTCCTCCATTTTATTTGCAACCCGATCTTCTTCCCTACTTCGCTAAGTTTTTTGGCATCGTCTCTGCTTCAGTGATACTTCATGCTTCTTGCTCGAAAACCGAATATGCCTGCAAAGAGGGAGTCTTCCATTAACTCGCATGCCCCTCTTTTCCCATTGCTGTGACTTCATCACTCCTCACCCACTCTGCAAGGCTGCGGTGAACAGCCTTACGGCGTCGCCTTGTCGAACCGACTTCCCTGCTGGGATAGTAGAACCAACGGAAGACCTGTAACGTCGCTGTGTAGCCCTTTTAGCAGTCCTGACATAAGCTGGGTCACTTCTGTCAGATAATGCTCTTAGGTTGACCTGCTCTCGACACTTTCAGTGGCTTTTTTGTGGTCCCGAAGGTTAAGACGAGAGGCGGTCGGTACTCCCTGCAAACTTCTATGACTCGGCAGACTTCTATGACCCTCGGAACCAACTGGTACTGCAGCCGAATTTGCTTGCGAAATTCGCTCTTCCTTCGAGTTGGGCTTATTCTCTGGAGTGTCCTTGATATGCATACGAGGATGATTATGAAAAACTTGTACAATACACTTAGCAGGCATACTGAACTTTAGTCGCAAAAATCCTCTCCTCTGAAGAAAAGGACAGTTCTCAAGGTTCTGCATCGCTTGGAAATCCTCTCTTGTTAAAAGTAAGGTGTTAAATGCAAAATCTTGTGTCGGTGTCCTTTGGGTCGCAGAAGTTTTACAGAGCTGATCTAGTGCTGCAGCCGTAAACTATGTCCTCATAGTCAGGATGGCGATGCATTCGAGTAGATAGAAGCCGTTATAATACTTCAGTGAGAGTAACAAGCTCGGTATGGTTGGTAATGGGCTGAAAAGTTGGCATAAAAGTTTTCCGTGATAGATTTCATCTTTTCCCGAAGGCCTCGGACAGAGTTCACGCAGTTTGATCGTCGCGATTTAATCGCTACAAGACAACTGTTGCGAGTTCATTGCATGCCGATCAGCGGGTGGAGGACTATATGTCGCCGAATTTGGAAGAGTCCCGCGCGGATTCCCTGCAGGAACGCATGTCCGCGCATGTACAAGGGTGCGTATTTGTCGCAAATGACCGCTAGGACCGCCCTTTTTCGGCGACATATAGTCCTCTACCCCCGATCAGCTTGCATTTCGGTTGTGATACTTTTCCATCTCGAAATTTTTGAATGTAAAATGAAAATGAATGAAAATCGCGGCGATTAAATCGCAACGATCAAATCGCTTAAACTCCGTCCGAGGTCGAACGCTGCTGCCATTCGCTCTAGATGGGTTGCATGCGAATCTTGCCTGACTGTTAACCCCTTGATGGTCCGCATAATACCTTACAAGTTTTTTCTCACGAGTCGTTGAGCATATCCTTCGCAGGCTGCAATCCTCCCAGAAGCCAATCATAGTCTCCGGTCCCTCTCAATGGACCAGTCCCAACTTGATAGGAGCTCTCCAGCCTGTCACGGTCGTATAAACCCTCCCTTCTTCTCACGACTATTAAGACATCGAGAATGCTCCACCTTCGCTTGGTGAGGATGTAGTCGATCACTGCATGAGTCGTTCTGGTGGGCATTCCCTTATCCACAGGAGTTTCTCTCTCTTCCGAGTTCCCATGAGAAAGTCAAGCGGCGAAGACCCACGAGACGATTTCCATTTTCATTGAAGCCAATCAAAGTTCCCAATTCCAAATCCTTCTTCCAGTGTCATTCAATTTTTGCTTTAAAGGCAGTGGCTCGGCAAATCACAACCTAGTCAAAATTGCGCCCGTCCAGATGCGTGTAAGATTGGCCTGCGTGTGTAAGTTTGAGAGCGATTTTCTAGGCAGGAAAAGCATGCTGTGCAACCGGGATTGTACTGTTTTCATAGTGGGCGATAAGGAACCTACCGCGTAAAAATCCCGAGTTGTTGGATTTTTCCGATCCACTGCCTTTAAGCTCATAACATTTGCGAAAGAGGATTCTTCATTATGGACGATGATTCAGTCTTCGTGACAAGCATCTAGTGCTGATGTATCAGATGCGAATGTTACAACACAAACGCAGAAGTTAGAAGAACTTTGACCTACATTCTCCATCAATTTTCCGCAGCTGTGGTTCTAGTCACAATTTCAAGACGTGACCGTGTCTGAATACCACAAGCACAACTGATAATCACAGGTAGAGCATTTGAAGCGCTCTCATAAATCTGTTTCAAAGTGCTCAAAAATACACTAAACGCAGAGTTCCTTCAGTTTGTTTGGGCAAAAGTCGCCGCCCCAAATTCTTGAAGTCTGAGCATATTTCGCTGGAGAAAATGATCACATGCCGAAACAGTTTAATTCTAGCCAACTTAATAAAAATCAGAAGCATTTTTCTCATAGCGCGTACGTCGCAGATCAAATGCATGAGATGTTCCCTGTTTAATAGAAATGGATTCATTTATTTACCTATAATTTTTGATCATCATGTTAAACACATATATGACAAAAAATCATTCACCTTCAATATTCACTAGATATGTTATACAATATCTACACCGATATAAGTGCATTAAATGCGAGACCAGTTGATTAGATCAACAAGTAAATTCACAGGCAGTCTCAATATAAACCGATATCTACATGATAAACGCTTATCTTGTGATGCATGCATACATGTGAAAAGGCGATAATGTGTTCCTACCCCCTTCACCCCAGGGCCGGAGCCCAGCTAACCCCCTTCACCCACGGCCGATGAGGAACTGGAAAAAGTGAGACTAAGAAATTAACATTTTAAGCAAAATTATAAAACTATCCACATTATTAAAGTAAAATTTAGTAATATTCTAAGTCAGAATATCATTAATATGATATTCTGAATTAAAATATCATCAAAAACCTAATTGCAGGTTCACTGAGAAGTACGTCGGAAACTTGCCGCCTATTGTTCACTTTTGAAAAACGACGAAAAAGCCTGGAGAAAAACTTACGTGTGAAGCCTTCATGTATTATATATATATATGTCAATGAAGTGACTCACGTATTTTCTGAAATAGTAAGTGAAATAATAGGTGAACTTCGATGATCGGTGCGCAGTTGAATTGCATTCTTTTGAAGAGGAATATATTTTCTATGCAGATGGCGGAATCCGTGAAAAGTCATTGATTGATTCCTTGAAGAGTCATTGTTACAACTTTTAATATCATTTTAAACTGTGACAGAGATTACAACGTTTGCGTAGAGAAGAAGGTGCAACTAAGGGCAAGTGCAATCACGATTAGTGTTACTGACAAAATGCAATAGTTACGAGGATCGTGGAGTTCTACAATCCGCCTACTTGGACGATGATATGTATGAGGAAGGACAGCCAGAAGTGCATTGTTCCACGTTGGAGCACTATACAAGAGAAGGACAATCGTATATGATCACTGTGCGGTTATTCTGGAAAAAAAATTGTTTTCCATCGAAGAAGATTGAGAAATATAAATGATCTTAGCAGGAAAACGCAGTCATAATTAGCCTAGTCTAGTTTAGAAGTCTAGTTTCCATCCGCTTTTAGAAAACACACAGCTTGCCAGGAGAAAGAGGAATTTTATTTTGCCAGGTAGAGATTTTTAGTCATTTTTTTCGAAATCGTGGAATTTTTGTTTAAAAAATTGTAAATTTTTGATATGAGAGATAAGAGAGTCTCTAGCCATACATTGAATTACTCTTGTTGAAAGCTTTTAGAAAGTATATAGCTTACCAAGAAAGAAAGGATTTTCCTGTAGGGTGAAGGTGGTCGCGAATGTTTTTCTGTAATTAAGGAAATTTTTTTATAAAAGTTCATAACTTTATTATATGAAAAGCTAGAAGAGTGTTTTGCACTCTATTGAAATCCCCTCGTCGTCCGCTTTCAGAAAATATATAGATTGCCAGGAAAAAAGAGGATTTTCCTATCGGGTGAAATGGGTCGTAGTCTATTTCTCGGAATTAAACCACTTTTTAAATTAAAAAAATTATAACAATTTTATATGAAAAGCTGGGAAAGCGATTAGGTGTTCATTGTATTCCTCTCGTCGTCCGCTTCCAGAAAATATAAAGGTTGTAGGAAAAGGGATGCTAAAAGTACGTGGTGAAAGGGGGAGGAACATGGTATAATGGAAATGTTCCATTCTATACTCAAAAAGCATCGTTTTAAGGAGCTAAAAGAACATGCTCATTATACCATGTTCCTCCCCCTTTCACCACGTACTTTTAGCATCCCTCTCCCTACAACCTATATATTTTCTGAGAGCGGACGACGAGAGGAATACAATGAACACCTAATCGCTCTCCCAGCTTTTCATATAAAATTGTTATGATTTTTTTTAATTTAAAAATGGCTTAATTCCGAAAAATAGACTACGACCCCTTTCACCCGATAGGAAGATCCTCTCTTTTCCTGGCAAACTATATATTTTATGAAAGCGGACGACGAGGGGATTTCAATAGAGTGCAAAACACTCTTCTAGCTTTTCATATAATAAAGTTATGAACTTTTATTAAAAAAAATTTCCTTAATTTTAGAAAAACATTCGCGACCACCTTCACCCTACAGGAAAATCCTTTCTTTCTTGGTAAGCTATACACTTTCTGAAAGCTTTCAATAAGAGTAATTCAATGTAAGGCTAGAGACTCTCTTATCTCTCATATCAAAAATTTACAATTTTTTAAACAAAAATTCCACAATTTTGAAAAAAATGACTAAAACTATCCTTCTAAACTAGACTAGGCTAATTATGACTGCGTTTTGCTGCTAAGATCTTTCATAATTCTCAATCTTCTTCGATGGAAAACAATTTTTTTTCGGAATAATCGCGCAGTGATCATATACGATTGTCCTTCTCTTGTTTAGTGCTCCAACGTGAAATAATGCACTTCTGGCTGTCCTTCCTCATCCTAGGCGGATTGTAGAACTCCACGATCCTCGTAACTATTGCATTTTGTCAGTAACACTAATCATGATTACACTTAGCCTTCGATGTAATACGTGCCCTTAGTTGCACCTTCTTCTCTACGCAAACGTTAGAATCTCTGTCACAGTTTAGAAATAATATTGAAAGTTGGAACAATGACTCTTCAAGGAATCAGTTAATGACTTTTCACGGATTCCGCCATCTGCATAGAAAATTCATTCCTCTTCAAAAGAATGCAATTCAACTGCGCACCGATCATCGAAGTTCACCTATTATTTCACTTATTATTTCAGGAAATACGTGAGTAACTTCATTGACATATATACATGAAGGCTTCACACGTAAGTTTTTCTCCAGGCTTTTTCGTCGTTTTTCAAAAGTAAACAATAGGCGGCATATTTCCGACGTACTTCTCGGTAAACCTGCCAATAAATTTTTGATAATCACAATAATAATATTGAGAATACCTTGAATTTGATCTTAATGATGCCGATAGTTTTATAATTTTGCTTAAAATGTTGATTGCTTAATCTTACTTCTTCCAGTTTTTCTTCTCCCAATTCCAGTATTCTTCTTAAACCCGGTTTGACTACAATTTCACTTGATGCATGTGAATGAAAAGAACATGAGAAGCAATGATGACGAGCATTCCCCCCCCCCGTCGACGCACTTAACAGCGGCGGCCGCTCTCCCCCCCCCCCCCTCGTCGGCCCTCATACCCCCTTCACCCTGGAGAGGCGGGACCCCTATGACCCCCTTCAACCTGGAGAGGCCATATTCCTCCTTTGCACAAGTATGGATGCATGCCTAGTATAAGTGAGGTAAAAAAGTGAATCAGTTTATATGGCCTGGGCTAAGGAGCTCAAGATTAACAGACCTAATAAGAGATACTTGCAAATATTTCTAAGCTACCAGCGCTGCATGAATAACTCGTAACTGCTGCACTTTTGACCAAATTCCGCCTCGGGACAATTGCTCGTTTAGCTGAAGAAAGAAGGTAACTAGCTGGAAATATTACAAAGGTAAAATCTCAGAGGAGAATGGTAAAAACGGAAAAAAAAGAATTTTGACTGCTTACACGTGCTACGACTCGATCGTGCTTGTGTGTCCACTGCTGCCTGAGTCGGGCTATGTCCTCTCGTATTTCACGCCTTACATTATCGTTCCGAGCGGCATCCAAATCACTGTAAATAACTCTTGGAAAACTCGAAAACGATGACATGCTGTCTATTATGTAGGAGAAATTTTCCATAAAAAAGAAGAAGTTTTGAGAAAATAGGCACGGGATGTTCACAATCTCTAAGGTAGAACGACTCACACTTCCAGTAATCGCATCTGTTCCATGTGAGATCGCTTCTGTCTGACTAGATCTCTATATAAAGCTTTTGCATAATCCTTACATTGTGAATCGTAGATAATACTTCGCGCTAAAATAAAGTAGACAGATTTATTTCGGAAAACTAATATAAAAATTCCAGTTTACCTAGCGGAAGCCATTCTTGAAACCTCGTGCCGATGATCTTCATGACCTGTTGTTGATTGCCAGCGATTGAAAAAGTGCTATTGCCCTGAAACTTCAGTATCCAGTCATTAACAATGGAGTTGCAATTTTACAATGCATACCTTCTGTCCCGATCCCACAAAAGGCATTTTCTTTGGAACAGGTGGCTTTTTGTGATGCACATTATGCTTAACAGATTCGGGAGTTATGGTTGACTCGGTATCGTCCTCCACAAGTTCTTCGACTTCATCTTTGGGGGCAATCTCTTCCACAGGTGGTTGCGACTCAGTCTGCACCGCACACTCATGTTCCGTTACCGTTGCAACATCGCGATGCTCAGGAACGGGTGAGCGCACTTCATTTGTATGTGCAGTCTACAAAAAAATTGTCTTAAATAAATGAATCTGAAAAAGATAAGCGTATAAATAATGTTGCGAACCTGATCAATTCTGGGAGAGGCCTGATGCGATGTCGTTGGTCGAAAATGCATTCTACCTCGGCCATGAATAGCTCTACCGATAACAACAGGCCTGCCACGTTTTCCTCCATACCGTCGCTGTCGATGAGACGCATGGTCAAGTTCATTGTCATGAATTGCTAACCGAGCTTCCGCTCCATCAAACATGTTACTTCGTCTACAAAAAAGCATCAATAAAAAGGGACTAAAGTAAAGTTCTTAGCCAAAACTCACGGATCAAATCGCTTTTCGAGCGCCGACGAACCACCAAACATGTTCAACCTATCCAAAGTGAAGGTTGGATACACGGGTTTATGATCCACAGAAGTCGATGAAACGCTGTGTCTTCGATGATGTTTGTGGTGTTCCGGTGCACTTTTTATCCTATGTGTGATGACATGATATTTGACACATTTTGTTTCTGTTTCTCCTGAAAAATGGCGTTTAGGACAAAATGTTTATTCTTCTAATTAAGGACTTTTCACGTCCACGCATGCTTAACAAAAGTTCGCCAACAACAAAGCAACAAAGCAACGAACAAGTAAAGCCAAACAATAGAGGAGGCTTTTAGCTGTATGCAATCTAATGGCCTCGTATCTGCATTCACTACCGCAAAAAAACTAACTCTCTTAGTACTTTGGTTACTAGGGTATCCCTCTCAACATCATAGAGAAAATGCAATCAATATGAAATGGAAAGTTGTAAGAAAAAAAACTTATACGGTAACTCAATACTCACCTTGTGTGCTCGTGGCCTTTTCTACTAAATAATTCAGAGCTCCAGAACGAAGTGCTTTTGTACACTGATCAGCGTCTCTAATCGCATTATCCGCAAGGAGATGGAGAGAACTCAACCGTGCTTGCTCTATGGTAGACGAGGCGCGAGATCCACTTGGTGGTCTTTCTATAGTTAGCCTAGAATTCAACATTTCTATAAGCGATTGGAACATAGTATGAATTTTAAAACTTCCATAAAGAAGCGCCTCAGCTCTCGATTATGTCATTGATGACCAATGATCAACTCGAATAAGATCGTGTTTAGTTAGTTTCGATTTTAGATTTCAGAACATCATTGGCGATAATATTTAAACGAAAAAAAAAACGAAAACAATAGAATAATTTACATCTCATCCAGTGCAAACGAATCCGCCGTTTCATCACGATTTCGCCCCGCAGCTGCACGTTTTGCAATATTCATGTCAGCGAAAGCCTCTTTGAGGTCTCGAACTTCTTTGCTCAATGGATCACGTCCAGTCGAAACGGTGCTTGCACTTCCGCTGCGCGTAATGGCCTAGGGAATTTGATATAAAAAGCAACTCCAACTTCCTTCTGAAACCTACCGTGGCCAGTGTTGGTGCCGAGGAAGCCGTGGATACAGGTCTAGCTTGCTTCCCACAATAGTTCATGATGGCTTTTAGGCCGTTCATAAGCTTTCTTTCTTGAATTTCCAGCTCAGCACTGAATATTGGGTCATGCAAATCGGTCGTTTCATTCGAGATTTTCCGAAGCGGATCATAGAGCTGAAAATCATTAAACGGAGGTTATGAAATCAATTAATCCAGAAAGTGAATGTAATCATAGTTAAGTGTATGAATCAAATACTTAATGCATAAAAACATGACTTAAAAAAATACTATTTCGATATAGAGGGACTTATTCATTGAGTCAGAAATCATGATAATAACCATTTGTAGAATGATGACTGTGATTATTCCAGCGACTTGAACCATTCATGACTTTGGGGAATCGCCGCTAAGATTCGCTCAACTGCGTCATTAACACGTTGACGACCGCGCCATTTTGGGCGAAACTCCCACTAACGTCCTTCGCGCATTTGGCCCGTGCATACGCGCGGATGCACGAAAACATTATGTGGGAGTCTTTTTGACACTTATTAATAAAACATGCAAACTTTGTTCAGACATACAGGTATATTACAGAGCCTTACCAGGACTCACACAAATCAAGGTTTTTGCATCGATTTTCCCTCCAAAAATCCATGCAATGGCTATATCTGAGGAATCGCTCTTCGAGAAAAGCGTTGTAAAACCAGATGTTTTTTGCCTGATTCATCTTTGTTTGATTTCAGAACAGCTATACAGAGTTTTCACCTTCTCGAGAAAACGTAGTTAGCATGTATTGACTACATCAAAAACGTACTGATTACCCAATTTTGCGGCCAAAACTTCTGAACAGCTGCCGCGAAGCCCTGTGTTCTGTAAGACAATCAGGCCACTAATAGTATTACTGCATAGAAGTTACCTTAAAACTTTTCGCTTGCACCTAAAAAACTAGCGTGCATATGCGCGGATGCACGAAAATGCTAAACGCGAGTCAGGGCGTGCATACGTGCGGATACACAAGGTCGTCAACGTGTTAAGGGACCCGTCATACTTCGCCGAAAAAAGTCCAAAAGCGCCCAAAAAGCCCAAGAAAGCCCGAAAGCGCCAGAACGCCCACTTTACGAAGGCGACATTTGGCGCTGGAGCATTACTTTCGGAAACATGTTCGATACTAGAACAACTAGGTTTGAAGAATAATCAAGTGAAAGGACCGCCTCGCGAACACAAAACACATGCCCTCGCGCCAAAACTTGCGAGAGGGCGTTCCGGCTCTTTTGGCGCTTTTGTGCTTTTTTGAGCTATTTCGGGCGCTTTTGGGCTTTTTTCGGCGAGTATGACAGGTTCCTGAAACTTGCTTTTCCGCGACTCGGAGGCGTCAAAATTCCGAAATCCGGCCTTTCGCCACTATAAACATTCATAACTTAGCCTGAGAAAGACGTTTTACAAATTCGTTGCAAAATAATTATTCTAACGCAAACTAATTCTTATCAAAATTATTTTGATAAGAAACGAGATAGCTAAATGTATAGATAACTAGGCCTCAGTTCTCGATTATATCAACACTTTGAATGACTCAAAGCTCAAATAAGATCGCGTTTAGTTGTTTACATACTTGATAAACATCATCGGCCAACTTATACAAAAATGAATATTGAAATTTTTGGCTGCTAAATAAGCTTCAATCAGATCATAAATTGAAAAAGCATAATATAAAAAGTGCTCTCACCTGAGCATTACGAGTCGCATTGGATTCCGTGCTGACAACTCGAATCGGACTAATTTCACGACATTTTGCACTGCCCGGTCGCACAATGCTCTTGGATCGATTCGCTTGCGATTTTTGCAATTTTAGCGGTGTATCCAAGGGTTGTGGTAAGCGAATAGTCGAACCATTGTGTTGTACGAGGATTTGCGACCTTCGCGATATATTCGCAAGGATTGGACGGCTCTCATCGTAGACAATGCCTGACTGGAATGCCATGGATTCTCTCGACATCGCTGAGCGGATGGATCTTGGGTGGTCCAAAGTCAGTTCGGAGCATGGTCGTAGCTCTTCTTGGGATTCGTCGCGTTTCGTAGCATACTTTGATGTAGCATAGGACTGAAATGAGGAGCGCTAATCAAATACCGGGTTTCCCAGGTAACTTCGGAGAAGCCTTACCCCATCAACTGAGCAAATCACTCCTTCCGGTTCGGTAAATCTTGCAGACTCATCTAACGCTGGTGAAAGACCATAACCTTCATCCGCGTCCTCAATCTGAGCATCCTCGCCCATAGTCTATAATTGCGCAAAAAAAATTCGATAGGATTGTAAAGCGAAATAGCTCTCTGATTCAAAAAAGGAGGAATGTTTGAAATGATGAAAGCTATAGCTGAAACACAAATGCTGACGGCATTTAGACTATGGAATCCCGGATGGTTTTCTTAGAAACAGGAAGTTATGCACGAACAAACGCTGAGTGGTTTCCGAACATTATTACAACAACTTAATCCATTCCTATTGCTGAGGAAATCTTTCAGAAACTGAGAAGACCAACCATACAAGTTGAATGCAAGAATAGAAATGAAGGTTTTATGGAAATTTCATTTTAAAAGTACCTGACTACAATCTCGAACAAGTAACTACAAGTTTTCACAGCGGATTTCAAGTGAAGAATAGAAATCTACTCCTTCCATAGAGTAAAAGTGTAACCAAGATTCTGAAAAGTAAGCAAAATATTGCAGAAATTTTTTTTATAGCGCTCGCTGTGTGGAAAAACTGGAAGACAAGCATGAATTCCACAGATGATACGTAGATGGAAAGCAACCGAATTTTAAAAAATAAAGGAATGAAGAGCTATAAATAAAATAAGCCTTCAAACTATCAATGAGAGCTATGAAATGAAAATATCGGCAATGTTATGAGCATCAAAATCACCTAAATTTACAACAAAATGCGTGGAGTCCAAGCGTTACCGCGATATATGGGAACTTAGGAATAAACCGATTTGTTCGAGTTTTTGAAAGTTTCAGAAAGCATTTTTCTACAGAAAAGGCTAGACAAACGATCAGAAATAGCATTCGAGATTCTTCAGGCAATCTTCCAAGTATTTGAAGCGTTGCTATGATAATTGGCGCGCAGACGAACGCCTTGCTCCGCTGCGGGACCAACGCCATTCAAACGCTTTGTTCCTTCCCACAATTTTTGCTGAATCGTCAACAACAAGACTTTATTAGTTCACTTATTTTCTTTGTTACAACTAGAGAATAACTACAAAAAAAACTCAACTTCAAAGTGATTTTCACAACTCATAAACATGGGAAAATGGGCAGGAAGTGTAAACAAATAGTAACCGAGAGAGTTTGGATGAAAGATACAACGTAAGAGTTACCGAGAATTTGGTTGTGAAAGGTACAAATTTTGGACCCATAAAGGCAGCGCCTCTTCAACAAAATTCAGAGAGTATCAAACAAAAAAAACATTATTAGTAGGAAAAAGTAGGGCAGTATCAACAAAAAAAGAAAAATCGTGAACAACTTCTAGAGAAACAACAACGGTAAGCTCAAAGAACAAAATGTCAGCCTAAGCGAAATAGAAACGACCTTCAATGTATTTATCGATTTATCGATTTCTTATATCCTAAAAGAGAAAATATGGGAAAGAGGGTGACACCATGTTGTGAACACAGCGTGAGCCACAATGCAGGGGTCAAACGACGCATTCGATCAAGATAAACGAGGCGAGCGACCATACAAAGACGTCCTCGCACAATAACAAGAGGCTTTGGCATCTTATCGCTCGTAAGTCAAAAGAAAGGGCAAAGCGATCCGTTTTACGGGGTGAAATTATTTCCTTCTTGAGACATCCGTACTCCATAGAGATGGTTCTCCCCTCGAACCCATTGGGCGTTGTTGTGCGGGGCTGGTGATGGATTCACCATAGATTGGTGTTGACTTGAAAATCGGTGAATCTCGGAAGAAACCTAGGAAAAATCGAATAATTTAGAATTGATCAAGTAGCAGGAAAACTTTATGTTGAAAAAAAAAAACATCAGACTAAGATCAAATGAAAATGAAAAACAATCTTTTGGAACAGATTAAGTTTTCAGAAACTTCAAATCATTTCAGAAAAAAATACGAAAAAAATAACGAATTTCATCATTAAAAACTTCTTTACATAATTTAAAGGCCTTACATCACTTTGTTCAAAATAAAAAAAAAAACACAAATGCAGCGCTTACTAGGGGAACTCTGCCGCGACATTGACTGATTTATCATAGATGATGATGGTGACCGTATAGCGCTAGTATCATTGAATGTACCTTCCTTCTCCCAGATCCGCCTTCGAATAAACCAGTAAGCTAAATATAAAAATTACTCTTCCATTATGACTTCCACCAAAAAGTTCCCAAAACATACCAGCGATGGAAAGTATTCCTAGCAAGCACAGCCACATCAAACTCGGAATAATCCATGAATAGTGTTGCAAGAATATCAGCAGAAAATCGATAAGACTCGTACTGTCAAGTGCTGAAATCCGACAACAATAGGTACGCTGCAAATTATATTGCTTGAATAGAGGAACTCACCATTATACACTTGTTTAGCTTGTCCCACAATTCGGATCCTAACTGGCACATGGATCTTCTGTCCCGTAATCGCGTTCTCAACTGTCACAGTGCATTTTTCAGAGAGGTCGGACCATAGAGCAGCTGACTTCACATTCAGCTATAAGCAATTTTTTTTCTATGCAATCAAATGCTCAAGCATAATTTTTGTTAACGAAATTCAATTAATTAATAAATTAATAAACCGGTAATTTCATCTTTTGCATAAATTTCCTATCATCGTAATGGGGATTTTATCACCGCTAATTGCAAAATTAGAAAACTCGACAGTGTCGAGTTGTGAAAATTTTTGTATAAACAGATACTACGCTACCTCAACATCTTATCGGTGATATCAAGCCCAAACAGAAGACTGAAGTGCAAATATCAACAAAAGGCTGCTGAGCATACGCTTCACAGTTTCGATCGGTATACGAACAACAGACAGGACGTACCACGTGAAAAATTGATAATTTTGCAGAATCACCTCATTCAAAAAGCCTTTCATGCACTTGCGTGTAAAAGTGATATTTTCAAGTGATATTCGCAAAAAATGGAAAAACTTATCGATTTTCCTTGTATAACTTCAAAAATCGAAATATCTCATATATTTGAAATGCTAAACGCTGTAGTTGTAGCTCTTCAACGTTTGTTTTCATTGTCACCTGATGATTCATCCTCTAAGGCTGATGGCTAAGTTTTGCCAAGATTCAAATTCATCTCTTAGCTGGAAAAAGAAAATCTTGCGCTTACTATAAGTGCTTGAATCAAGATTCCTTGTGGACAAATCGCAATAATATACCAACCAAGAAGAGCACTTCGAAAGTGGTGTTGAATTTCAATAAAATCGTCAAAACCGGGTTGATTTTGACCCTAGTTTTATTAACTACTCTTCCGACTAGAAAAGATTTGTGCTCGGATGTCTCTATAAAGATTATGATTACTGGATATCCTTATTCAACTTTTTGACGTTACTTAAATTGAACTCATATTATTTGCTATGAAAAATCTATAGGTTTTCCAAACGTTTTTAAAACGAAATTTTCATATTTTTCAAATGCAAAACTTGCGCATCAATCTGATAGATGACCAACTCCTTCGTCCTTTAAGCTCATAAACCTTTACCATTACCACACACTATCACTTTCTGGTATCACTCTCCCCCCCCCCCTCCTTCTCCCTTCATGATGGATGCTGCCATTTGCCAGTCGCTAGGAAGACAACTATTCCAGCAGTGCTGCCGTGATCAGGTGGCCGAGTGGTTAAGGCGATGGACTGCTAATCCATTGGGGTTTCCCCGCGTGAGTTCGAATCTCATCCTGATCGAACATTTTGCAAAAGGCCTGTTTTATATCTGATGCTATTTGCAACAGCTTTAATAACCAACCTTCACCAGGAAGAACTTATTTGCGCCATTATTAGCCCCAGATGGATGGCGGGTCTCTGTAATCGTGACGATATCGCCAGGACATCCATTTGCATTGATCTAAATAAAAATTTCTTTTAGAAAAACAGAAAATTCAGCCATGAAATACTGGGAAACGAGGGAGAGTCCAGATAAGTATAAACTTACATTGCGATGCTGATATGATGGCACTTGAATGGACAATACGGCCGATTTTTTATCCATATCCGACAACTGGATCTGAAAAAGAAAGAACCTTACTCATGTATTTAAGCGCACCAGAATTTGTTTTATAGAGCAGTAACAAGATAAAGATAGAAACAAAAAATTAGATTAAACGCAAAACACCCCTACCTCCGACTCCAAAACTCTCATCGCCATATGGAATACCGTGTTCGCAACAGCATCTTTGATTTGTGTATCTCCCATCCATTTCGCAATTATGTTGAGATCCACCTGGCTAGCTCCAGCAATATCCAAATGAACTTGGCCAGCTTCTTGCCGTTCGACTACACATGCATAAGATCCTGTAAAATTTTCCATATTTAGGTATCGTTTGAAATTAGATTAACATACCAATTTTGGGCACAAAAACCGCCTTTGCAGATAGAATGTTCACAGCTGGACCCATTTTATTCGATGTGAAGGCAGTTGTGCAATCGAAGGGCGCACGAATGGTAGATAGCGCTGAGAGCTGCTTTTCTGTACAGCCTGCAAGCATTACTTTAGAACATCCCTCATATGCGAACAATGGGAGGCACATACCAGCAGCAGCTTCATGGGACGATGATGTTTCGTTGCTTCCGATGATCACTGGGAAAACATAAGACGACCCTTCCGCATTTGAAACTACATTTGGAAGATCTTTTGCAAAATTCAGGTTTTGAGCAGGTGCGATGGACAACTAGAACAACAAATCTTTTTTCGAGCACAAATAATACCAAAAACTCACCGAATTCGTCAACTTCTGATCGGCAGTTTTGACAGTGACATGGGTAGGTCCCGGATGTGCCAATTTTGCTATACCTCGTTCAACATCAAGCCATTCGATACGACCATTACTCGATTCCCATCGTGCAATTCCAGTCAATGGCGAGTTAAAGCATACAATATTGGATACGAAAGGATGTCGATTTGAAGGGTACAGCATTTCCGCTGCAGAAAGTCGTACAAAAGTGTTCAGTGATGGTTCTACAGTATCCCAGATCTAGATAAAGAGCAAGATAAGAAGACAAATTGTCGAAAAAAAAAACACAATTATACCTTCAAAACGGTGTCACCCACAGATTTTAGGGATACAGTAAGAGTGCGATTCGCGTCAGATGGAACAATGTCGGTGAGGTCAAACCTAAGATCATTGTCTAACATTTCAGAGATAGAATTATTACTCCCTCACCTATGCGGTCTATAGTTCAGTTTCGACGACGAACTGAGCTCTCTTCCCCTCGAGTCACGAAACACCACCCTAAGTGCAATTTTCGCCCCAACGGGTAGGTTCAGGAGTGGTGTGGAAGAAACCGGCTCCAGTTTCGTAAGCAACTTTACGTCCAAAGAATTGACGCCTGCGATCGTTATGGGTATTATGGCGGTTTCGTTGTCAGGCTGATCCGTTCTGCGAATATACACGGCTGCAGGCCCTACAGAAGATTTTGAGCGAGCAATGCCCATTTTCGAGACGGAAAGACGAGAGGCAAATTCAGATGGCACTGAGTACGCAACAACAGATTGTGGCCTGAATAAAAAATTGACATTATTGGAAAATCCAGAAATACTCCGAGACTTACCAAGCTGTCTCGAGTTGTATTTCGCTATTCTGGGCTAGCCTAATGATGGGTATAGGCATTTCTGGCCGTTTCATTGATAAAGGCTCTTCCACACGTATTTCTACCGTATCTTCAAACGCTTGCTTCTTGCCAATGAAATGCTGTTTAGCACTTGCAGAGGGCTCCACGCGAACCTCAAAACCCATAATGAAGATGAAGACGTAATCGGAATCAACGCAGTCAGACCTTCACAGTAGCTGATCCAGCTGTTCCTCCTTCCAACCATATGGCAAAGCGATTTTCATCGGTTTCTGTTATTGAAGAACCGAATGGGTGGACCGTTTGTAATACTCCAGGGTGGCTTATAGTCCAGGTGACCTAAAAAGACAGTGGGAAAAAAGAACCTTTGCTAAACGAAGGTTTACCTTGATCGGATACAGAGCCCCACCAAATGCGAAGGGCGTCTCATCTTGATCCAAGCCGTTCACTCTCACCCATACGCGTCCTCCTTTCTCGGTCATATAAGTGCTAGCAACAGCTTTGATGCCGGCCAATGACACGACACGAAGTACCACAGTATTCTAGAATTTTTCTACAACTTACAAAATTGCTGAAAAAACCCAAAAATCAGCCCAAACCTGTGACGAATGCTCCCCGCCAACATTGATGGTCCCAGTGATGGATGTATACCCAAGCTTCTTCGACGTTATCAGAGCATTCGGTTCAACTTTGGCGATCTGTGAGTTGTTGAGTGTAAAATCAATCTGCGGAGTAGGTTGCGGTCCGCCGATGATCTCCAGCTATAACAGGGGATAACAGATTCATAGTAGTTGCGAAACTTATCTGTAAGCGGACTACCTGGAATGTGCTTTCTGGGATAAGAGTGATCTTTTGCGGATGGAGAGTAAACGATGAGAACACTTGTATAGTGTGAGGGCGAGCGTTTAGAGTTTTACCAGAGGTCGATTTGGCCGATGACGTTAATGAAACGGCTCCCGTGGAAAGAGCTCTGACTCGATACCGTGACCCAGAGATCCTTGAAGGAAACTCTTCGGAAATGAAATACCGGATACAGACAGATGATAACCATACCTGGTGATATGCACCGCGGGATCAGCGGACTCGATAACAGCGTTGGAAAGTGCACCATGATCCCTAGAGAAAGAACTGCCGGATTCGTCGACACCGTCTACTGATACTTCAGCTTCGGATCCAACTTCCATCTGAACCCATTTTATGGAAAAATACCAAAAATAAAGTTTCGAAGGAAAGGAAACCTACAAATTGAGGTCCGTAAATGACAAGTGAATGGATATCAGTGATTTTAACGGGAATATCGAGAGGATCACCGCTAACGCAGAGATCCTCTATACGAAGCGAACCGCCTCCTTGTGCTTTGGGGGTGACCTAGCAAAGAAAATGATGTTTAGTTTCACCCAACGCTCTTAAAACCATACCATAACCATGCTGTCCTTTACTGAAGCATCGAAAGGTGCGCCTGGAAGTTCTTGCACACGGAAGTAACCAGATCCATGGTTCAATCTGACTTTGCCCAGTGCTACGACTTCATTCCACAGAACCTAAATTCTTCTTTTGAATGCGAAAATCAAAAGGCACAAGAACTTACAAGATTAGAAGGCTCTGCCGATACAGGCTTCACGAACTTCAATTCGACATTACTCTTCAAGTCATTGCGTTGATGACTTGTTCTAGAGAGTTCTGCAGTGATGACAGCTGTGCCGAGTGTACCCGAGCCTCTCACGATAGTATAATCTAAAAGCAATATGGGGGATGTGAGAACAGAGACCATTTAAACAAGAATTCAACTAAAGAGGTCTTGAGCTACCAAATCTCGAGGAACCTACTCTCTTCCTCCATTCCTATGTTAGTGACCATGGCAACATTCCTATTTGAACTGACCCAGTTTACCTGTAATAACGTAGAGATGCTTGAAAGACATGGAAGAAAAAAAATTACATTATATCCATTGATGGAGTCCAATACTCGATCGCCTGCTTTTCCACATGAACCATGTGCCGCAATCGTCATTTTCAAAGCTGCATCGGTTAGGAGAACTTTCTGAAGACTTATATTTGCAACAACAAAATCAACTTGCTTGCGTACTCACCACAGTGGACGGACACTTTGGCTGTGCTCCATCAGCAGAAAGCAAAATTCTGGAAGGAGTAGTGCAACACACAGATATGTTGGTTGTGGCAATTGCAGGAAATGGCAATGTAGCGCTAGGTTTGTTTCCTACTTCTAGACGTAGCGTCTGCAAATCCGACAAATTTACAAGCAAAATGCCAAATGTAAGAAAAAGAGATGCAGAAACCTACCGTAACCTCATTCTCAGTACCACACTTCACATTGACAATATCGTTATTGATTCTTGAAGTGACATGGCTAATGCTGGAGGCTTCGTTGTAATAAGCGGAAGAATCTAGCAGCCATGGTCTTGGTCCCCCTTCATAGTGTATGTTGAAGTTGCTATCCAAAGCCAAAGCAATATCGTCATTAACAACCTATAAGGTTCGGGAGTCAGTAAGGAAAGGCAAGAGAAAAACAGAGTCAAACAAATAAAATTTAAAATGAAAGACAATATAAAATGAAGGAATGAATAAAGTAAAGCACTGGACGAAGCTCACTTTCAACTCTGGGTACGCCGAAACGTCGATAGTAGCCTCATGACGAGCAAAAGTTACGGTAATCTTAGCATCACCAGAAGAGACTGCTCTCAATGTGACGGTTGAACAGCCGGTACCAATCAAAGGTAGGGTAGGAGTAGCATCTACAAAAGCAGAAATCCAACATATCTCAATTACAACATTCACACACCTGTTACAGGTTTGAAGATACTGTCATCGGAAGATTTCACCGTAAAGTCAGCACCACGGCAATCAGTGAAAGGTACTGATCCGTCTGGACCAGAACCAGTGAGCAAAACATTTAGAACCAGATCTGACCCTACTTCTGCCTCTTTACGAGTTTCTCCAAATGTCAAGGACAAAACATCCATAACCGAGACCTGCACAAAAGGGAAAAAATAAAATCATGTTTGAATAAAAAAATTTTTTTTTTTCGGAGAAAAGCATCAAAAGAGTCACTTTTATAACATCCTTGTGAGCTGGATTTCTTTTGTCAGCAGCTGTGACAAACGTGCTGCCGGGGGATGAACTGCTTAACACTCCATTCGAATCCACCCCACATATAGTAGAGTCGGCAACGCTCCAGTCGTAAAGACCGCTTCCTCCGCTGACCTAAACGGAAAAACTAATTGAAATGGAAAAAGGAGCTGCAAAGCAACGATGCCTTCCACAATAAGTAATCGCTTCTGCAAGTTATTCTATGCTTCACAAAATCTAAAGGAACAATTTTAATCGCAAACCTTTAGCGGGAATGAGGTCTTCCTGCGGGGTAGATAAGGGAATGCCACCTGAGATGGTGTGATCTTCACAGGGTCCACGATTTGTACAACCTGTTCCCCAGTTACTTTTCCTGTAGTTCGCCGCTCTTTTCCAGCCTCGAACCAACTGTTTTGTCAACGGATATAATGAACGGAAGATAAATTTTGTTACCTCATCCACAACAGCCGCATATTTACTTTTCAGCGTAGTCTTTCCTACTTTCTTGGGCGTCACTTCGAAATAGCTATGATTTTTGGACGCATAGTGGATTTCGAAGTAGTCGCTAGGGATACCAACGTCAAAGCGCAAATTCTGTAATAACGATGCATAAAAAGTATCTACAGAGAAAATGACGAAAACCGAAGCAAATGAAAAAGGAGATGACTACTTACATCACTGATGAACATCTGATTTGCGTGAGGATCCAACAACAGCAGAGAAAGCTTATAACGTTTGCCTGTTTGTAGCAGCCAATTTCCTCCTCCAGATACTGTCCACTGAATAGTTTCGGGGTCGACGACACTGATAGAAGTTGAAGGTGGTCTAACGCCAGTTTTCGCGTTTACGTCAACGTCTACAAAATAAAAGATGGGAGGCAGCAGAAGAGATCGAGAATCTCTTACTTTGGCTGAACAGATGAATATCGGTACGTCCACGAGACAGTGCTCTGATTGTTGATGTCATTTTGTCCAACGAACAGACATTCTCGGAGTCAACTTTCAAATAATACAGTGAAGACGGCATTGGAACCTCTAAAATGAACAGGTAAGAAATTTCTCAAATATATGTTGATTTCTTTCTCCAGATGACAGGAACGTACAAAAGTATAAATCTACATGGAAAACAAAAAACTCAAACAAAGGGATGTAGATCATCGCCAAGAAATGAGTTTTCCAGATGAAAGGGAGTTGGCCACGCCCTCCAAATTTGCCATGCTAGTTGGTATTTTTTAGAAAATAATCACTTACAACTTAAACTAAACTCATACAAGCTGCTTCCAAAAATTCGACCCATTCTCGGGATCGATCCACTGTCATATAGTGCCTTTACCCATGTATAGTACCTATGCCTTTGGGCGGAGATTCAAGTCGACAGAGGCGGGACTTGCTATTGACTCATATCTTTCATAGTTGCGATTTCAAATGTCTGTATGCGTTGTAATCTGATACAATGTGGGCTGACAGGAGGAGCACTTTGAAAAATGAACTGTGGGTCCCAATCAGATTTTCTCATCAAATTTCAGAAATGAAAAAATTATAGGTCACCAAAAATGCTGTGCTTGCTTCCCAATCCAAGAAAAAAAAAGAAAGTGATGCCAGGGAAAAGATAGCATTAATTATCTAAAAATCAAAATCAAGCAAAAAAGAATTTCAATTCGATATGGAAAAAGGAATGAGTGATTGTCTGCAAGAAAACAGACACAAGTGAAAATCGTCAACTCACCTTCAGTGCTGCTTTGCTTAACAATCTGGACGTGAAACGGCACCACAGCATTAACGGGTAAGAAAAGATCATGTGCTGGTTGCAGAAGCAAGTTAGCTACTACCACCAGGTCCAGGCTGTCGGGACTGATGCTCTGAAGACGATTATTAGTTGAATCGAATGTCTAAAGCGCTGTTTATGTAGAAAAATCCGAAAATGAGACCTTGTAATGAGGTTCGCCAAATTTCGCCGTCAGAGTAGCTGACCCAGTAAGGATACCTTCCACAAGAATGATGTAACCTGAAGCACACTAACATTGGTAATCGGTATTATCATTGGAAAAGTTTGGATATGTTGTGTAGGTCGAAGTAAATGCAATTCGGTGATAAGCAGCAGCGAAAAAAAGCTGTGGTCACCATCAAAAACCCAGAAACTGAGTAACTGACCTTTCTTCTTATTTTGCTCTAATGCAACAATCTCAGCTGGTGCTTCATAGGTCGACTGCTCAAAGGGAACGATACGGAGTGGACGGCCTTCCCCAGAGTGGGACAACTCCCATTCGATCGGAATCTCACCCAATGTGGAAAAGGTATCACCTAATAAGAGTTCATCATAATACAACAATATTTGAAAACAAGGTTCTGATGGTACCTTCGGCGTTGAGGGCTTCAAGGTGAATGCGAGCTGGAGCAGCATCAACAAATAAGATTTTCGTAGTTGTTTTTATCCGGATTCTTGAGATTTGATCGACTGTCACGCCACAACTCAACATTGTTCCGGAGCCTATAAGGACACTGGTCAAATTTGAATATCTTTATTTTCGGACGCAATGCTCACCGCTGTCTTCAGCAAATATTACAGCGCTCAGCTCTCCCGAAAAGCCTTTGGATATCGCTCGGATTTCTGCTCTATCCGAGCATTCGTCAGGTTTTGACCCCAAAGGGCTTACCGAGACCACATCCGAACGTGTAGATCGCCTAAGCATGTAACGCTGAGTGAAAAGTTCAGCCAAAATTCATTTCTCACCATCTAAAGCATCCGCCAGAGGGTTGGCTAACTTCAAGAACAAAGTTCACAGGAATATTTGGATGATAGGGCAGAAGGACTCTTGGAACATTGAGCCGATAAGTAGAACAACATGTGGAAATTGCAAAGATGCAAAGCATCCGCAATAGGGCCATTACCCTAGGTATTCGGGATGGCGGCATCCCTATGTACTAAAATAGGAAATTACTGAACTTTAACTTGAGAAGAGAAAAAAGAACCATGACTGGTAGTAAAGCAGCGAGAATGTTTATCAAATATGCATTCGATCCTTTGATGGGGATAAAAAGTATGTCAGAAAACTACAGGGCTTCAATCACAGCTATAACTAACCAGACATCGCAAAACTTCCGAAGAAAACTGAAGTTCTAAAACTTCCGAGGGGACACTCATATCGAAGCTGCCAGGTAGGACAGGGCGCCCACCCACACGGGCAATGGAACGTCCGCCCCGAAAGTTTTAGAAATCCAGTTATCCCTAGAAGTCATTTGCGATTGTCTGAGTATCCTATGTCAAATCCTATTCGGCTCGATTACTAGCGCGGGGTTCTGATTAGTGCGGTGCTACCAATTTCAATTTTTAGCCACCTCTAGAAAAACGAACGCGTTTGATCTACACTTCTATATCTCGCGACCTGATCGGATAATCGCCGAAGTTTAGCGAGCCAGACTGGATCCAGACGACAAGGTGGGCGCAAGCATAGCTGCCGTTATGTGCTGGAAACTTGACCCATTTGAGATAGGATAACCATAAAAAATAGAAATAAATCATTAGAAACTGATGCACTGTGCATCTGAACACAGAAAATAGAGCTTTGAAAGCTTAGGCTGCGTTCATACTGAAGTTCGAGAACGATTCCACTACAGCCGCAGTAGCGCTGTGCTGGAGCGGTTCCCGAACTTCGGGGTCAGTATGAACGCAGCCTTATGTTTCAGGTCTTTTCTAGTAACAAAATTCACCAGATGTGCTTAAAGAGAAATGTAAGGAGTATGCAGAGTACTTCAATAAAATGAACGAGGAGATCATTGAAGAAGACCAACTGCTGAAGAATGCCACAAGATAAGTGTAGTAGTGACGCAGAAAGGACACAGTGAAAACGGCAGATAATCTTATGGCTGACACTGAAAGAGGTTCTTTGTTGAAAAAACTCATTTTGCCTTCATACTCGTGCAGACGTAATCAGATGTTCAGTCTTATTTACAACTACTTTAGCTGATCTGCTTCTATGAACTTTAGACAGGCGTTGACAACATGTGAGGTTTATAAGAACGAATGCAAGGGATTTTCCAAGATATTTCGCATACGTAAGACGGAAGTGGTAGGGTACCGCTGACATATTTGAGGTGAAAAATCAAAAACTCTGAATTTTAGATGCTCTAAAACAAACTAGACCACGAACCGCGAAGTTCAGATACAAAAACGGAAGTGTAATTCGAATTCGCACTTCGAAAAAAAAAAACGAATTCGAAAATTAGTGTTGCCGCGGCGACTACAAGTGAATTGACGGGAGAATTCAAGTGCGCGATTTTTCAGGCTGTCGTCAGCTGAAAGGTCCAGTTCACTGCTGTGCGAGCTTCTAGAAACTACCATACTAGTGCTTGGTTTACTATTCTGTCCCCAAGGTACTTGATGAGTGGGCGGAGCTAGCATAACAAATGATGTATATCTCATTCATGCGCATCAGGCGCAATAAATAATTGGAGAATAATGGGTACTATTCCACATTAGTTGACCTAGAAAATGAAAATCGCGGGTTTCGCTAGAACCTCGTCCAAACGAGTTATAGTTCATTCATAAAATTGTGACGACGGATTTGTGGGTGGGGGAACGAAAGCCGCCAGGTCCAGCCGCCTTTCGCGGCCAGCTGGTCCTTTCGCAGCGTTGTTGCATGTCGTTCCAGGACCAGCAGTCCGCGGAGGCGGCTGGACCTGGCGGCTTTCGTTCCCCCACCCCGGATTTGTCTGCGGCCTTTGCGCCCACAGGAGCATAACATGCTCCTTTGTAAAGGCATCACCACAACGCTCAGCTCAGTCACTTCCACTGTCCAAGTACTATCATATCTAACTAGAAAAACCAGTCGAATAGAGATTAAAATCAAGAAAATGCGGCTGCCAGAAGGTGCGTGCGTGTCGCGCGCGGTCGCGCCATCGTCACGATTTTTCGAGTGCCCTATACTTCGCACGTCGTACGAATATCACATCTATTTCCACGGTAGGGCCATCCGGTGGAGTTACGGTAGGATCGGTAGGCGGGTTCAAAACCACGGACTTGCGCCAAACTTCGTCTGGGGGGGGGGGGGGGGAGAAAGGGATTATTTGACACGCTGAACATGAAGATCATATCATTTCGTACGGTAGCGTCATTTTATCGGGTTACGATGGGTATGCGGTAGATGGTTTATAACCCCGAATCTTGCTCAAAACGTTACCTATAAGCAAAGTTTTGGCCAAAGTTCAGATGACCATCGAATGCCGCTGGTATGCAACAAGAGTCATGGGAAGTGGGGGTTCCTAAGCACGCTGATTGCGAATATCACTCTCTTTTTGCGTTTTGGTATTTTTTCGCGGAATTACGGTAGGTGTATGGTAGGTGGCTAATAGATCTGCTCGAAGCTTTGTGCATGGTGCTACGCGACGTGCTGAGCACTGGCGGCGTATCAGAATCCTCCAAAGGCTTGCCGCTTCCTCTCCAGGCGCGCCCTTGGGAGGCAATAATCTCTTCGCGCTTACCTCGCACTTATGTCGCTTTTGTCTAACACATTCCTGCGATAGTTCCCCTCCGGACAATCTGTTTCTGCTAGCATTAATTAGAAGGTTCACCTTGTGAACATTGATTCTTCAATGATAACAAGAAAGGAAAAAACTGTGGGAACTAATAAAATAATAAAAGTAGACTGACAATGAAAGTGCCTCTTGCCAGGACCACCTGGTTGAAGTTAGTTGGAAGTTGATGCTATCAATATATAGTATTCGAAATGCTGACTTTTATACCTGCAAAGCGTTTCCCTCAAAGGTTATGAGCTTTTTCGTATTTAATGAAAGTGTAGCCGAGAAAGAAAAGGCGTGTGGACAGTAGCATGGCCGGAAAACACATGAAAACGTACGAATGACATCAAAGTTTGTACGATACTTAACAGGTATTTTAATTGAGTCTGCATCTTTTTAGTGGAAATTATTTTGCAGCTCGGGATGCATTCAATTTGACAATAAGAAACGCTCAAAACTTTCCCAGAAGGAAGCTTTGCAGAGATATGGCATCTAGGTAAGAAACCAATCAAAAAAGAATTTTCATCATCAATTTTTGCTGTGCTTCTGGTCCTGCTGAATTACATATCCATTCGAAGCGTCGGTTCCCATTAGGACGAAAGTTTAGGTACAACCGGGCCCATTGAACTGCCAAAAAATAATGTACAATGTATTTTAAAGTTATAATTCCAAAAATATGCTCATGAGTTTACCCCGCTGATAAGAAAACATGATCAACGTTTTGTTTCTTTTTATCCACCATATCTCAATAGCCACAGCTGAATGTACTAGGTTAACACAAATAAGTTTTGCAATTATTTTTGTCCGTCAGTCAGCGTGATTTCCATTTTTTTTTTGTTTGTTACTGACAAATCGTTGATACGGTGACCTTTCAAACTACGAAAACAATAACCTTTCTAACTACCCTAATTTCACGCGTACAAGGCGCACCTTTTTCGATTTTTCAAACAAGCCGCTCAACCGCTTCAATGTGTTTCGGAAAGCGAACCTTAAACCGTGCAATTCTCTCAGGCAGTACGGAGCCCGGTATAAGGTTCTTTGGTCGCGAAGTGTTGTGGCGCGTTTGGTCTGGCAGGTTTTAGAAAAAAATCCCTCGCGCCTTGTACGCGTGAAATTAGGGTACCTCGACTGAGGTAACCTAGTGTTTCACCTCTTTGTTGAATGATGAAAGTTCCACGTCTTCACATCTTTTGTTATCATTGAAAGATCCTCGTTCAATCAGTGTCCTTTTCTGATCAAGGCTAGGAGGAGCAAGACGCTTGTCCATAGGGTAACTATCGCAGGAATGTGCGCGACAAGTGCGACATAAGAGCGAGGTAGGCGCGAAGGGATTATTGCCTCCCAAGGGCGGGCCTGGAGAGGAAGCGGTCGGTTTTTGGAGGATCCTGCACGCCCTCCCTGAGCACTATATCGTGCTCGTCTCGCACGATAAAGATTTGGGATCTAAATTTATTTGACAAGCGAAAAAGTTCCTCTTTCACGCACTGTAACTCGTAATTTCACGAATTTCTGAGATCCAAATTTGTTTGAAAAGCGAGAAAGTCCCTCTTTCACGCGCTGTAGCTCATCGTAATTCCAACAATAATGCATTGTTGCAACGAACAAGTATGATGTTTGCAATCAGCATGCTTGAGAAACCTTGAGGCAAAGTTCTGAGCAAATTTGGGATTTTTTGTCATCTACTGTATACCACCGTAACCCGAGAAAATGGCGCTCCTGTGCTGAATATAAGTTTATGCTCAGCTCTCCAAACAAATACCCCCCTCCTCGCAGACGAAGTCAGAGGCGTGACTTTGACCTCCCTACCGTAATTCTTAACTCCGCTGGATGGCACTACCATGCGAAATAAGTGTGATATTCGTAATCAACGTGCAAAATTTGAGTCAGCTAATGTGGAATAGTGGCGATTAATGTACTAACAGTAAACAAGAAAGATTGCTTGCGATTAAGAAGAGGTCGATCTCGGTTTGGCCACACGCAAAGCAGACTTCGATACATGTGTGATCCATGTATTGGCCCAGGGTCACGGTAGAGCATGTGTAGACAAGCCATGTTTTTGTGTCATTTGAATGAGATCCAAGAACTTTGGAAGCGTTGTCAAAATGTCATCCGACTAGAGAACGCTGTTGCGAACTTGATGATTAGATGTACGCGAAGCGTATGAGCATTCCATAAATCTTAGCCAGAGAGGTGGAAAATTCGACGTTTGTGGACCAGCGACTCATTTTGGCTGAAGAATTTGACTTTATAGCGAAAAACTGAGCGTTCAGTCAATATTGGTCCCAAGGGACGGAAAATTCAAAGTTCTGGAGTAGAGCTTCTGTTCATCCCCTTTTCCGCAGAGGTTTCAAGATGAAACTCATTTTTCAAACGAGTTGATTAAAAAAACTAGGCATTCAATAATTTTGGCCCCGAGAGAGACTATTTTTGCTAAGAATTTTACTTTCTAGCGGAAAACTGAAAGATCAGTCCATTGATCCCGAGGGGCGGAAAATTCGAAGTTCTAGTGTAAAGTCTCGGTTCTTCCCTTCTCCACCGTTTAAAAAGTCCATGAGAAATTCATTTGTTTTTACGACTATGCTCAGAAGTCTAATTATACAGGATGTCCCAGAAAATGTACTTACTGTTTGATTGTAAATAACTCTCTTATAATGAAGTGTTTCGAGAAGCTACAGATAACATTTTGTAGAGCCAGGTTAAACTTAGATTTACATATGGAGCAAAACATCGATCGCTCTTCATTACTGTAGCATTACGGTAAAACCTTCCAGCGTATGGAACCATTGTGAGACAAACCACCTAAGAAAATTTTTTTTCAGAAAATCTAAAGATTTATGTACTAGGGTTTTCGCGCATGCTGATTCCACCTAACAACTTTTTACGAGTGTTTTCAGTTTTTTTGACGGTGTAATCACATTTCTGACAATACTGGGAATTCAATTGTTACGGTCCACCAGGGATAACTTTGTAAAGAAGCATCACAGTGAAATGAGAATTTCAAATTCGAAATTGGCGGCTTCCACTACCGTAGTATAAGAGTTTTGGCTTGTTTGGTTCCGAGGAAGAATATAGCCATCAATGGCCTAAAATCCTTGTCGAATTTCGTACAGTAATCCTACAGTAATGTAGAGTGATCGATGATTCGATCCATACTGTTAATCTAAATTTAACCTCGTTCTACACAATGTTACCTAATGCTTCTCAAAGCACTTCATTACAGGAGAGTTATTTACAATGAAACAGTAAGTATATTTTTTGGGACACCCTGTATATAGGTAAAAATTAAGCTAATAATATTGGTCCCGAGGGCGGATTACCGACTTCTGTGAAATAGAGCATCTCTTTGCCGAAAAATTTGACATTTTAAAATAGTCCCGAGGGGCGAAAATCCGAAGTTTTGCAGAGTAGATACTCGGTTCATCCCCTTTCCGCCCAGGTTTCAAGAAAGTCCGTGGGAAACTCATTTTTCAAAAACGGGTTTCTCAATCAGAACGCATTCCGGTCTGCAGATGCATGAAGGAAGGAGAGGTGGGAAGGAGAAACCTCACAATTTTTTATAGCCAACAGCATTTAATAATTTTTGATTCTGAGGGGGCGAGGCTCATTTTCACTGATAAATTTCACTTTCTAGCAAAAAACTGAACATCCATAACCTCAGATTTCAAGAAAATCTATGAAAAATTCGTCTTCGTGAGCGAGTTTGCCGGAGAAAGTTTATTCTTCTATGGAAAAACTTAGCGTTAAAGCACGATTGCGAGGGAAAGGAAAGTTTGACGCACTGTGCAGAACAATCCCTTATAAGCGACTTTTAAAGCAGAGCCATCTGTAATTGTTTCTCCATTTTCAAAAAACTTTGTCATAAACTCAGCATGATAGCGTTCGTAAGCATCCTTTTGAAAAGATAGAAAAGCATGTGACTCGTACAGAAAGTAATGGGAAAAACTTTTGTCTTGTATTAGATGCATTTGAATGAGCACAAATGCTCTGATACAAACGGAAAATAAGGATTCATCAATCAGCTGTACCACACTGAAGATATTAAGTTGATGCAAAAAATAATGGCCGTTGCATACACTGACAAAGCATATGGATACAGAAATATACAAATGAGGTACCATTCGATAGAATGAAGCAAGCACTACAAAGTGGCTACCAAGAATCTACCTACACATTAGGTCTACGTAAAGTGTGATGCCAAAATCTGTGAGCATTTGGCCAGCTCAAAAATCGGTTCTTCGCTCGAAAAGTGATACAAACTCCCAGTTGGTCATCACATAGTAGACACATAGTAACGTTCATTCATGCACTTACGGTAATTTTTGTCACTTAGAATTTGAAAAAAAAACGAAAATCGAAATTCTGCAAGCTCCATCTTTAACTCCGCCCCTTTCCCCCAATTCACGTATTGTGTACCTCAAAGCCTCCGAAGCATGGCTGTGAATTTCCAGCCTGATATCTGCATTTATATTTGAGAAAAATCACTTTTAACCTGCAGTCCACGGCCATTACTTTTGCATCAACCTAATGGTATTCAATCTGATGCCGGTAGTGAAATGGAAACTTGTGTAACTACGAGGAAAGGTGTAGTTTGTCTCAGACAACCGACCGGAACTTCCGCAGCGCTTTCGCAGATATTCCGCAGGTGACCCGGCGGAAATCCTGCGAAAGCGCTGCGGAAACCCTGCAATCTCAGGGGACAGTATTTCCGCAGCACTTCGTTCGGAGTTCCGCAGCACTTTGCGGTTTCCGCTTTTGATTCGCGATCCGTTTCTTCCATATCAAGCTTCCTTATTGATACTAGTTTTCCTTTCCAATACTAGGTTTTCGCTTTTTATTAAGGCATTATTCCCTTGATGTGGAAATTCCTCTAAACTTTCTAGATGCTAAGAGACGTAGACAGCGAGGTAGTTTTAATGAGAAAGCAAATGGCACAGTGTATTGATTCATGCAGGTACCATATAGAATCACAATAGGCCGAAGTTGATAACTGCAAATTAACAGATCAATGAAGTGTTCATAAATAAATAAACATAAAATCACAGTAGCATTCGAGTATATATGCATAATCGAATAAGGTTGGAAAAAATCGGCAGATACTAAGAATTAAAAAGCAATATTATACTGATGGAAGAGTAAAGAATAATGGAAGAATAAGAATAAAACAAGAATAACAATCTCATTCACAAAGGATAATATGGGCTTCAAGGGGAAGATGGTCCTGTGGTGAAATAAACCATTTCCACTTATCGGGTGTCAATTTGACCTTGTCCGCGCGACTGAAGCCGGCTTCGGTCTCCTTTCCTTTCTATAATGAGAATTAATTGAAATTTCTTGATGTAAATCGTGCCTTGCCGCAAGCGTTCCACTTTGCAACTTCGCCAAGAAATACGGAGCAAATTTGGACGATTCATTTAAAATTTTCGGAATCTTCGAAATCTCAACAAGAGAAGCTCTGAAACAGATTTGAAAATTACAAGAGTTTCCTGCAAAAATCAAGGCTTTACTTTGACTTAAATTATTTTGGAATTTTCAAACTTGGAGCGACAGAACTTTTGTTTTAATCTAATATTCCAGTATTTTCCACACAAAATAGGTAGGTGTCAGATTCTAAGGCAGGTAAGTGTAAGTGAAGTTATTATAAATTATTGTTGAATTTTCATAAATTAATAGTTGAAAATAACACTAATGAACCAAAAGCTCTTCCCCATCCTTTTCAAAAATTCGAAACTTCTTCCTTCACATCCGATCTGCACATGTTTATTTTGAAAGAAGACATGCTCTTTTTAATGGTACCTGAGGCACTTTTTGATATCCAGAGATCGAAGTCGGTAAAGAAGATTACTCCATTTTAATATTTCCCAGGGGACGAGTGACGTAGTGGTATGAGGCGCCGCTATGACCAGATCGGACACAGGTTCGATCCCCGCCCCTTGGCCAACCAAGCCCTCTACCCTCCGGGGCCGGTAAATTGGTACCAGAGTAATCTGGGAGGATAAAACAACTGACTTGGAAACGGCTGGCCCCCGCAAGTCACTGTGATAGGCTCGCACGCATACAGTTGCCTCTTCGACTATGAAGTTAGTGTGTGCGTTCGGCGCATGCCCTCAGAGGGTATTGAAGACGCCGAATCCTTTATCCTTTTTAATATTTCCCATGTTTGGTCGCAAAAATCTGCTTGCAGAAAATCGGAGAAATCGGTATTAGTATTATAGCTATTATTACCTACTGTTTTTGAATGTACAAAGATTGCGCTGATTAAACGTCCTCTGAACAAGTTATGATTTTTGAGGAAACAAAAAAAAGGAGTAAATGTTTTGGCAATTGCTTCGAAAACCATAACTTTTCATAACGAGGTTCAATCAGCGCAAACTTGGCACAGTCAGAAAGAGCAGGCTATTAAAACTATAATGCTCCGACTTCAGTTGCGAATTTCAGTTTTGCAACCAAACGTAGAAATTCTTAGAATGGAGTAATTTTCTTCTCCGCGTTCTATCTCTAGAGCTTGCTTCCATCATAAGGTACTTCAGGTAGGTACTATTGGAAACACAAATTCCAAAATAAACATGCGCGGATCCGCTGAAGATGTAGGAAGTATTTGGGAAAGAGAAAAGCATTTAAAACAGCAAGAACAGAGGAGTATAGAAGGATAGATACATTAACGCAGTGGCGGTGCAAGAAACCTTTTCAAGGGGGGAGGGGACAAAAAATTATTTGGCTTTGTGGGCGTGAGCCACCGAACAAAGGGAAAATTAGGAATGGTTGAATTTTTGTGGTTCCAGTTTTTGTACGTCCTATTTTTTTTAGCAAAAAGGGGGTGGAGTGAGCCATACCTTCGAAAATTGCCTAGACAAACTACTTTAGAGTTTAGAAGAGTTTTTATCTTTCATTATCTACAGTCGGACTACTATGAATATTCTTGAGACCCATTATGCCCCGCTCCTTTCTTTTGATATATTTCTACCACATTATTTCTATTTTATTTAATGATTCAACACTATTATTTGAAAATTCTAATTTCAAATTAGTAGGTATTATTTCAAATCGTAAGCTTCGATTTTTTTTATCTTTGAATCAAAATTATTATTTGGTGATGTGTGCGGTGTTGCAAGAGGGAAAAGATTTGAAAATCAAAAGCAGAAAGGAGTAGAAAAGGATAGACACACGAAAAGCAGTGGCGGCGCGAGAAATTTATTCAAGGGAGGGGAGGGAGGGATTGAAACTTTTGGTCATGGGCGTGTGGCCACTTCCAGCAAAAGAAAATTCAGAAATGGTTGAATTTTCGCGGTTACAATTTTTGCACCACCTCGATTTTTTAGCACAGCTTCTACGAAAACTGTCCACAATCATTAGGTGGACCAAAAGTACGTTCGCCAGTTTTTCAAAAATTTTTTCAAAAAATCATGATTTCCTTTCGACTCGATGGATCTCTTTGCGTCTACATTCATCTGAGAGAGGAAATCATTCTCTTTACATTGATACTTTTTCCATGAATTGGCATGAAAAAGTTCGAAACTTAGAAGCAATTGAAGAAAATTACTCAAAATTGGCATTCTTCAAGCAGGGTCACCAAAAAATTCTGGAAGTATTTCTCGACAGAAAAAATTATGTTCTTTACTATAGTGCCTTTTCCAAAAACAAAAAAGATTGAGAATTAGAAGCAAATAAAGAGAATTACTTCAGTTTTGCAATTAAAAATGCCCAAGACGTCACAGAAAAGAGGGGTATTTATGAACATGGATTTTGTGACCTCCTTCTAGCTGAAAGAAATTCGTGCCAATCGAAAGCAATTTTGATTTCCATAGAAAATCAGATCCGAAAACTCGGTAATATTACGAAAATTAAAATTGCTTTCGATTGGCACGAATTTCTCTCAACTAAAAAGAGAAGGTCACTAAACCCATGTTCACATGATTTCCCGTCCCTCCCGACGCAAAACTGAAGTAATCTCTTTATTTGCTTCTAATTCGCGATCTTTTTTGTTTTTGGAAAAGGCATTATAGTAAAGAACATAATTTTTTTTCTATCGAGAAATACTTCCAGAATTTGGCTACCCTGCTTGAAAAATGCCAATTTTGAGTAATTTTATTCACTTGCTTCTAAGTTTCGAACTTTTTCATGCCAATTCATGGAAAAAGTATCGCTATAAAGAGAATGATTTCCTCTCTCAGATGAATGTAGACGCAAAAAGATCCATCGAGTCGAAAGGAAGTTATGATTTTCTGAAAAACTGGCGAACGTACTTTTGGTCCCTCCTAATTTGAATCTGAGTTTTTGAAAATATTTTAATATTCACCAAGAGCTTGTAGATCACTTTAAAATTTCTGTGACCCATTTTCCCTCCCCCCTTTTGATATATTTCTACCTAATCACTTCTGCTTTATTTGTAACCAGTGTATATTTTCTACAAAATAATAGTTTTGAATTACTTGCATTATAATTTTAATCAAAGCACATCAAGCAAAGAACTTCGACATACCTGAACAAAGGCGTTGTGCTTAGACGAAGTCCCTCCGTTGAGTCCTTTTCCAGCACTCCAGCAGCTTGGTGATGGTTGTTCAGACACCTGTTCCGATGCCTGAAAGAAAACTTAGAATGTGGATGAGTATAGGTTTACTTACGCCAACATTGAAGAAAGAAAGAAAAAAGAGAAAGATTACAGGAGGAACAGAAGCGAAACAGTATGGAAGAAAAGAGTGCGCTATGCGCTGTTGATGTTGCGTTCGCTATTTCGCAATCGCGAATGCCTGCGCTCTCAAAGTCCTGCGGAAATGCTGGCAGGACAAAGTGCTGCGGAAACCTTACGCGCCTCACTGCACTTTCGCAGCGCTTTATGGAAAGTGCTGCGGAAGTTCCGGTTTACGATTGCTGTGACGTCAATTTCCTGCGGAAACCTCGCATTTTGGAGCGTGCACTTTGTCAATGGTTAAGAAAGTGCTGCGGAAACGCTGCAAATTCTGCTTGTCCTGCGGAAGTTCCGGTGAGTTGTTTGAGTGTGTTACTATTTACTCCTTGTCAGCCTATAGTCTTCTGTTTTTGAAATTATTTTTTAGTGTGCTGCGCGCGGTATTATTTCCAATACAATCAGTGAATTAGTGCATATAATTGTTGTCTTAGGCCCCGGACAGACTTCACGCGACTGAATCGTCGCGATCTAATCGCCAAGATTTCCATTCATTTTCATTTCACATTCAAAAATTTTGGGCTGGGAAAGTATCACAACCGAAATGCAAGTTGATCGGCATGGAATGATGTTGTAACAGTTGTCTCGTCGCGATTCAGTCGCGACGATCAAATCGCGTGAAGTCTGCCCGGGGCCTTACATATGCTCAATGTACCTTCCCCCACCCACTTGTTAGCGAATCTTAGGGTCGCTGGTAAATAAGAAATTGAAGGCCAAGATTTCGTCATTAGATAGTTAGGCTGTGAGAAGAAGCGGGCACGAGCAAAAATAGAAAAAGCGCAATCCAAAGTTTGTGATGACTAGCACCGAAGCTGTAAAACAAGTAAACGCATAATTTCATGGTCAAATTCTTCTCCGAACCTGGGCATACTTCACGACAATGGCGACGCAATTTGGCAATGCTCCAAATGTTCATTGGTTCAGCGCGTTCTGGATATAGAAAATATGTAAAGTGCTCCATAAACTTACGATTGCAATACGTGGTGTTGTTTATGTGCTAATCAGCGGCGGTCCCAGGATTTCCGTCCGGGGAAGGGCGGCAAAAATTTTTTTCAAATAAAGGTGCGTGGTGTCAGCCACGCACTCCGAAGAATTTTTAGGGGTGCTCCTCAAAATTTTTTCGGATCCCCAACCCCTAAAATCTGGAAAAGGGACGTGGCGTCAGCTACGCCCACGAAAAATTTTTTTTATAAATTGTTCACAAAAATAAACAAGCCACTTGCACATTTTTATAACCCACTTAAGTAAATTCCAAAAATTTCGCGACCCATTCTCTGGGGGGGGGGGGGGAGGGGCTAATATATAATTTGAAGTCATCTGGCAGAATGCCAGATTGCATGCCAACTGTAACCGAATTCACTGCCTTGGCTTCATATTCTTACAATGATACACTATTAAGATGTTTATTAGGATCATGTGATCCTTGTAATATCGTCGGGAAAATTTTTGTAATATCGTCGGGAAAATTATGTCTGTGTCAGGATGTGATCTCTCACAGCTATAATCCAATCGCGCTTCTCATCATATTGACGAAAAAGGAGCGTTGTGGTACTGGATCTTTTTTCTTTCCAGACTTAGCCTGAACATATCAGATTGTAAAGCTCTGTTACTAAAAGTCACGTCTTACCATGATCATTTTCATAGTAGCATCATTGAGCATATCGCATAATTCTTTCTTGGTATCAACCTCAGTTCTGACTTGTTGGGCTATCTGAGCGTCCAGATCTCGTCCGTGCTTGAGTTTGACAATCGTATTTATCAAATCTTTAATGATTCGGTCTGCTACCTGTTGTTTCACGCTCTTCAGCTTCTCGAATTCATCCACCAATCTCTTTGTGCGAGCTTTGGATTCATCATGAATGCGTTGAAACAGTTTTTCTAGTGTCTGAAATCATTTTCCTTAAAAAGTGCCTCGCTAGTGTTGCAAGCCACCTCTATAGCCTGTATTGATTCCCTTGTTTCCTGTAGCAACTTTTCAACTTCTGGGTCTTTTGCTCGTATGTCCTTAGTCTGTCTGTAATAAAAAAACTTCAAGCTTATTTCCACCCTTAGGTCAAATATTTGCGACGTAAGCTTTTTATTCTTTCACCTTTTTTCCCTTTTACCGTATAAATTCAGTTCATAAAGGCAAATCATGTGGGCATTAAGTCTCGGGCACAGTCAAGCGATCAGTAGCGACTGATCGCTGACCAAATCGGGGGGATGGGGCGGTATACATCAATCTTCTGTTTTGAAAGCGGGCGATCAGTAGAAAATGATCGCCCGGCCGGGTTGGGCGCCCGACCTGTGATGTATGATTTCTACTGGAGATGATCGATCGCTTTCAAAACGGGAGATTGCTGCATACCGCCCCGGAACTTGCAAGCTACTGTTGCAGAGTGTGTAACTTGGTGTTTAACTTGCATACAAAATGTTCCTTCTTCAGTACGTGTGGGATGTGCTTACGACAAGTTATCTACAATTAGAGTGTTGTCAAATCCCGTCGTGACTGTAATCTCGTAAAGTATGCCCGAGGCTTTAGGCTGCGTTCATACTGATCCCGAAGTTCGGGGACAGTTCCAGCACAGTGTTGGAACTGAGCGCTGTGCTGGAACTGTTCCCGGAACTTCGGTATCAGTATGAACACAGCATTAGACTTGATTATTACGAAATTGTTAGCAAAACATTTTTCGCCCAACTTACTTCTTACAATTTCCAACAAAGGAAAGATTGCAAAATCTGATCTTAATGCTTTTTTTGCTATTCCAGATCAACGCTTCGAGTTTTTTATATATACAAATAGCAATTATTTGGCCAGCTTGGAAGGAAGACAATTTTTAGCTCCATGTCTTTCACTCCTTCAGAAACAAACATGTGAATTTTACTTGTACAACTTGTTGATCATTTTTCTTAGCTGATCTTCGGTGTAAATCTTCTTTATCTTTGGTTTGCGAACTTCAAGTTCACCGCTCTTGACCTCCTTCGATGAGAGTGACAACTGAAAAGTAGTGATATTATATTTGCTACACTAGAAATTGTCGTTTTGGAGGCTTCACATGTAAATTACGGTCTTAGTAAATAAAGTATACTCAACGTCCAGAAGTGTAAGCGACGCTGCATAGTCTAGATTAAAATAAAACGTAAACTCTGTAAATTTGTTTTTAGCAGTATGTGGCCTATAGATTCCTTTATGCGTGGACCGATGATGCCAAAATCTGCTCTCCTATAAAAGGCACGGCCCCAAAGTTATGCTACTTTTCGCGACAATTTGCTGGGCCCTTCAATTGATTTATTGATTTGGTTACTTACATGTGAGGAATGAAGTCAAACGTATTGAGCATTGCTGAATTATAGTTAGGTAAGCGGGCGGTAAATCTCACTCATGCGGCGAAGAAGATCCGGTGTTTCGAGTCAGCAGGATATATCACAGAAGCGCATCTCAAATAGGAAAAGGAATGGTGGGTCTTGACGCTTTTGGATCTAGTTAGTACCCTCTACAAGGCAATGAAGTTAGCTTCCCGGGCAGAATCGAGGATGCCATCTAGTATTAATCTAAAGCGAAGGATACTAGGTGACCGTGGACTTTTGATATCTATACAATATAAAGATAAGTGTGTATGTCAGTTGATGTGTTCAGTATCGAAAATTTGTGTATAGACAGAGTAGCGCCAGACTACTCTCTATACACAAAGAGAGACTTTGCACACATGCTTTTACGACGCTGGCCCATCCCGTAAGCTACTTTTCGCGGCGAAATTCCCACTCCTTTCATTGATTTATCGATTTTGAAGAAAAATGATTTTTTTATCGATATCAACCACTTCCAACTTTTGTGTAAACAATAGCGGTAGAATTCATTTCCATTCCACGATAAGGGAAATGCGGTAATTCAAGGAAGCGATCCGGGGATATCTACCCTGTGTTATATGAAGAAGAGAAGAACGCCGAAACGCAGTAAACGCTATAAGTTGAGCTTTCGAAAATGCGCACCTATGTACCTTGGTTTTTGCTTGGCCACATAAAGTCACGGTACGGGTAAAGCCGCGCATGCGAGCTAAGTACCCTATATATTGGTCTTGAGACCCTGATCTCCAAACTTGTTATTTACGGAATGGGCTTCTTTGTGATCAGGGGCAGTATTTATCAATCTCCTTAATGAGAACAGTACATATTAAATGCATAAAATGAAAGGCTGGAATGACCATTACAATAATAGTACCTGGATCTCACCTAAAACACTGCGTTGCTTCAAGAATCCGATTTGCCAAGTTTGGCCATGTCGGGCACGGCAGGCATGATCTTGACAGATCGGGCTCTGCTGCCCGTTCAGGCCATGCTAAATAATCTCACAGAATCACGGTATGAACGCTCTCGCCCGTCGGGGCCGTGTATAAAGATGATGGATGATGGAAAGCGCCCGAGCAGCGTGCGGGAGATTGATAAATACCGTCCCAGTGCTAAGGCAGAGAGTGTCTGTCAGGTAATAGGCCACGGTCATTATGCATCCTTTTTTTTTGAAAGATGGAAGCAAATCAATATCAAATCTACTGCTCTTACATCTGAGCGATCTTCTTCCTGATCTATCTCTTGAGGTGTTATTGTTGACGTTGATAAAGGTGATTTTTTCGGAATGTTCGACTTTCTTGGGGAATGTGGAATGCCTTCCTTTCTTTGATCTTGCACTAGAACGCTAAATCTGCATGCAAAAAAAGGAGTGGTAAGCCAAACCTGCTATTGTATCAGACTTCTGAGGTAACTGCGGATGTCTGGCAGTGGTAATTACTTGTTTTGGGGCAGCTTTTGCTAACGAAATAGGTTTTCGCGTGGAGCTGAGGCTCGCATCTGGATAGGAGCGTTTGTATAAACAGTGCCTTCTATTATTCAACTTACTACCTGAATGCGATCTTCTCTCCTTGATTGGTCCAGCTAGTAGCGAGTTGTTAATATTGGATAGCTTTGCGCGTAGCTCTCGGTTTATATCCCTGAAGCTCTTGAACCTCCTTGTGGACAACGACTTCTTCTTTGGTGTATCTTCAGCCATCTCATGTCCGTTGTTGTATAGAATGAGTATACACAAAGGGCAATGTTTGAATGTCGACATCGTTTACATTCCCATGCCAAACGCTGCAAAGAGGTTCATTTTTTATCACCCATTTGCGATTTGGTCATTTATGCCCTACAAAGTAAAAATCGTCGAACGAACACATTTCTTCCAACGTTTGTCACAGTCCAGCAAAAAAAAAACACAAAAATGCGCAGAGACTGTTGTTGTTGTTGTTGAAAACTGTCAATCACGCAAATCATAGAAAGTTGCACCCAAGGTCTCATGTTCTTTTTGGACAACAACAGTATGATGCCGAGATAGCCGAGCGGCACAGCGTCGCTATCTTCAGCAGCAGACTCATTGTCCTTAAATCTTAACGCCAGGGTTTTTTTTTCTCTAAAAGGCTTGTTGCAAAATACAAAATACTGTCGCATCAAATGGGATCACCCAAGTGACAAAAATGTGGGACTTGAAAAATGTTTGTTTGAAAAATGCGCTACCAACGTGGTTTAGCATAAGCAACGACGAAGGATCCGCTGCGTGTTTCCTAAAAATTGCGTTCCAAATAGATTAAAACTACTTCAGTTATCTAAAGCGCGTCAATATTTATCTTTTCGCAATCGTGAATCTTTTGGACTTGCAAGTCAAGCTGTGAACTCGAAGCCAAAGACTGATCAAAACTAGGTAAGTTGCATAAGCATCTCGCTTCCGAAAAACAACCTTACTTAGCAAGACTACCACAATAAATTTTTCTTTTCGTTCCCTTCGTGAATCATGACTTATAATAAACGGCTTAATCTGAAGTTGTGTGGAGTTTGTCCGTTACGAAATTACAGTGAGGAATGATTTACGATACTAAACATCATGTGAGGTTAAGATAGCGAGTATGTTTCATTTTTAACTACGGCTCACTTTGCAATAAACCGAACAATGATTTGAGAGACAAGCTCTTAGAAAGTGAGTTTACCACGGTTCAAGATGCCAGTGCGAACCTCTGCGAAGCAGAGGTGGAGCACTGGTTCTTCTATATTACTGTACTAGCTGATGGTCTCGGTCTCACCCGAGACTCTTAGTTTAACTAATATGCCAGATTGGTGTAGAGGCGGATTGCGAACTTCCCTGATCTTTAGGTTAAACTTGTTGAAGCTCCACGTTACAGCATTGTATTTCGTACTCTCTCTCTCTCTCTCTCTCTCTCTCTCTCTCTCTCTTGTTCAGCTTATCCTTAGAATCAGTGAAAATCGGCAGCCCACCTCCACACGAATCTGGAATCCGAGCATACTTTACACTTTCTAACTTCTACAATGCGCGAAAGGCGCTCTGAGACGAACCCGCTGCATACTGCCGACCTTAAGATTAGAATGAACTTTACCACCCCTGCTTACATGTTTACTGGAAAATGATTGGTTAGAGCACGTCAGACTTTCATTCCCAGATTTAAGTAAACAAATCAATAAATCAATAGAAGGACCCCGCGAATCGAAGTAAAAAGTAGCTATAAACCACCGCCGGGGTCGAAAACATATGTGTGCGAAGCTTCAGCTCAATCGATTCAATGGCTGGCATTTCTATAACGAACGAACAACCAAACGAACATCCTCACAGACATTGAGTTATGTATATACCAGTGCGTCACCTCTGCTTCGCAGCGGCTCGCACTGGTCCCTACTTTCTGTATGCCTTACTCATTCCCGCATAATACTTACATTGAAACTCACCGTGCTATGCCGACTACCACAAATGAAATGTAAACAACTACTCATTTAGAAAGCTTTTGTGAGATTGGTGATTTCGCATGGAAAAAAACATTTCGCAGGAAGACAAAGGCAAAGTTGAATAGGTTTTTGAATTTTTTATGGTTTGATAGTCGCCATAAAGGCAGCATTCACAGTAAGCTACATCTCTATGCGAAAATCTTCTTAATTGCTTTTTTAGAACCTTGGCAAATTGACCATTTACGCGAGCAATACTTTTTAGCGCCGTTTCTGTAAAGTAATGGACTTTTGGTCACTTATTTGGGCCTAAGTTCATGGTTTGCACATTTACTTGCCATAAACACCTACCACTCTGCAAAAAGTGGAACTACGGACCCAGTTTTGTGGGCCAAATGCAAGTGGATCCGTTTGGCGCGCAATTTCTAGGGGATCCACTTATCGAATCCGCTTGTGCTTTTGCACAATGTACTTTCCTGCTGCTAGGATGTACTATGCAAAATTTGAGCCCAGGACGTTGGCTGGAACCCGGTCTACGAATTTCGTGACAGACAGACATTCAGACACACACACACAAAAACACGTAAACACTCTTAGCGCGTTATTATAATAGGATATACTAGCTGGCGGTCCCGGTACTCGGGACTCCAGGTTAGCTAAGAAGAAGTTACTAACACTTACGCTTTTGAGCTCCTTCTGCGCAAAAAGGGCAGTGAAACGAATTGCCGCATCTTCCCGACATTGAGAGAAAAATGAACTTCACCATCCCCTATTGCCATGGTCATGGCAAAATGATTGGTTGAGCATGTCAAGCCTCATTTTCCCAGATGTAAGTAAACAAATCAACAAATCAATAGAAGGGCCCACTAGATCGCCGCGAAAAGTAGCCTATGTTCTGCGCCGGGGTCGAAAACATAAGTGTGCAAAGTTTCAGCTCATTTGGTACACTCAGAAAGATAAAAACATACTTATTAACAGACATTATACTTTGAGTTTTATATATTTACCAGTGCGTCACCTCTGCTTCGCAGAGGCTCGCATTGGTCCTACTATCTGTACGCCTTACTCGTTCCCGCGCAATAATAACATTGAAACTCACCGCGCTATGCGGACTATCACGAATGATTTGTAAACAACTATTCATTCCAAAAGCTTTTCCATATGAGATCGGTAATTTCGCGTGAACGAAACTTCTCTCAAAGGGACAAACGCAAATTTGAGTCGATTTTGGAACTTTTGATGGCTTGGTATTCTCCATAAGATGCAGTAGTCACCGTGGGCTTTATCTCTGTGCAAAAATCTTCTCAAATAATCGGGTAAAATCTTGGCAAATTGAACATTTACGCAGCCAATTCTTCTTGGCGCCGCTTTCGGAGAGTAATAAAGTTTAGTTCAATTTTTTAGGCTAAGGTCCAAGGCTTGCATATTAACTTGTCAACCATATCCATGACTTTGCAGAAAGTCGTGCTACAGGCTCAATTTTACTGGCCAAAAGCCAAGTGGATCCTATTTACGCACATTGTTCAAAGAATCCACGCAACTCCGCTCGTGCTCTTGTATAGTGGGCTCTCATGTTGGTAGCAAGCGCTGTGCAAAATTTGGGCTCAGGAGGTTGGCTGGAACACGTTCTACGAATTTCGTGACAGACAGAGAGACTTACACACACACAAAAATACGTAAACATCCTTAGCCCGTTATTATAAGTTATGATAGATGTAGATTTGTGCGAGCGCGATCGCAGCAGCCGATTGCAATCTAATATTTTCACAGTGGTGTTCGCGGGCACTGTATACCGTACCACCGCGAGCACTTTCCTTTATTCCTCCTCTTCACCTCCGGAACCTCAAGGTGTGACATCCTGGAGGACACTTTTAAAGCTGTACCCCCGGTTTTCTGTAATAAAAAGAGCCATATCCCAAGGGAGAGAAGAGGTTACGTGCTTAATACTCATACCAGGAATGGAACGATTCTAAAGTTTGAAGACAAGTTAAGAGGTCAGGCACAAGGCTACAAAAGTTCAATTTTTTGTAATTCTACCACATCCAAATTTCTGCAATAGGTGCTTGAGCTTATTTCGACTTGTCGGCTTTGTGATGACCCCTGGAGCTGAAGCGCCAAAGGTAAAAAATCCATGGTTGAATTCTGGCAGCACTTTTAAGTCAATATACGAAAGCGTTAAGAGGTCTAAACTCGCATAGAGTGCTGGAGGGCATCACCTTGGTACAAGTACACAAAAGCTGACTTCTTCTACTTGAAAGAAAGTTTATGTTTGAATCACGCTTTTCGGAACTTTGGGAAACACTAGAAAGTATGAGAGGTAATGGTTTGTAGAGCTTGTAAAGGTGATCTGACATGCTGATTATAAAAGTCATATCAATTTACACGGTAGGCTTCTCTGGTAATCTTAAAGGCAGTGTCCAGGCAAATCTGGACCCTTTGGCTTCTTGCGTGGAAACTGATGCGGAGCCACTGACTCAACCATTGCCCGAGTTGCAGCGCACAAGATTCACTCACCGCAGAGAAACCAGCCTTCGAACCCGTCGTCCCCGCGCCGTGACCGTAACACTTCAACAGCCTAATGCACACCACGGTCCCGGCGCGAAACCATGAGGGCAGGGTGTAGCGCGGAAACTCGTTGAAAAAAACGCGAATTTTAAATTAAATGAAAACGAGAAGAGTGCAATAAAGTCAGAAAGGACAGCTCTTAACAACAACGACAAAGTTTGAACGAAAATGGAATGATTTGCAAAAAGAAACCCAAATCGAGAGTCATTACAACCAAGTTGCAGCAGTGGTAAGCCGAAATTCAGTCGAGTACATTCAACTTGCTTTTTTGAACAACGTTGGTTTTGCAAAAAGCTAAGATGAAACAAGTTAAGCAATCATAAAGGTGAGAATGGTGGTCAGATGAATCCATCGAAAGTGAATCGAAAACACAAACTTCTGATTGAGCCTCCCATCGCACACCCATCGTAAATACCCGATGACATTTACAAAACATAATGTATCGATCAGCATGGTCAACAGACTTCCTAAACTGAGCAACAGCTCCGAGAACAGGCCATGTCTTGCCACTTTCGATCAAAAAATTGATGAACATATCAGTAGTTTCTGATGCTCTTGTCCAGCTTATTTCTTTCCACGTTCAGTCGATCCGACAGAGGGACACCGCTTCCACTGGTCATTTTGGTCGAGAAAGTGGCAAGACATGGCCATCGACTACCGGACATTTTGCTCCACAAGGATTGCACACTCTGCAAGTGAATAATATGAAACATTCACAGAAGAAACAACACGCAAAACCGAAACAGAAGAGAAATACATCCAAAAGGGGAAAGGTCCACGACTTATGCAAGGAAGAGAATACCTGATACGAAATTGGAGGTCCCGAGATAAGAATATTTTCGTTGTTTATTGCGGCGGTCTCTCTCGAAGCTCTCTTTTCCGTGTTTTTCATGGTGTCGTTGATTTCATTTTATTTATCTTCATTTTCCGTCCCATTCCCTACCCTTCCTACCCTTCTTACCCTACCAACGAGAACTGAAAAACAGAAAAGACAGCTTCAAGAGTACCGCCGTAATAAACAACGAAAACAAGGGAAAATCACAAAAAAGAGAAGGATTAGAAATTTGTAGGGTTTTGCCAACGAGTTTCCGCGCTACACCCTGTCCTCATGGTTTCGCGTCGGGACCGTGATGTGCGTTTAGGCTGTTGAAGTGTTACGGTCACGGCGCGGGGACGACGGGTTCGAAGGCTGATTTCTCTGCGGTGAGTGAATCCCGTGCGCTGCAACTCGGGCAGTGGTTTAGTCAGTGGCTTCGCATCAGTTTCCATGCAAGAAGCCAAAGGGTCCAGATTTGCCTGGACACTGCCTTTAAGGCATGCGTAAGGTAAGAGATGGAGAACTGTTTGGCTGAGATTTCGATAGTGGAGTTGAAGGCAGCGGCTCGGCAGATTCTCGACTTAGAGTTTTTTGCTTATCCGGGGTAATTTAAGGCGCTGATTCTGAAAATCCACCATGAAGAGCGCGAAAATGGCATAAACCACTATTTTCCAAGTAGGGGTGCGATAGTCGGAGCCGAGTCTCCGCCTACCTTCACTTTCGAGCTGGTACGTACAGTAACCACCTTCACTTTTGGGTTTGCAATTTTTTTGCTGATCAAAAGAAAATAAGCAAAAGGAACGCAAAAGAAAATATTGAGAGCATATATCTATGTAGTAGGTCGATCTAGGCAGTAACCGCCGAGGACCAGAATTTCGAATGATAAAATAACGTAAAATCATGCGAAATTTCCACTATTATAAATTTGTTGGTTAAAGATGTCAGCAAATGCGACTTCCCAGGTTTTGAAAGGCAGGTGTTGTTCCACCAAAAAGTGAAAGAATTAGGTCGATTTGAGCAGTGGCCGCCGAGAACGAGAATAAAAAATCAAGCGATTTTAGGGTACTTAGTGACAGCTGACAATTAAACTCATACAAATCTTAAACGTGAAAGTGTGTGATGTTGAGACTTCATAAGATATGTAGAGTAAGGTTTGCCTTAGCAGAATATATGTTAGCCATGCCGATCAATTAAGATACCGCAGAGATTCAGGCTCTTAAAAAAACAGGTAAAAAACCGCTTTTTGAATTTCAAAAGCTCATAACTTCTCAAGGATTGCATGAATCATGTTGTGACTTCATAGATTAGATTCTCCTCTTCAAGGCTTTCAGATGATGTATAATATATGGGGGTGGGGTCGATGATTTTTGCGCCTTTAACCCGGTGTGGAGACCTTCATTCACAAAGTCTCCACCTCGCCCATGTTAATGTATTGGCTGGAGGCCGCCAGTGGAGACTTTGTGATGAAAAGCCTTCACCCCGGGCACATGCCGTAAGAAACATGAAATTCCCACAAATCATATATCATCTGAAAGCTCTTAAAGACGAAAATCCAACCTATGAAGTCGCATCGTGATTCATGCACTTCTGAAGAAGTCATGAGTTGTTGAATTTCAAAAAGCGCTTTTTTACCTGCTTCTCGGCGTTCTCGGCGGCCACTGCTCAAATCGACCTAATTCTTTCACTTTCTGGTAAAACAACACCTGCCCTTTAAAACCTAAGAAGTCGCATTTGCTGACATCTTCAATCACGAGATTTATAACAGTGGAAATTTCGCATGATTTTTCGTTAGTTTATTATTCAGAATTCTGGTTCTCGGCGCTTATTTCCTGGATCGTCCTACTTCCTTCGCAGTACGTTATAACAAAATTTGCTCATAATATGCGATTACAAAGAAGTTAATGGAACGTTTGGGAAAGAAATTTTTTGCGAAAAGAGAATTCGAGCTGTGCTTCCCCCCGGTCGACGTTTTTGGGAGGTGAGTGTCCGGCACTACCACCTTTACTTTTGGCCGGCCAGTGGTAGCTGGAACCACCTTCACATTTGGGGGGGGGGGGGCCGGCTCCACCTGTCGCACCTGTTCCCGAGGCCTCCCAATTTAAACTTGGACTAGTGGAGCACGTGCGGCCGTGGTTAGAGAGGCAGAATCGTTGGGGACCCTTGCAGTCAATAACATTGCGGTACACCTTCACTGGCGGATCAGAGGGAGAGGAATCGCAAGCTCGTCCGCGCCTAGTAGAATGGCTTGCGCGTAACGGGTTTACGGGCAGTTTTCTAGGCAAGGGCAGCACGATGTGCGCTCGGACCTGCTCTGTTCTCATGTGCGGGGTGTAAGCAACATTCCATGTCAGAATTTCGGGATGTTCGGTTTTGGCGAGCCGCTGCCTTTAATCAGCATACTGTTCACGACAGTAGCTCCTACAGTAGTGGAATTGTGATATTCACCGGTCCTTTTCTTTTTCACTTATTCGACCGTAGTATTTCCTCGAATCTTTGAACGAATTCGATTCTTAATTACGACACCCCGCCCCTGAAACTCCTCGATACAACCCCCAGCTCGCACACGCCTGATCTCTTGGTAAAAGCCTGTCCCGTAGCGTGCACCGTCGAGACATCGACTGCACGAACTTTCTTAGACTGTGGCGCGCGGTGTGGCTGAAACGCGTGTGAGCGCATATCCTTTAATTCAACAGGATTGGCGGCTGGAAGGTGGAGCTTCGAAGGCTAGGGTGATCAGCAGTACTGTCGCGGGAGAGACGCAGACTGCGTCGCGGGTGCTAGCGGTTGCCTAGCCGCCAACTGCGTTGAATCAAAGGGTAATAGCGGTACTAGTACAAGCGTTTGGCTACGCGGCGCTTTTACGCAAATCGCGGCTAGACTGTGCGGCCAACACTCGACGGTATCTGCACCAGTCTTGAATTGGCACCGGCTCTGCGCTATCTTGGCGCATAGAGACCACAATCTTTATGAAGATCCAGCTTTGTTGCAGGCTCAATTCTGGAAAACCAAATCGAGGCAAAGAGCAGTTTTGAATAAGCTTATAGGGCATTGACCTTACGGAAGTGGTTTCGATGCGCTATAGATCCTTAAAACAATTTTTCGAGAATTATTAGGTTGTCCCATGAGTCTTTTCGTATGAGTTTTCGCTGTGTTATGTCGTACACTTCTTATCCAAATATAAGGTTGTAAAGAAAGTTTCCGGGCACTTTTGGAAATTTCATTTTCAAACGCATTTTTTGCGTTCGGTCAGACTTTGAGACCAAGTTCTTTATACTATTCAGTAGAGGGAAGCCTAAAGTTTCAATACGGCTTCTGATTTTTGTCGATGCCAAGACGTGTTTGATCTGCACATCAAAAAAGGAAAATCTTTTAAACCATAGAAATTTTACAATTTTTTTTCCTACGGCGATTTTTATGTGCAGTTCGAAGAATTTCGACCAAATCATAGGTGGTTTAATTGAGAGGCCTGTTGGTTTTGACCCGTAGCTGCACACGAGTTTTGCGACTTGCGCTCTGAATTTACAAGCTGTCAAACTTGCCTCTGACTACAATTTTTTTCGCAGCTGCCAGCTGGCGTCGCTTCTGAGGGGATCGCCACGCCTGGATGTTGGGTCTAAAAGATGTGTAAGACGTTACCCTAACAATGTTCAAATAATCAAGATTTGGTCCACCCTATTCAAAACGACAACTTTAAAGTCATTTACTCGAAAAATGGTGCATTTTTGGGGGCAAAAATGATCGATTTTTCAAACATTCTGAAAGAATTTTTTTTGCATGTGGTCACTCAAAGGTTTGATAGTCTCCATAACAGCCCCAGCAGACTTGTATTAAATACAGCATTTAAGCTCTTCATCTTTCATCGTGCCTGAAATAATGCTGCACAAATAAGCCACATTTCGCGTCGACCTTCTTACTTCTGCGCATGCTGGTGGACCGCAGTGAGGTGCTGAAAAGCCAGCAAGACAAATATATGTTGTGGACAAAATTGTCTTTGCAATAAAGTTTGTAGCTTCAGAAAAGAATCAACTGCTTGAAGTTACAGCGGTTCAAAAAAAATTTTCCCAGGTGCCCGGGAACTTTCTCTACCACCTAATACATCAGTGGCCGTATTCATCATCATTGATACTTTAAGGTGAATTCTACCTCCAAGTAGTTTTATCGCTCATTATCAGCAAAGTTACTAGAGAATTTACCTCAAAGTACTCTTGTGAAAACGGGCACTTGCTGATAATGAGTGATAAAACTACCTGGAGGTAGAATTTACCTCAAGGTATCAATGATGAATACGGCCACAGGATACCATTTAACAGAGCAAAGCAAGCTCTATAAGATAGCATTTATGCTTTTGCATCAGCTTCGATCCACCTCAAGTTTGAAACTAAAATATAAAAAGGTTCGGATAATTGGAAATTGAAAATCTTTACATCTTCATTCTGAAAAGTCCTACAGATCTCTCACTTGTTCACGCATATACACTCCACATCAGACACTCATATGTGTTGTTGCTGTCTTTTTTCATTAGCTAAAAATCAAGAAACCCGAAAACTTCCATTTTTTACCAAAGTGGTGTTGTGATCCTTTTATATCAACAGTTGTGTACTGCGAGTCCTCAGAAGTACAACGTAAATTTTCAGCTCTCTTTAAGCTCTAGTTCCTGACAGATATCGAATTTAGCTTTTCTCACTCAAGTTTTTCGCGCTCAACTCAACATTTTTCGGAAAACAGAGCTTGTAGGAAGCTGAATTTATGGTTGTATTTCCAAGGGCTAGTTGTATAAGAACTGTTAGTATAAGAAGAGCACAGCATCCCTTTAGTAAAAACATAAAAAGTTTCGGTTTTTTTGATTTCTAGCTAGTAAAAAAATACAGCAACAGCACATACGTGTTGATGTGGAGTGTACGTGAGAAAATGAGAGATCTGTAGGACTTTTCTGAATGAAGATATAAAATTTTCTAATTTTCCTGGCAACCGAAACCTTTTGGATTTTGATCTCAAACTTGAGGTGGATCAGAGCTGGTGCAAGCCATCTTTAGAGCTTGCTTTGCTCTATCGAATGTTATCCTGATTTCTATTTGAAATAAGACATGTTACACTTATTACAGCCAAAACTCAAAAATGAAAAGACTTATGGGACAACCTAATATTCTAGCCCACGAGAGAGCGCAGATAACCTTTAGTGTAGCCAGAAAAGAGTAAACTCGATTTTATTATCTTCATCAAATACTGACTCCCTAATTACGGAAGTTCGCAGCTATTCATTTCCATACGCTTTTCCACAGGTAGGATTGGGCGAGTGTGAAATCGTATAAAATCGTTGAAAGGATGTGCCTGTTTTTCGTTTTTGAAAAACTCTCATGGAATGTAAGCTTTTTTAATCACATTCATTATACCAGTGTGAATTTTTTACAGTCATGCGCAGAGTTTCGAATTATTGTGAAATGAAGCTTCATGTTATAGAATTAATCTACTTGACACTTGTATGTGAACTGGATGTGTTGCGCAGTTAGCTAAACAGTGCTTGGGTTTATAACAACATATTGAAGTTTCTAGAAAACGCGAAGAACATAAGAGTTTTGAAATAAACTCGGCATTAACCGAACGTATGTTATGGCGGTTAAAGCCGCATCTATGAAAAAACCCACCCAAAAGGGGGGAGGGCACGGCTCAAAGATTCTTCATGTTTTAAAGCTCGAAGGGGCTCGCTTTGGCTGACATTGTCCAGAAATGTCAAAGGTTTCAATAATCAGATTTCTCTGATAGCGGCTAAACGATTGGCCTTTGACGTATTACGTTATAACTGCAAAGCGATCAAGATAAGTCCAATCAAATTATTACTTTCAAAGATCGAAAAGTGATCAATATACTGGAAAGGTGCCACGTATTCACGTTCTGCAGTGAAAACGACATCAGATAATATGACGCCCATCAAAGGGGTTCGCAAGCTAAACTTGAGGCCGCTGTGCTCTTGTGGTTGGTGTAAGGTTGCAATCTGAACTGGCTGAGCATCTGATCATCTAAGCTGCCGTAACAAGCTGCCGTTAGTTGATGCGTAATGTGTACATGAAGTAATTCAGGAAAATCCTTTGTTTTACGTATCGCATAGACTGCTCGTAAGCAACCTAAGCTGACGTTGCCAAACGACAAGTGCGCAAAACTGCTCAACGAAGCCCACAGACGCGAAGATAGCAGTTGCAGCCAAAATATTGTTATGGTGTTTTGCTTTTTGTTTCAAAGCACTTAATTTTGACCACTGTTTTTTCTCAATCATGTTAGCCTTTGCAAAGCAGATATGACAAATTGTTATCATCGGCAGATATGATCATTTGTTATCAAAATAAAGCGCTCATTATCACTTCTGAAAACAGTCGAGTCAGAATAGTTTTCTCATGCTTCGTTCGTGGAGGTCAGTGGATTTTGACACGACGTTTTGCATGCACATGGATGCACAAAATATCATATAGTTTGCGGAAGGCGCGAGAAGTGTAAGTGAGGATTTTATCAAATCAGCACCATCAACATCTTAGAATGAAGAACAAATACAGTCCGTTTTGAAGCAGGCGAAATCTGTATCTGCTATTTACGAGCGGCTCCGAAATCGCCTTATACTGCCCCAAAGTTTTTTCATAATTGCTCTTTCATAGGGCGTATGACGAATACAGGTTTGGAAACAGTGTTCCATGTTAGACTGTGCGCATTTATGAAAGGAACACTTTACCAAATATCCTTCCCTTGGCACGCTGTTGCGTCCATATCTTCAATAGTCTAGAGACAGGGCATCAAAAGTGAAGGTCGTTCAAAGATGACCAGAGAAGAGAAAACGACGTAAAACAAATATAATAAGCAAAAGAAACTGCTGAAAACCGGAAAAACACTGCAATTTGGGTTGTAATCTTTCACTTGGCGGCTTTTCAAAGTGCAAGTTTTCGCTCCAGAACCGGCTATTCGCAGCATGGGAGAAAGCGAAGAAGAGTTAATTTCTTTTTTGTGATTGTTTCAAAAAACATGTTTCATGGTTGGTTATCAGGAGGAAGGTAAACAAGAAAGAAGTTAGTTATGGAAACGCGAAGTTTCTTTTATAGTAAGTCGAAAAAAACGTTGAAGCCAAATTTAATTTTTTATGCGTCTTCTAAATTTCCACCCTTGCATTGACGTTCCTGTTTCCTGGAACGTTTCTAAGTTGCTGCGCTTATAGTTCTGACCAATAATCGCCCAAGCTGGAAAAAAATCGATGCGAAAGCCTTGAAACAGAACAAGGTAAAGAAAAACGCACTTTTTACGATTTTTCGCAAAAAATTCCACCTTAATCGAAGAGGTAAGGGCTGGGTGGTTGCCTGCGTTATGAACAAAAGCAAGATCTATAAAATGCACGAAAGAATTGCGTAAATAGAGTAAAACTAGGAGAAAAACAAGAGATTTTCGAAAACAAGGTTTTTATCGGATTTCTCGATCAAATCAAAAATTGTGGTTCTGAGACGTTGTCAGCGTGAAAATAGTTAAACTAGGAGAAGAACAAGAGATTTTCGAAAACAAGGTTTTTGTCGGATCTCTCGATCAAATCAAAAAATGTGGTTCTGGGACGTTGTTAGCGTGAAAATAGAGGTCAAGAGCTTCAAAATGATATATAGCTTGCTAAAATTGAGTTCGAAACAGCGAAGGAAAGCTTACCAGAGCCAAATGCCCCGCGCCCCGCGTTTGGGGTAGCGAGGTAGCGCGCAGCGCGCGGAGACGCAGAAGCAGCGGAGACAGACCAGAGCCGACGAGGCATTTGGCTCTGGTCGTGAATCTCCGCGGGGTCTCAACGAAACCCTGCAACATTATACACCATTCTGATCGTCATGACGCGAGGAGAACTGACAAGTCTCAAGCTTTGAAAATCACTCATTAATAGACAGACCAGCGAGATAGACCAGCGTTTCGTGCGCGACTCTCTGCGCAAGACTTAAGCGCAGTTTCTCGTTTTTATTTAACTCCAATAGCTTTCCTAAACTTCTGAAACTGATTTTGGTCAACTAAGAGGTTAACTGATTGTTGTCCTGAATTCTGGCGAAAATCGCATAGAAACCTTCTTTTTAACGTAAAAAAGGCTATGAAAACGCAAATTCTCGATTTCGCTGAGATAACCTGAAGATACTATTCCCTATATTGCTTTATCAACATTCATATCGATAAAGCCAGAATAATAACATCCGGGGCTTCGCCCCGAAAGGTTTCTATTTTTTTCCAGGTGAAGGTTGTATCCCCTCATAGCTTTCAAAGTAAAGGTTACCAGAGTACGTGACTCTATGTATCGAGGGTATGGTTGCGCCCATTGAAAATAGCTCATGAGTGGGGGACAGGGCAGACGAAAAACCGTCGAAAGGGCATGATAAAGGAAGAGTAACGAGCAATAGACAACTTTGCGCTTTGTGCGGACGGTTTATAACGCCGCATTTCGGGAAAAGAACCACCTCTTTAGCCATCCATACTTTTAAATTCTGACCAGCAAGAGCAGTTCTGCTCTGATACAATACTTAAGCGAAGCGCGCTTGCGGCTGCGCGTTTGCAGCTCACCGTGGACTGCTGTTTATTATGTTTGTAGAGAAGGACGTTGTGTCATAAATAACAAGGAAAAGTTCAGACGTTTGACCCTGAGAAGTGTAACTCTGCTCTTTATAGCTACCTGCCCTCACGGCAGGCTGTACATGTATTGGGCCTTATTGACTTCCGCATATACTAGCACTAGCTGGTTTTACCGGTCTAGCACGAGTCACGTCTTCAGCTAATCTCCAGCCTCCCCCCCCCCCTTCCTTCCCCCTTGGGGTTGAGGTTGAGCTATAGTGCGCGGCGTACAGTCTGCCCCAATCCTAACCAGGCCAAAAATGGCATGGCGGGAGTCCGCGTCGCTAGGGTTTTGCGATCACGCCCACGGCCTGCTTCTCTGCTCTCTCTGCAATCTTTTTTCTGTCTCCGACAGCGCGCATATGCAGCGCAGACCTCCAGCGCTGCGGTTCAGGCCTGATCCCGGTTGGAGCAGACTGTACGGGCGTACGTGATGTACGCAGCGTACGCTCAGTATATTTCATCATAGGAGCGTACGCCGCGCGGTATGGCTCAACCATAAGCGATTATGCTGTGCTGCAAGGGGTCTCTGTATTGAAGTAACTCACCCGCTGTACGCTCCTCTTGAATCACCGCATCCTTCCTACTGCGAAAATTGAATGAACTCTACTGCTTTTGTTTACATGAGATCATGAAAATGACCGGTTGGCGGACGCTGAGAACTCATTGCCAAAAATTAATAAATCAATAGAATGGCCCAACAAATGCCGCAAAAAGTGGCCCTAAACATCCGTCGGGTCGAATACATATATGTGCAAAGTTCCAGCTACTAAATCAGTTCACTGCAAGCGTTTGCTATAACTAACGAACAACTAAACTATCACACAAAGTTTGAGTTTTATATGTTTACCAGTGCTTCTGCTTCGCAGAGGCTCGCACTGGTCTCACTATCTGTATGGCTTACTCATTCCCGCAATAATGACATTGAAACTCACCGCGCTATGCAGACTATCATGAATGATTCGTAAACAACTACTCATTTCTAAAACTTTTTCATGTGAGATCGGTAATCTCCCGTGGATGGAACCTTTCCCAGAAAATCAAATGCAAGTTTAGATCGGTTTTTGGACTTTTCATGGCTTGGTAGTCGCCTTGAGGACAGTGATTACCGTGGGTCACATCTCTGTGCAAAAATTTTCACAAATGATCAAGTAAACTTTTGGCAAATTGAAGTTTACGCAATCAATTCTTTTTGACGCCACCTTCGTAAAGTAATTAACTTTTGTTTACTTTTTTGGGCTGAAGTCCATGGTTTGCCATTAGCTTGTCAAACGTACTCATAACTTTGCAAAAAGTGTGGCTACATGCACAGTTTTGCTGGGCAGAAGGAGTGGACTCGTTCGAAGCGCAATTTTTGAGGGTCCACTTAAAGGGTCCGCTCTGCTTTCGCATATGGACTTTCACGCTGGTAGCATACGCCGTGCAGAATTTGGGCTCATGACATTGGCTGAAGCACGCTCTACGAGTCTTGTAACGGACAGACAGACACACACAAACACAGACAAAAAGACGTAAACATTCTTAGCCGGTTATTATAAGTTACTACTTGGCTTTTCCGGTCCATCCCGGGCCATTTTTCACCTACACTGCGAACCTCCCCCCCCCCTTGTATGTTGACTTACCCTGAAACATCCGCTTCAAAACCGCATCTTCGTGACCCTGAGGTAAAAATGAGCTTTACTGCCCTCCTTTACATGACTATGGGAAAATGCTTGATTAAATATGATAAGCCTTCGTCTCCTAAGAAAAACGTGAACAAATCAATAAATCGATAGAAGGACCCAGTGAATCGCCGCGAAAGTAGCCTATCAGCTGCGCAGGGGTCGAAAACATATGTGTGCAAAGTTTCAGCTGAATCGGTTGAGCGGGGCGTGTTTCTATAACGCACATACCCTCCAAACTGACAATTTTTGAGTTTTATATATATAGATGATAAATAATACAAAGCTTTCAGGTATATATCGCTTGCGATTCAATGGCATTCTGAGTGGAATACTGGTACAAGTGCTGTTCATTCTTACCTGATAAAAGCTCACAGCAGGGTGGTCGTATAAGACTTCTGAACGATGTGATACTAGTTTCTGCGTGTTACGTGCCACTCGAAGTGGTATTGGAAATAGGTTTGTACTAGAGTGCGAAGTCATCAAAAAAATTTTCTACGATCACAATTTTTGCACGCATTTTCTATTCATGGAAATTTCATTTCCTGCTCAGTATGGTTTCAGGAACGTGCACACACTATAGCTGAACCGAAGCGAAAGTGCTCTAGGACTAACTCAAAGCTTTCAAAGGATTACGTGAGCAAAACTAGATGAGCGTGTAGGAGCACAAAAGGTGTATAGATGGCATTTCGAGCGGATTTTGAATGTTTTATGGATAGAGTTCCCCCTTAGGCAACTACTGTACACCAAAAAACTGTAAATAGAAGTAGAGTTTTATTTGTGTACTCGTACATACAAAGCCACTGGAACAACACAACCGATCCAAAAACCCATCACAGATTGATAGATACATGAGGCGAGTAGATATTAACAGGTAGCGATGATAAATAGGGAGCAAACAAGAATTATTTCAAAATACAAAGTACGGTATCCATGGAAGATAGGATAAATTGTTTGCACAGCAACAATAACAGAAAGTTCACCGCGGTTAAAAGTAATACAAAGCTCAGAGGCTGTGGAAAGCGTAGGGGGTATCATGAAGTGTAAAATGATAAACAATTTGCAAACAATTTGTAATGCAATGAATGTAAGTGCCAACATGATTGAAATGTTATTTGTATGAATGGCTGAATACTTATGAATTTTGAAGCCCAGAATCGAATATGTACCTTTACAATGGGGGTCATCACCTAAGTAGAGGAATTTTGGTGAAATTAACTTGTAGAATTATGCATAAAGAGATCACATTTTTCAATAGTATTTTTACATTTCTACATCGACCACTTCGTCTTTTTGATCATGTTGTACCGCAAATCCACCAACGATATTACTGTCTACCAGTGGCAGCACTGATGATGCATGTACGCGAGAATGAGCAACGAAAGCAAGCACATCCGCCAATCGCATACCACATTGAGCGCATTTGTATGCCAAAGGTTTTGCAACCGGCGTGATTGGTGGAGTAGTCATCAACGACGTCTGTAACTGTATGGGTTATCGGTATCGCAATTTTACCACTTGTAAAAAATTTTGCTATCTTGTAATATGTCTTGGACTCCTCCGGTCTATTCAAGGCTACTGCATGTCGAAGGCGGAAGCAGTATTAGTTGAGCGGGCGCAACGAAACGCGCGCGTGTCCTCACCGTTGTATATCCTGCGCCTCATGCGCTCTGCGGCTAATAAAACCGCGTTCGCGCCCAAAGATGATATTGTGCCTTCATCACGCAGCAGCCTACAAGCCCCCAAAATAAGAGTGAGAAAACATGAATCTTATTGTTGGTATACATGTTCGTGCTCAGATCGCCACTACATCTGCACTCTTCAAATGCCAATCTTTAGATTGCATATACTTTTCCCCTTATTTATTCTGTTCCTCAATCTTTCCCATTTACAGATAAAATGATGGTGGTAATAAACTAACCATAGTCGCTAGGTAATCGGACATAAATGGTAGCTGCAGTGCGAGAAGGGCAGTTGAGATGTCCATAGATGGTAGAAAAGAGGCTGCCGATGTAGCATAAAGAGATGACGAGGACAGCAAATCTGCAAATTCAATCTCTTGAGCTATTGGGACTACGTCTAGAGATAGAAAGGCGGTAGAGGGTCTGCCGTTGCATCGAAACTCACTGTTGGTATTTTCGCTCTCTGAATCTCCCGTACACTTTGAGATAGTTGCAGACGTTCTGCCAGCTTCAACGTCTTCCAAATCGCCTTGAACTCCGCTGTCAGGTGAGCTGTCACTACGGTACCTTGTTGGACTCATTGATTCGCTCGATGACATGCTTGCTGAAAAAATCTAACTTTTTTCTTTGCTCCAACAACAAGGTAAGCAAGTAATTCACCATTTCTGTTATTGTAAATTGGCACAACGTTGAGGATCAAATCGTCCGAAGTGCAATTTTCCGAAAGGGTAGCATGGTTTAGAGCATCGCCGATGGATTCGAAAACGGCTTGGCAACGGCATTCATAAGGGGATTTGTCGTGCATAGTTCTTAGATGATGTACCAGGACCGACAGGCCAGCCTAAAAATTATTTTCTGATGAGAGTTCAAAGCCAATGCAGTATTATTAATCTGGGGAGAAGGAGCTAGAGTTTGTGAAATCGAGCTTCTTTCTCCTTTCAGAATGTCATCGGAATTTCCAAGAACAAGGCTAGGTTTCTTTTCTCAAGTATTTTCCAAACTTTTTATGTACACCATTGTGTTGCCATTACGTTATTCTTTTTCAAGATTATATTATCATTTATTCTCTTTCTCGCAATTAATAAATTGTAATGTGCCGTCCGTCTATAATCCTAATGTGCGGTTTCCTAACGCAAATGAAATAATACGAGTTTTCAAAAATCTCTCAAAATCTATGAATTTTTCGAGCGGGATTGTCTACTATAACATCACTGCAAAAGCCCGGCCTTCCTCACTTTGCCGGGACGCTGCTTTTAGGTTGATTCAAGATATCTCAAACCGCTACTTCTATATTGGATTCAATTCGTTCTCTTAGATCTCAGTATGTGAGCGAGATCCTGCTATACTTGCTGAAAAATCCATAAAGTCTTTACAGCCTTCACTTCCGACGAAAGTGAAGTCATTGAAACGTTAGGCTGAAAAATCCATAAAGTCTTTACAGCCTTCACTTCCGACGAAAGTGAAGTCATTGAAACGTTAGCCTGTCTGAATAAAGCGTGTAAACGATTGGTTACCGGCTACAAAATACGTATACAAATAAATACCTCATGCCAAGATTCATCGATAATCGAGCTTGGACTTTATTGTTGTTTTTCTTTTCCTGTGAAACCCATACAAGATTAATAATATTTCCAAAGGGACTTCGCCTTGGAAACCGACTTGTGCTGGGCCCTGATAACCACTCTCATAATTCGCGCCTTACCAGAAGCACCCACTTCTCTCTCTTTTACAAGGCTTTGATCTGCCATTTTCTTATATTCTACGCCCACTTTTTTTTAGTTATAAAGAAGTTAGCACCAACTTGTTCAAAAAAGCAGCTTGAACATCTATATGACAATGGAGCTTTGTCGGGTAGAAGCGGCTCTGGTCGTGCCAATTCTGGATTCGCTTCAACTTGTAGCGAGTGCAACTGAAATTTCGGAGTGTAAACAAAATTTTGCAACCATTCGAATGTACTAGAATGTTTTGATACTAAAATAGTGCTACAAAAGGGTTTTGGCACTGTGCCAATGCTAGCAAAACATCCTTTCCAGAGGGACTACCATATTACTCTCAGCAATGTGTGAGCTCTCACGTACCTGCTTTTGTCGTTCCGGCACTTTATCGGGTTCACATGCGTACACTCTCGGCTTATCGTCATCATCACGATTCGTGAGATTTGTCACTGTTTGATCGAATGCTTTTGAGCGGCTGTACTTTGACACGACACGAATCCCATGCGTTTCTGGAAACATAACATTTCCGAAGTCGTTGAAATTTATATATTTCAAATTCTTCATTTATTGATGCACTATTCACATACAGTGCGCCAGATCAAAGACAATTTGAGACGAATATACGACATACTCAACACCTTAGAGTAGTAAAGGAAAGTAAGTCTTGAATCAGTCTAGTACAAGTCTAAGCGCAATGCATAACAGAATAGAAGTATATAGACCTTGTAAAATCTAATTGCCCGCGCCGTGCTTTGAAAACCAGCGTCAGCTAGCGGTCATCGCGAGGGACCGCAGGCATTCAATATCTTCCAAGAAGTCTTCCACCAACTTTCGTGTTGTTTTCAAACACTGCGAGGTTTGTTTTGATTGACGAAAAGTTCCTTCAAAAGTTTAGAAAAGCTAGTACCAATGACTAAAGGTGCTAGATTGCATCCGCGCGCCTCGGGACCGCACCGTGGTTTTTCGCTATTTGATGGTTTTTGAATTGGCGTCACGATTCTTTATATATTAGATTAGATTAGATATTTATGAGAAGGGTGCGCTCTCACTGTCGCTTGTAACATGCCTATGCCGCTTCGGGACCCAGCGTTTCCATGCGCTTCGCGCGTTGGTGTTCAAAGCTACGCGTGAGCTTTTACAAGGCCTGTACAGTCACTTTCGAGTGAAGAAAAAGGGATGAGCACCAGGGCGAATGAGCGAAATCATGCGTACCCCAGCGTTTAGTAATTCTCGTTTTTCACTCGAATTTTTTTATTTTTGAAATATAGCGCTAGCGCGCGCTTGTCAACGAAATTAACTCACTAGCCACATGACGAATCAAATCCGCTTTCCATTTGCTTGTTCTCGAACAGTAACGACATTTGAATGGACGTTCATTTGTGTGTACACGCTTGTGTCGTATCATTTCGGATATCCATTTCCCTACATAGCCGCATGTTGAGCACGTACGTGTCGATACATCGGGATCTTTTTCCATGCGCTGAAGATGGAAAAAACTATCTGTGTATTCTAGTGAATTTTCATTAGAATTAGGCCAGCGTATCCAGTGGAGGCATTTTCATTCTATGGACAAGCTAACTCTGGAACTATTAAAACTAATAATCATTATTAGTGTGTTCGACGCCATCACAAGTACAATAGAGAAAAATTGAATACGAATTTTGCCTATTAGCAAGGGTAGGGGGATCAACATAGCTTTGACAAAGAATGGCAATTACAAAATAGTGTCACCTGACCAGATGTTGGCCAATTTGACTCATTTAAATTTCGCTATTCACCCATCGCCGGAAGTACTCATTTTTTTTTGTTCAGTGCATGACTTCGATCCCTGCAGCTCCACCACCCACGCTAACAACTCTATTTACAAGTAATTAATTTCGCTTATTTTCGCAGCGAAAAGGTCATTGTGATTTACAACAGAAGAATAACGCGTTTATGGAAGTTCAGATAGTGTAAAACTGTTCCAAACAACATTTTCAACTTCCTCCATTTACTCTCCCCCTTCAGCCCCTTGTCATCCCAAAAAAAGGAATAAAATAAAAATTCTCACCTTTGCTTCGGCCTCATCATCTGGTCCTTCGATAGCCTCTTGTTCGCTCAGATATCGTTTCTGAAATGGCTCATGAGTGTCATCGGCACGACGAGCCACGAGACCGTCCAAAGTGTTTGCTGGATTCGCTGCCTGGAACATATGGCACTGTTTACACAGTTTCATAATTTTTGTACGAAAAGATAGGGGGAGGGGGGGGGGAGGAGAGGGATACTGATATGAATCTAATTCTTCCTTTGGAAACGGTCTTTCAGTATCCTTAAAACAACAATTGCAGAAACCTTCATAGTCAACCTTCATATATGCAAAGTGTTACAGATTTGTGGGGGGGGGGGGGGGAGAGAAGAGTACAAGAGGGCGTAGTGGACGGGGTTGAGGAAGAAGTTGGGGTGAAATGGATCTTGACGATACTGCTTTGAAGTTCTACATTTTCTAGCAAATTTATTCAAAATCAAAAGTACTGGTACTCACAGAGTTTCGCAATTTTGTAAGATAGATTTTGTTACTTGAAAGAAGGGGGAGGAGATTCAAAAAGAAAATAGCAGGGGTGGTAGTCCCTGGCAATACGTTTTAGAGTACTAAAGTGCCGAACGAAACCTGTTCAGATCCGCCAAAATTTGAAAATTTAAGCGAATCTGAATCTTTTGAAGCTCGTGACAGTCAGACGGTCTCTTTGAAACATAGGAGATCTCGTGATCATGAGTCTCAGCGCTAAAAGCCGCATGATCTTAATATAGTTATTCTCTACCTGGACAGTAAGGGATCTCTATCAGACATTCACATGACCGAGGTCAAGCTAAAATAGGGTCAAAGTGCAGAGAGCTCAAAATAGCTCAGTATTCTGAATTTTTCCATAGCGCGAAAAAGATTGATTTATTTCATTTTTGAATGGAGAAAGTAATGAAAAACCGATTCAAGAAAATTATTCTACTTCCCATTACTGTAGCGTTTCAATGAAAGCCTATAGCAAGGATCGAAGAATTTCTTCGATTATTATTACTTTTCCAATTATTTCCTTTACTTACTTCCCCTTATTTTTCCAAAAAGTTGAAGTGGATTTCATGAAGTTGAAATAAATTACATATGTGCGAAGACTAGGGTAAAGGTAAGTAAAGGTTAAGCGGGGGGGGGGTACAAAGAGCTCACACCCTTTATTTTCCTCCAACTGGGCAAGTTGAAATCACAAAGTCCTACAATTAGTTGGGAAAGATAGGTAAGGGAAGAATTTCCTTGATAAGAGCAAAATCCTTACCTCTCCCCTTCGTCTTTTTCGTCCTTCGCTTCCGGGTGAAACAGGAGAGATCGGATTATGCTAAAACAGAAACATTTTGGTCCAAAATAACGCAGAAAATTCGTTTTTTTTCTCATTTCTTTATACTTACTCCTAGCAAAATGTCGGGAGTGGTTGGAAAAGTGCCAAAACCATTCATAAATTGTGATTCTCTTTTTAATTGTAAGGCACCAGAAAGAAATGATGCCAAATCGAATGCTGGTGTAGACGGTGATGGGCAAATTGTGCTCATCTTAACTGAAAAGTTAATATTGAATTTTTGGAAAATTTCGAATCACACGAGGAAACGCTGCGAATACTGTGTGAAACAGCATAGAGACTATGGACGAGTGGCTGAAACTGTTCGGCCCATTTATGAATGAATTTCAATATGAAGCTCAACAGCACAATGCAATGGTGATGGAAAAATCGCAAAAAAAGTGCAAATGACGCAGAGAGAGTAAATTCACTGTGTGTTTGGATAGAGGGGAGAAGTACACCGGAATGGACAGTGAGAGGTGTGATGGTGTTGATCCAGATATCACACACCTGAGGGTGCCATAGAATTGCCAATATAAAGTACGCTTATTTCCACAGCCGGGGTAGTAAAACGAAATTTCAGCCCTTAGTGGCTCGGATTGGCTCAGACCCCCCCCCCCCCTGTGCCCGGAAATCTATTTATGTGTGGTGGACCAGCAGCAGATGTGGACGCCATCGTCGGATGGCGTCTACGGATGAGAATGAGCTCCAGCCTGGTGAGGTGGCCGGGGTCAGTGCCTGTTGGCTCCAGCCACCTGTTTGCCGAGCTCGTGGCGCGAAGCGCGGCGGTCATTTTTCGGAGAGACTTGGTTGCTGCGAGCGAAAAAAAACGCAAAGGTAAATATCTCCTCAACGTCCGTACAATCGCACTTCCGCTTGATCGCGAACTTTTCGCACTGTTTGCTCTCGCGTTCGCAGGACTCGCGCGCTCGCGCTCGCTTGCAACTCGAGAGCGTACCAGAGACAGTGAGTGTTTTGTGTGTGTGACATAGTTCAGACCCCCTATAGATGGTACCGTATATGTCGCGCGCTCTCACCCCACGATCCTCTTCACCTACTTCACGGTGAAACTTCGTTCAGGACTACGTCATAAGCGGCGCAGCGATATGGGCCATTATGCCATCCCTCCTCGACAGTTTACCGGAAGTTCCGCTGTACATTCTAAGAACATATCTCTCGCAGCCCTTTGTGGGAAGTGCTGCGGAAGTCCCCGCCTTCAATTAGTCTGGAGTAAAATTCTGCAGAAGCTCCCGTTTTCAATCAGTCTGGCGTAAAATTCTTGCGGAAATTGCCATTTTTGAAACCTTCCCTGATAATGAGCCCTCTGTAAAATCTTGCCTGTCCTGCGGAAGTTCCAGTGCTCCTTTCCGTCTAAGCCCCTCTCTCCTACAATCGCGCACTTACTTCCTTTCTAGATGACTCCCAGAAGCGGATAGAAGACGTATTGTCAACTTTTGCAGTCATCTAGTACAGGCTGTAATGTATCAAGCTACACGATTTGTGATAGATATTCGCGCACAAGCTATAGGCTAACTTTTACTCCTCAGACTATGCGGCACCAAAAACGCATGAACTCAGAAAAGTCTAAAACCTACGGTATAAAGACCACTTCCACCCAACAAACAGCCAGTTCTTTCTGTTGTCTCAGTGATGCGTGTGCTGTTCGGTACCCGGCAGAAACCTCTTAAGAAGTTTACCCATAGTTACAGTATCCTGGAATCGCAGAGTCATATTGGTATGGGAAAGTGGTGTAGTTCCGAAAAAAAACACATTTTTTGTAAATCACGATTATTTTGAAGTATTTGAGATTGAGGGTTTGGAGCTTTGAAATTTGAATAAGAGATTGCGATTGCAGAACTTGCAGAAATCTCTAACCTAAAGTTATTGTTTAGAAATTAAAGTGGTGCACTTTGTTGGTCCCAAGAAGAAGATATAATCTCTTATAAACTGCTTGCAGGTTTTATTAGAAAATTAATGTAAACATTCAGTCAAGAGAATCGGCAGTAAGAGCCGAAGGATCTCAAATCATTTAGGAAAACTTTGAAACTTTTAAGTGCCCATGGGGAACATATAAGGCCCCTGTGTATAGTAGCCAGAATAAAGCAACACTTCATAAGAGAAAACGAGCTGAAATGTTCATGAATTTTTTCCAAATGATCTCCCCTTCCCCCTCCCCTCCCCTACCTCCGTCTCAAAAATTGCTGAGCATTGCATTTTTGAGATAAAAGTGCATATTATCTGAAGTACACAGGCGTAGAACCTGGTACCGACGATAAGACGATTCGCTGAAGGCATGTTTCTTGTCGTTATCAGCTGAGATGGAACATTTTTTCACAACACGTGATGGAAGCACTTTGAATTCGTGCAAAGTTGCTTGAATAGCAAATTTTTTGGGATTGGAAATCTTCCTATGGGCTTTTCATATGGTTTAGTGAGGATTATTTTCGTCTAGAATGTACAGCTGTACAATGTATTGCTTATTGTACAGCTGGTACAATAAGCAATACTTCAAGTCCTTACATAGATTCGAGTACAAATTGTTAGGTGACCTACCCTTTGATTCAACTGGCTTGGCGGCTGGAAGGCGATACTTCTTGACCTAATTAAGGTTCGAGAATAGACAGAGAGCACGCGCGCAAGAGAGACCCAGACTGCGTCGCGGGTGCGAGCGGCCTTAATTAGGCCACAAAGCCCCACCTTCCACCCGTCAAGCCAGTTAAATCAAAGGTTAAGCGTTTCGCCGCGCGAGGATTTGCCACAAACCATCCATCTCAACACAGTTATATCTCGTACCAGTTGTCCGGACACCCCTTATAGGAGACATAACTTCCTATGCCCATTACGTTCGGTCCACTACTGGTAATACGGTCTCCGCAACCGACGATGATGTCCGCCAGGGTAGGCCACCTCCCCCCCCCCCCCTCCGCCTTTTCACCGCCTACCCGGGGCGCTTCAAGAGAGTGCGTACACCTCGTCACTTCCTCGTTTTTGCAATGTTGATCGTTGTACGTGATTGCGACGACGATCACTCGAAGCCGCGTCGCTCACCCCTGGACGCCAAACACGGCGCGCGGTCCAATGCGCTATTTTCGGCGCGGCAATGAGTGAATCTCAAATTTGTCGAGACGCTTTGGTAGTATGAGAAAACAACTAATGTACACACAAACAACGCCGACAGACGTTTTGTGTGAATCGCGTAAGTGTAAACGGAAAATATTGTGTGTCAGTTCGTATGATGTGACACAAACACACGTAAATAGATCAGCCGTGTTGATTTATCTAAATGAAAATTTTTAGAGTTTGTCAACGGGAGCGAATTGCACTGGGTGAAAATTACGTTACACATTGTTTGCAAAATTGTAAAGGGTCATGTAACGATAGTTTTACTTACTGTAGATGTGATACTCTTTTGAAAAGTCATTATTTTGACTTATGAACTACTGGAGCTCTCTCACGTCTGAAGCTGGCGTCAATCTATTCCATAATTTATCATAAAAAGTATTTATCTTGTTTTAGATTAGAAGGCTTAGAGCCAAATTAATTTCACATAAAAATTAAGTCAAGATAAGAGTTATGTCATTAGTGACGCTTCCAATTTTTGGGAGTGGCTTTAGTCATGCTATTTGAAATGCGTCGAAAGCCGAAAAAAATAAGAATATTTTCATTAATTTAACTAGCTGGAAGGCGGCGGCTGGAAGGCGGACCTTCGTGACCCAATTAAGGCTAGGTAGTGGTCAGAGAGCACGCGCGAGGAGAGACGCAGGCTGCGTTGCGAGCACGAGCGGCCTTGATTAGGTTACAAAGCCCCGCCTTCCAGCTGCCAAGCCATTTGTATCAAATGTTAAATGTTCATAAAATGTACAACTGGCGCAACTTCCTGGATATTTCACATGATTTCACAGAATGGAGTTGTAACTTACTAAGTCGAAGAAAGAATGTACGTGATTGACCGTACTTCTGCAAAAAAATTTTTTATTTATGATTATTAGTGTGTCTCATGATACCTTAAACATCAACATTTCTCAAAAAATGAGGCACCTAAGAGGGGTACAAATACACGAACGATTATACTTCGATTATACTTCTGGTATGGGCTGCACGACCCGTGCGTGGAAGAAGCTCAGGACATCTAGGGGCAAAGCTTGCCTTTTACTTCTCATTTTTCTATTTCTAGCCATGAAAAAAACTTTTGAAATTGTACATTTGGTGCGATCTATCAAGCATATGCTAGATAAACGGGGAAGTTTTGGATTTTTTGGGACGGACATAAGATTTTTGACAGTGAAGTTCGTTTTGACTGTTAGTAGATACTAGCGCAAAATTTCCATGGAATACGACTCGGGCAGACTTTGGACAACCACCTTGTAGAGTTTGCTTTTTCTTGTCGAATGATTGCCCAAGCTAGATCAGTTGAAGGAAAAATACAAAAATATGGCAATTGTAGTAAAAGCGGCAAAAAATTATGAGACACCCTAATACAAAATTCAAAGAAAGATACTTGCATAACTTTGAAACTTACATCGTCCGTCAAATTCGTGACTCATTCGAACCCCCCCCCCCCCCCCCTCCACCTCTTTCACTAAGAAGGGGATTCTTATCCTCTTGCTTTTTTTCCCAAATTTTTTGTAGTCATAAGAACATCACGCGAACTGGAAAGAGGGGAGAAGCAATCTTGTGACCGAGATTGACACCAGCCCAATCTTTTTCTTTACTGAATTTTTTCGTGGGACCTTAACTATTTCAAGATTTTATGATTTCAATGAAACTCTTAGTATTCAAAAGGGTGGGTTCAGTTATCTTTGTGATAGCCAGGAGCTAGCCTGTACCATCTTGAAACATTCGCTCCGATAAGAGGATGACCAGACTTCAAGTGATACAACACTTGACGCTCAGAGTTCACAGAGAAAGGCGACGCTCAGCAGATTTTCTTATCAGTTTCTTGAGGAATTTCTGGTTTAATCTGTTGGCCAAAAAAGGAGCCGCGGTTTTGGTAACAATTCCTAGGTGGCAATTTCAAACAACTTTCAATTCAGGGGAACTCAATTTGCAGTAGAGGGAGAGCTAAAATTACCACAACATCGCTCTTTGACCGCTAAAAATTTGTACAGGCGGACGAGTTTGTTTATGGGAAAACTCCATATTTACTCGTGTCAAATAGCCGACTCTGTGTAGGCATGCAGATGAAAATATTTACTGAACAGTCTGGTAAGCAGTCCCAGAAAACACACAAAATATCTCTTAGAGGCCCATAAATTCGTCATTCACAAAACCATTCGCACTTCCGCAACGCGCGTTCTTTCCACGCGCGCGGCGAGTAGCCAGCCAAGCACCGAGCAGGACCACAACGTCAATGTTTTTCCAGCTCTCGCAGTGTAGCAGAGGCGAAATGCAAACAAAATGCGTATCGTAAGTGTTGAATAAAGCTTCTTCCGTTTCCTTGTGTCGCGAGTTTTTCTGGAAGGTGAAGTGCACGACACGAGCTTTGCAAGTTGCAAAGCTTATTCGAACTTTACAAACTTGGATTAAGCTCTAAGAGCTACGGGAAACTGATATAAATGAATGAGACTTCTTTAGCAACGCATAAAATTGCAGATGATAAATATTACAATTAAGAGCATATTTTTATCGGCTGGTACCTTGTTGCAGCTAAGATTTTTTGATAGCTGAGACTTTTCGTGAGATTTTTTCCATAGAAGCATTAATTTCAGCTTTTTCTATCTTCTTTTGAGGTGATAAAAAGCAGTTACCTCCCTTGAGTCTGAATTGAGCTAATCCAATGATAACTTTTTTAGAGAAAGATTTCTGTACTTAACACGTGCCCAAGAGTTCTGATTTAGCCAGGAGCATCCACTTATATCTAATAACATTTCAGATTGTGGCTCAACTTAATGTACGTCAAAAGCTCCCTCTACTTGGGATTGTTGTACATTAGTAGAAAATTATACATCTCCAGAAAAAAGGTCCTGCAATTCTTTTTTCTCATTCTAATTTTTATCCCGAGAGCCCTGGTACATTATCGAAATAGCAATCAGAGGCACTTGCTCGTATTGCAATCATTCATCTATACCCTCTCTCCGCAGCTCAAAATAAAAAAAAACTCTTTCGTTGGACATCCTTTGTTTTCTTGGTCTTTTCCGGCGCTCCTGAGTAACGATAGAGGGGCTAGAACGAACAACAAAAAATTACTGGAGAAAAATTGTTCTGCTTATCTTACATTTTCCAACAATCCTTGCAAATGGTCCTTTTGGTCAAAGTTGAAAATGAACTTGTCCACAAAGCACCGCGACTGTACTAACAGAAACTTGTAAGTTCAGTTTTTGTCTACTTGAGGTTGACTCTGTTCAATTAGCTTGCCTTCATCTCTGCTACCGTAATTCCTCGACACGAGGGGCCAGGTTGAGTAAGGATGATCAGTCCTAACTTGCCCTTTGAGACCTACGCCCAATAAGACACACTTGTTATGGATTCAAAGTCACCGTATTATCTATGCTCAGCGAGCAGGAAATTCAAGAAACTCTCCCAGGACAAGTTCTTTGCGCGTACTTTGTTCTCAGCACCTCTCTAGTGTCGTTGTGCAAATGTAACTGTTGATGGCTTATTCAGTGAATCTCAGCTCCGGCTGTGTGTTCAGCGCCGCGCGTGCTCGGTGTGCGCGTGAGAGCGGCATGGTATTCCCGTCGCGTATCAATCCGTGCCACCGCAGCATGGTACAGGCACGACTTCGCACTTAATGTTTGCCTTTGTGCGTCTCCAAACCCCTTCTCCGTCACCAGCACGAATAGTGAAGTCGCCGCCGCCGAACCGTTGCAGCAATGTAAACTGGTAGTGCCATCGCGAATTTCTGCATGTGTGTCAACATTCTCACTAACAAATGTTTGGTGCACAGAGAGCAAAAAGTGCTGAAACTGTATGACACTAATCAGGAGCTGAAAACATCCCATTAATATCTTTTAGCTCGAAAAAGCGAAAGGCTATGACGAGCTTTGGCTCTACATTATATGTAAGAGTGTAAGTGTAATGCTTTGCTCGAAACTACGCCGAAATCGCCTTGAACTTATATATTTGGAAATCATGGATAGAGCTTATGATCTATCTAATAGTTCGTGTTATATTTGCCATGGTGTGCGTAGGAAGACGATTGGGGTTAGAGTTTTTTACTTAACGACAAAAAACAAGAATAAATCGTACTTAGTTAAAGATGCCTATATACAGATGAAGAGAACGATATTAGAATATCACTGTCATAGACAAGAGATTAGCAATTTTGTTTACTCTTCTCCTACACTGGTTTCTTGTGCTTACTTTATCTTTTTACGTCGCATACTATGTTCTTCGTTAGCCGAATGCAGGGAACTGGACGGACACGAATTTCCTGTTCAGTAAACGTTTCAGCAAAATAGCAGTCATCCAAAGTTGGTTTGATATATCACAACAGTGCATGAGCAATTTCTGCAAAGCGTCTAAATTAAGTGCTATCATAATAAACGACTTCTAAATTAAGTACTATCATAAAAACGACTATATCACGATTTCCATATTGACTAAACATTGAACGGGTTTTGCGGAGCATGTTGCTCACATTTCATCTTTGAGCGCGCGGCAGCCTTCGCTTTTGTGCATTCTTCTATATTCGGTAGACACTTGTACGCACTTTTCTTGCGGCAGCGTTGAAACCTGAGTTCGCTTCTTGTCAACATCCTTGTCGTTTTTCATAGCCACCACTGCATTGACGTCGTAATAACGGATGTTATAGTAAAGGGCACGGTCGCCTCGGATTCAGTCTATCCCAAGTAGAGGTGTTACAACAACGACATTTGCGGTGCCTTCCAAGCTGATGCCATAGCGCATGCTCGCATGTGCATTGTTCATGATACATAATGCTGATCCGATAAGCAGCAACCAGGTTTTGTTTCATTTTTTCCAGCTTAGGTCGACCCAACTTGATCCCTGTGTCACAATCTTTGACTGCACTGTCCAATGGCAGCTTTATATCCAAGTCGGTTAGATTTCACACTGCGGTCGACCTCGTCTCCTTAGATGGTGGACTGGCGACATGATGGACGTCCTTAGCGTCATTGACAAACATTTTACGCAGACAGTACTTCTCCAGATGTTCCCGTTTCTTGCAGCAGTTGCACTCATTCACCCTTCTCGCATCTTCTAGTTCTGCTGTTTCTCGCTGCGCAGTTCATATAAAGAAGAGATGTTTTGAGCTTGCGATCAATGAAGCGACTAAAAAACGGTTTCTGCTTCTCTTCTCGCCGTTCGAATTGCGGGTCTTCACTCATCTGATTGACGCTGACCTGAGACATGCATTTGCGATCATCTGTACGTGATTCTGCAATTTCAACTAGTCCCTGCACTCATCTTTGAATTTTTTCTGGGTTAGACTTCCACAGTTCCATGATTTGCTTCATTAGAAAGTAGATTGGATACGTGTCCGGGCTTGGATTCGGGGTCTGGTCGTCAGTTGTTGGATCCATAGCAGATAGTAGAAGACAGTTGATGAAGTCATTTATTGGTAATGGCAGAATACAATGATTGAATCGTAATTAGTAAGAGATGTCCACATGTTCATCTTGACCATGTTACCATTGCCATGGCGTGTGTAGGAAGATGATTGAAGTTAGAGTTCTTTGCTTGACGACAAGAAACAAAGAATGAAACTTATTTACTACGAGATGCCATATATAGATAGCATATAATGCCATATATAGATAGCATATAATATGATGTGTTCTCTGCCATATATAGCAGAGAACACATCATAATTATCACCGACAAAAACAAGAAATCAACATTTCCGTTTATTCTTTTTCTACACCGGCTTGCTGTGCAGCGCAACAGTTCGCTTTAATCCCATTTCACCAAGGATCGCCACAGGTGCTAACAGAAACATACGGAAGCGAAGTACTCCTTGACTGCGCAGAAAAAAACAAGTGCTTTTCGACGGAATTTCGCAATCCTTCCCTTTATTGAACTCGCTGTTGCGCCCTCCTAAGGCCTAAGGCATACTTCAAACGATAGTCGCTGCGCGATTTAGCACTGCAGCGGCAGCCCATAATTGGTCTTAAGCGCGTTTTGATGGTACCAGACTTAGTGCTTTTGCGATCACTCATAGAAGCTAGGCTTCTATGCATCTGCGACCCACGCAGGTGCAATCTGAGAAGAACTGGCAAATCGCCAAGTCGCATGGATGTAGCTGTTTGACGAAATCGCGAGAAGTATGCCTTGGGCCTAACAGTGAAACTCAGCTCTGGCGGCTTTTATCCGCCAAGTGCTCAACCAGCCCTCCCCTCTCTTCTCTTCGAGAAAATCTTGAGGGTGTAATCTAACAACAGCCATCAACAAATAAAAGAAAATAGCAAAATCTTGTGAATACTTGTGGGACAGCAGCTGTACAAAAACTTGCTTTTGAAACTTTCCATATGCATCACCCTGCACGTGTAGCTTCCTTCTCGCAATTCCTCAAATTTTTGTTGGTTCTTTTTTGAAATGGACTAATTGGTAATAAAAGGTCCAAATCGTTACAGGCCATTCTCTGCAATTGCCCCAGTTTTTCTCTTGTGAGTCACAAAATGGTCGCTGCCATCCCTTGTTTTCATTGGCTTTTATCATGCATCGAAAAGCAAGCGCATTAGTTTTTTCTCATTCTTGTTCCCTTCCCTAAGCCTTTTCTACACTCTCATTTGCTTGTGCAAAAAAATCGCTTCTCAATGAAGGACATGTGCGAGATGAAAAGCATCTTGCTTTGGCAGCAGAGTTTTGATTACAGACAGTTCATTTCTTTGAAATTTCTTTCAAGATTCAAAAAGTGCAATTGTTTCAGTTTACGACCCTTAGGCTAAAAAAAATACAGCATCATGCGACATATCGTATAATATTTAGAAATATCTATAACTTCAAGAAAAGTTTATTGCTTTACTATTTCATAACATGTACGTCTATGAGCAAGAAGTTACTGGCACTTTGGCAAGGTTTCAAACGCTGCAAACACATCAGACAAGCTTTTTAGGTGGCAGTAAAGGAATACTCCACAAACTCCATTTCTGCTTAACTTTGCAATCTGAGCGAGAAACTGTGTACTCCACTCAAGTTGGTCACGCTCAAATTTTTTTCTGAAGTTTTACGGTCTAAAACGCGTTTGTTAGGGAGGTCTAAGAAAGTCTAAACACATTAAGAAAGTGATTACGTTGCATTAGGCTTAAGATACCATCGCTACACCACCCATAAATTTGCTAGCACTTTCTGGTAAATGATATCGTACTCGTCTAGGGCAAGCAATTTCGCATGCATTTAGTAATTTGAGGAAGTTCTGCTCATTTGTTAAAATTGGCTGACCAAGGGGTGGAGGTTTGAAAATTGTCTGCGTAAGTTATCTCTATATATATAAAACTCAAAAATTGTTTGTTTGGAGTGTATGTGTGTTATAGAAAGGCGCGCCGCTCAACCGATTGGGCTGAAAGTTTCCACACAGATGTTTTCGACCCCGGAGACGGTTTCAAAGGTAGCGTCCAGGCAGATCCGAGCTCGACGACCACGCCCACTTCCCTCGGACGGCCACCCCTTATGAACGAAATCTCCTCAGCCTTGACGTGTTTTCACATGACAACAAAGTCGAGCTTACAGCGTTTATCTGTTAATACTTGCTTTCGACAAGAATAACATCAAAAGCACTCGTCCGGGTTTTGCCAAAATAGGCCCAAAAGGTGGTTTTCTGAGAAATTCACGCTTTTTGAGTTCCATATTCGGAATCAGCGCCATGGAAAGGCCTGGATAACATAAAAATATAGAAGTCGAGAATCTGCCGGGACGCTGCCTTTAAGGCTACTTTTTGCTGGATTTTGCTGGGTCCTTTTATCGATATCGATCTGTTAACTCAAATCTATGGAAATAAAAGCTCATCATGTTTTGACCAACATTTTCCGATATTCGTTTAAACACGGGTGGAGAAGCTCATTTTCATTCAGCTGTGAGGAGGGTGCGGTGTTGCAAAGCGATGCAGCCAGGATGAAAGACATGTCGACGCAGGAGCCAGAGAAACGGGAGGCGCAGGCTTAGAGCGGGCGCATGAAAGAAGAAAGGAAGAACTTGCCAAAGGGTGAAGAAGAGTAGAAAATTGAAAATTTAGGAAGGGTAAGTTGGACGCTTTGGGAACGATTTTGTACCATTCGCGGCATCACGTGTTCAGACCCACCCACAGACCGAACGGGCCGGGTACGTCAGCTAGTAGAATTACACATACGATGTCTTCAATTTGTGTATGCACTTCATATATAATGAGCTACATGAAATAAATTAGTCACGCGAAGACTTCTTAGTATATACCTGTCGCCATGCATCTTTTCTATCGTCGATTTGTTGACCGCACGGGCTGCTAAAACGCTGCGGACGACGCGCGGCGCGCTGAATTGTCGCGAGAGCACGACTTGTACAATGGCGAATTTGTATCGGGTCAAGCGTTTAACCACGCGGCGCGTGCCCCGCAGTGTTGTCCAGTCTGTGCGGTCAATGAATCAACTATAGTTTTGAGGAAGTACAAGATGCGAATTGTTTCAAGAAAACATCTCAAAATCTCCCCTACATCCTACTAAGCTTTTTTGGACCATTACTGCCTGTCATTATGATAGATGTTCAATCATAATCTGTCACCAATTTTGTAATTATTGCGTCTGGGATGGTAGTAGAATTTTCATGGAAACTTGTGTTGGGGTGCTTGTGAGAAACAGTGTATCAATTTTGGTTTTTGAGAAAATAAATGTTTCAGTTTGTCAATACTGTTTTACCGGTCACAGCTGCAAAGAACAGCTAACAGAGCAAATATGTTTTTGTAGGTGAAAAATGACTCTCTACCCTAAATTGTCACCAAAGCTGATATGGAGTTAATATGCGAGATTTTATTTCGAAAACTTGCTGGACCACCAACAAAGCTTTGTAACAATATGATTTGAGATCATTCAAAATTATATGGTTGTTACTAGGTGGGCGACGAGTTTATAGTATTTGACTGCAGTCTTGTCCTCTCTTTTCTTTGTTCCTGATCAGATTTCAGTATTTGATTGATGATCAACCCACATTTTCCTTTCTCTCCTAATTCTTACATCGTCAATTTCAGTTCCACACTACTGTTTCCACAATTTCTTTTTCATTGTTCAAAACTAGTAACCGAATTTCACCACAGTTTTTCAAATTTTCTCAGAGACCGAATCGGAAGCCATGGGTGAGTGAAACCGTCAGATTTGAAATTAATCAAAATTCACCGCAAACACGAAATTTATTGCTTCCACAATTACCGAAAACCAGAAAATAAAAGTTGCGTTGAAGACGTAGCAGAGTACATTTTACGAAAAAATTGTAAATTATTACGAAGAGAAGCATTGTTTTTAGTTCTCATTTCTCATTTTTTCAACACAATGCTCAGAATGATGAAATGTAAAACTAATTGACAATTCAAAAGTTTCAGTAAGATTTATTACTTTGAGGTGAAGGGTACAAGGTATCGTACAAAATTACAACTTCTAACTAATCTTCCACAATCAGCTACCCTCGATATTATCCTGGAGCTCTACCACGTCGTCGTAAAATTCGATCATCCTCGCAGATTTCAAAGTTCTCGGAGGGCAAGGACAGTACGCTGCATCTTGCCCCGTTGGACCTGGCGGTCCTACTGGTCCAGCCGGTCCATCTGGCCCAGGCACTCCAGGTTTTCCGGGAGGTCCCTGCGGCCCAGGTGGACCAGGTTTTGGCTCTCCTTCTCCTGTACCACTTGGACCTGGTGGGCCAGGTGGACCTTCTGGTCCAGGCGGTCCTGGAGGTCCAGGTCGTCCTATAACGGAAACTGCATTCTCACCACCGGGTCCACTCATTCCTGGAAGTCCCTGTTTGCCTGGTGGGCCAATATCTCCCATAGGACCTTCCGGTCCCGGTGGTCCTTCTCGTGATCGGAAACTTACTCCTTTTCTCCCAGGGCGGCCTCGAGGACCTTGTGGTCCTTGAGGTCCCCTTTCCCCACGCGGTCCGGCTGGACATCTGATGCAGCCTGCCGCACCTCCTCCGAATGAGATTTCTATGCCGTCGACTCCCTTACGACCTGGCTTACCAGGAAGTCCCTCGAGGCCTGGTTCGCCAGGTGGTCCAGGTTCTCCTGGAGGCCCAGGAAGGCACAAGTTTTCCTCTTCTCCACAGTAGCACATCGGGGCAAGACTTTCGCGTCCTCTTCGAGTTCTTCCTGTGATGTATAAAATCGTTCGTTTCCAGCGTTGGGATTTGGAAGGGGCTAAATTGATTTTGTACCAGATATCATTTGCTAGGTCCTGAAATAAAGATTTTGAAGAGGTTGCACAGCAATTAGGGGCTATAAAATGAACCTGGAACTCCCGGAATTCGTCTATAGCATTGCCGTAAAATCTGTTGACCTCAATAGCCAAATAAACAAGGGTGACTATAGCAACAACTGTGGCAAGGGCACAGAATCCAATGACCACCCTTACGACAGAGGAGAGCTGCATTGTTGCGGATCCAGTCAGTTACGCGCCACTCCTTTAGTGATACCGTTGCGTTTATAAGTAGAAGAATTATGTCCCGTAGTTCGTAGAAGTAAAGAGAGTTCGACTATCAAGTGTGTCCATCTTTATATACGCTCTTTGAGGGTCACTTTACACCGCTTTAATTAACTCTTTATAAAAAAATATGGGTGTCATGCAAGCTTCTACCCCGCTGTTTTAGCGTCGAACTTGTTTTTCTGCAAGTTTTCGAGGAATCCACATTCACTGATGTTTCCCTCTAAATGGAATGTCACTCTTGAAAGAGTTCTGCTTCAAAATTTTGTCATGAAATTATCTTGAAGAGAATGTGCAATGCCAGACCATTTTATCTACACGTCCAAATTTCACAAATGAAATATTTCACACTTCGAAAATCGTGTGGAACCGTTTACTCATAAAAAGCTTTGAAATCTCAAACAATGACCGGGAAATACCGCAATGTACAGGAAGTGAGACAGGAAGCCAGTAAATTTAGAACTAGAGTAAAATATCAAAAATTCAAAGGAGGAGCTTGACAGAAATCGTTTTGAATAATAATTAGGTTGGTGCAAAATTAATGTCGGTTTTGAAAAGTTTCACCTTGAAAAGTTATAACTTTGTTCAGTCCTCGTATTTTTGACCCAAGATGTCCACCTTTTTGAGCCTGTTTGTGGTAGGCTTGAAAGTCCCAAATTATGAAAATTTGGAATTCTTTATGCACTAGCTGAGTTTCTCTGCAAAAATTGTAGGCAAGATGTCCGAATCCTTAAGCTTACAGAAATGGGCGAAGCTTCGGTGATTGCCTCAATCATCTAAAATTTTTGACCAGTAGAGTGCCATCAGCAAGTATTTATCCCAGAGCGTCAATTTCTCAGTCCAGATATTTCCGAAGAATCTAAAATATGCAATGGTTAAACAGTTCATCCCCTACACATGCTATGCTTTCAAAAGAATTTGTTTATTTACGCCTGACTCGTGGCCAAGGAAGTTAGAGGAACAAATTTTCGATTTTTAGTGCGACTGTGCGAGATGCTGGTGAAATTCTCACAGATGAGATAGAAGCTTAAATTCGCCACTGTTGGAAAGTACATGAAGAAAGCTTTCCAATGATATGCAGAATCTGTACCAATGCAGAAATTTTGAAGGAAAAATGTTGTTGTTCGGTAAGTGGGCTTAGGAAAACGGACATCATTTTTGCACCAACCTAATGTTATTTGCGCCTTCATTAGAGATGTGTTCTACAAAGCTTTCAACTTTTTCTAAACCAATGAACTTTGGTGTTACCCACAAATGAATCTGTTATCTCCATAGTTTTAGGTTTCATATATCAGTTTGCTGGATAGATTTTGCGCCATAGGAATGTAGAAAATTCGGTTAGGAAACGTTTGGATTTTTTCTGACATACATAAGTTGTCTAACACATACTTGACATTGTATTTTATTATATTATTAATATATTTGAATTTATCGAGAGTTTCAAAAAATTTCCTACAGTTAAAGAGAGTAGGTTACAAAATTAAATGCAAAACTAAAATTGATTCTTAGTAGACGTTTTATCTGTTTTAGACACCTTAGCTCAAAAACAATCTCTGTGTGTTTCTAAAACAGCTTAAAATGATATGGCAACAAAAACTTTGCCTTAAACCAATTGATGATCAAAAAGAACACCTTTTTTCTACCTAATCTATACCACAACAAAAAAAATTTTCGAAGAAATTTGAGGTTATCATTTATTTCCGAATTTTTGGTGCAAAACTTAGCTATCAACTTCATGTATCATTTTCTCAAAACTTTCGCGACAATTTCCGCGCGAAAATTGGGCAAGTGGGGTGAGGGGGAGGCAAACCGGCGCAAAGTGATGGGTATTTCTCTCATTCTTTATTCCCGAATTGTATCACGCTGTCAGATGACAAGTGTTGTCGAAGTTATGGCTCATTACGAAGTGGAGAAAACGGCATTATTTATTGGTACGCTTTACTGCCAGATAATAAAAGCATGCGTGTGGCACAAATTAGGGCATCGGGATAGCATGTCCGCGGTTACAAACGCAGCAGACAATGTGAACTTATTCAACCACAACGGTTATGACATACTTAAAGTTGATCTGTATGCAGCATGCGCAGACATAGCCGTTAATTGTTCCAGTTTTGTTGTAAGGAGTCAATTATAGTCAGGGGTCGTAACAGAGTTTATGTTGCACTTTGCAAAGAACATTCCTTTGTCTTTGTCAGATTTTACGCACTTTCTCAATAGTGTTGAGTATTGCGCATAAAAAAACTTCTCTAGCGAGTAGATGCCAAGATAAACTTCATTATTCTGCGAATGAATGTTGCCATAACGAAAATTTGACCTTTCGATTGCTTACTTTAGCACATTGAAGTCATAAATTTGTTCACCAATTTGTAGCAACTTTTACAAAGGGCTAGCTGGCATACCCGGCTTCGCTCGCACCGTTGGTCTAACTGGCTCAACAAGCAGCTTTATTGGTGCGCAACTAGGCTCAATTTATCTGCGTTTCGGCCTTTTTTGTGTGATGAATGGACTCCTTCTAAATGTATTGCCTTGAATTACCCCATCTTCCCAAACGCAAAAAGGAAATTAGACCGTTATTGTTTACACAAAAGTGGTTTGATATATTATTTTCGTTCCAAAATCTATAGATTCATCGAAAGAGTGAGAATTTCGCCGCAAAAAGTAGACTACTGAGGGGAACATTGATGTACAGATGCTTGTATAGGGCGCTGGTCTGAACACCAAACATGTTTACCAACACTCACTTCATCTATCTATAGACAAATGCCCCGGTATTCATAGACACTGTCAAGTCACCACTTAACTAATGCAACTTTGAAATAAAAAGAAATATGGTTGAGGGCACGTCAGCTTTATTGGTGTTTTCTTAGTTACTTTTTGTTGCTTTCCCTATTTCTAAGCCATTCTATGAAGTGACAAGTGCGTCACATCCAAAGCTCGGCATAGCTGGCCCTGGGTCGAGCAAGCAAAGGGGATAAATTTGCGTTTGGGCGGAGTCCCTGAAAAACTGCTAAGAAATACATCAGACTTGAACCCTACATTAAATGATGTCTGTTAAAACATTCTGAGCAAGTCAAGACATGGTCGTTACTTAGCTTAATTTTCGGGGTGTAAGGCGCACGTTGAAAGCGCATCCTCCGCAAAACGAAACGCTTTCTGAATGATTGCTCTCTAAATCTTGCAAGCTGAAAAATCAGTGTGCTGTGATTGTTCCTCGCTGCCCAAAAATCATGCCTTCAGGTACTTTTCTTACTCTTTTCAAAGGAGTAAGAAATCGTTGATATCGTTTCTACAGGTGGGAGAAAGATGTTGTCAATGGTGCTTATGATGTTTGGATGATTCACTCTTTTGTTCTCAATTGATGTTACCGGTGCTACATATGTGCTTTCCTTAGTTTGTAACTAGCTGGCTTACCCGGCTCCGCCGTATCCGGACCAAACTTGGCACACATACACTTCGGGCCCCGGCGCGTGTCACAGTCCACTTTTCGTTATCGATCGATGTCGATTTTACCGATTTTTATCGATTTTTTCGCATAGTTCACCTACAGGGCTAGGAGTTGGCACAGGGGGGAAGTGAGCATGGGAATTCCGAATACAATATTAGTTTTCAGAATTATCGGTTACTTTTATTGATTTCATCGATTTTTTGTAAATTTTGACATGCGAGGCTGGGATTTTGCACAGGGGGTAATCGAGCATGCTGATTACGAACACAATATTAGTTTTCAGGATCGTCCATTACTTTTATCGATTTTATCGATTTTTTTGTAAAGTTTGACCTGCGGGGCTGGGAGTTTGCACAGGGGGGTAATCGAGCATGCAGATTACGAATACAATATTAGTTTTTGGAATTATCCATTACTTCTATCGATTTTATCGATTTTGCAAAATTTGAGCTAGGGGGATGGAATTTGGCACAGGGGTGTAATCGAGCATGCTGATCACCCCCTTGGGGATGATCAGCATGCTCGATTACCCCCCTGTGCCAACTCCCAGCCCCCTAGCTCAAACTTTGCAAAAAAATCGATAAAATCGATAAAAGTAATCGATAATCCTGAAAACCAATATTGTATTCGGAATCCCCATGCTCGATTACCCCCTGTGCCAACTCCCAGCCCCGTAGCTCAAACTTTGCAAAAAAATCGATAAAATCGAAAAAAGTAATCGATAATCCTGAAAACCAATATTGTATTCGGAAACCCCATGCTCGATTACCCCCCTGTGCCAACTCCCAGCCCCGTAGGTGAACTCAGCAAAAAAATCGATAAAAATCGATAAAATCGATATCGATCGATGACGAAAAGTAGCCTATGACACCCGCCGGGGCCCGTAGCGTATGTGTGCCAAGTTTGGTCCGGATCGGTTCAGAAATGGAATTTTCTATTCGGAACATACGTACACACATACAGACAGACATACAGACATACATACAAACAGACATTCAGCTTTATATATAAGATAATGATACTCGTACTGAAACTGTGCTTTCCTTCACAGTGATACTACTGATGATATTTTGAAGGTGCTGTTTTTGTTTTATTCTTGTCATTTTTGAAGAATAAAGAAAAAGGAAGAGATTTCTTCTAAAGGAAATTACTATTTAGATGAGAACAACAAAGAAGCCCTGATTGAGCTTTTTGCTGGAGAAAAACTGACTTTATATCGCATGAACTGATTGAGCGTATACCGAGATAGTAATCACGCTTTAGAGGCCAACATTCCAGCAGGATCCTTTTGTCAGAGCCTAGGAATTGGCCACTTCAACTTCGTGACACTTCCTTGGTAGATATAGGTGCGGTTCCCCGCTGTCTGATTGTTTTAAATGCAGCTTACGAATCTTTACATATAAGATTGTTTTTTGTTCCTCTTTACGAAAACTTTACTTCAACGCTTGAAAATCTTCCTTCATAATTCGATTGCACTGAGAGTGAATAAAATGTTTTCCACATTTTGAACGATATAATCAGCATTGGCACCGCTTTGATACCCTTATTTTTCCCATTTTTATTAGGTCAGACATTGAGTTTGTGAGCTGGTCAAATGTGGTTATTATCATGTCAACCTTTAGTTCAGAGGACACAGGACATCACACACAATATTAGAAATCTAACTTTTTCCTTCACGTCTAAGAGTAAATTAACTAACATGTGATAGAGTACGAGTATTTATGACCAGTTACACCTGTGCAGGCGTTCTCAACTTTTATGGTAAATGGATAATAAATACCTACGCTTGGACAAAAGAAAGCTTACCTCTGCTTAAGTCTCTTCATGACGGTGTCCTGTTGAGACAAGCGAGAACGAAAACAAAGCTTGAAGCGAAGAAGGTAAGCATGTGATGAAATGCGATCATAAGTCTAAGGCCAGCTTCCGCGCCTGAGTTCTATTTCCGCCGCATGCAGAGAGTGTGCGCAGCCTGTATGGAACAGAGTGGATCCTGTGATCGCTGTGCATCACTGTAGGATTACGGCAGAGGTTTTCAGGCTACAGCGGATGGATTAGCAGTGTTTCAAAAACTTCTTTTTTTTGCAAGAAATCTGGAAAGATGTGCCATAGGGTTTTTGATCCCCCTCTCCATTACTCAACTTCTCACAATCACAAGCTTGTAAAATTTCTAAGATGATATGTTCACAACTGTGTGAGGCATTTTAAAGAAAGCTGCTGCGGTTTACTAGGCAGTCTAAGAAAGAAGCACTGCAGCAAAGATCAAGGATCATATTCAATGCAGCGGCCCTAATTAGCCTAGTGCAAGAGTTTTTAGAGTTTCACCTTCTTCTTTACACAGCAGGAATTTCATTTGAAATCGTTTCTTTTAGAGAAAAGTAGTCGTTTTTTCTAACCTTTGCAAATGGAAAATAGTGAGTAAAGTAACATACCAAATCTGCGCTATTACGTGATTTGTGAGGGAGGCGACAATCTTATACAGGGTGTCCGTAAAGTATGTATGCACTGTTTGATCGTTAATATCTCCGTTCCCAGGGGGTCTTTTGCCGAGCTTTAAGCACCATACTGTAGAGCTGGCTTAAACTTAGACTTACAGTATGGAGCGAATCGCCGGTCTCCTCTTATTACTGTAGGATTACGGTAGAAAGTTAAAAGAGGGTTTTGAGAGGTCATGAAAAGTCATATTTTGCCCCAGAAAGGAAACAAAACAGCCTGAAAACTTTTACACTAGGCTAATTAGAAGTAATTAAAAAGTGCGGTTACACCGTTTAGAAAGCTTCGCAATCTTGTGAATAGTTGAGTATTGAACTCAGCGTCCATAAAAACCCTATTACACAAGTTTTCACATTTTTTTGAAAAATTTCGAAACGACAGCTTTCTCCACATTGACACCATATGTTTCAAGTTTCTACCGTAATCCTACAGTAACAGTGAGCGATCGCTGATTCGCTCTATACTGTAAATCTAAGCTGAAGCCAGCTCTACAGTATGGTGCTTAAAGCTCGGCAAAAGACCCCTGGGAACGGAGATATTAACGATCAAACAGTGCATACATACTTTACGGACACCCTGTATATAAAGTTGAAAGTCTGTTTGTCTGTCTGTCTGTATGTCTGTCTGTACGTCTGTATATACGTATGTTCCGAATAGAAAATTCCATTTCTGAACCGATCCGGAGCAAACTTGGCACACATACACTTCGGGGGCGGGCGGGTGTCATAGGCTACTTTTCGTCATCGATCGATATCGATTTTATTATCGATTTTTTTGCAGAGTTCACCTGCGGGGCTGGGACTTGACACAGGGGGTAATCGAGCATGCTGATTACTAAAACTACGGAAATAGTGAGTTGGCATGTAGCCGTGGGTACAGAGAAAGTTGTACTGGGATAGGGATGAGAGCTTTATCATGGTGTTTTTACAGGGCCGGGCGGAGCCGGTTAAGCCAGCTAGTAATAAATAAATTTGATAGTTTAAGCCTCTTGCTTAACATTAACGTAATTTGAGCCTATTTGGTCTTCTAGAGTTTGAGACGTTGAAAGCGAAAAATGAAACAAATGAGATCTTGACCTGCTCTTGACTTAGAGGTTATCTGAACCTTACGCTTGACTCTGATTCTCACACACGAAGATTTGCAGCGCAGTATGGGCCAACTGAGACCGGCCAAAGCAAAGCTGGCAATTAGCAGGTTTTACGTACAAGATTTTGTCCAAACTTTCTCTTTTTGAGGACCAGAATCTCAAACAGTTTTCTCACTTTTGAGGTCTCCAATTACGAGTGAAAATTGCGCCATGCAAAATGCTACCCCAGTGTGTGTTATGATAATCATTGCCTTGAAGCAATCCACTGTCAAAGTGATTACAATTGTGAGCACAAGCACCCCTATTGAGTTCGTACTGAGTCATGCTTTTAGGGCGTGGCCGACATGCGCGGGGTGCGAGGAGAAACTCCAACGTCCGGGGACCGACCGGCGGCGCCTCTCCAGTGATATCCCTGGGCTGCTGTTTGCCCCGTCATCATCGTCAACTTTGCAACCTACCAAGACCCAGTAGATTACTATTGTTTATATTCCTATACTGCCTTCTGTCGTTAGATCAATGAACTATTCTACTCTCAACGTGTAGCTTAGCAGTGAAGGGCACTTCATTTTACTCAATTATCATGAAACTGACTTGTTATTGCTTGAAGGTTAATGATCTCGCATCTAAAAAAAGCATTGTGAAGTAATGTCAAAGCTTCTTGCAACATTAGGCACATTTTGTACCAGTACCTAGGTTCAAGGATGATTTGATAAAACGACTCGAAATTAACCCATTTATTCAAGCACAAAGCCATTACCTCGATTAAAATAAGGAAGAAGAAGTAAGTGGCAACACAATCTGCGCTCATAATCCTTATTAAAGTTTGAATGCAAGTAATTTTGGATACGAAAGTTTTGGGAGAAATTGCGTCTCTGCTCATTTTATAAAACATCAAGCGTTAGCGCTAATCGTCGACGTCCATCCTTGCACCGCCGAAGCTTTCATCTCAACAGCCGTTTTTCCAGTGGGAGAGCGTCCGCTATGAGGTTTAGTGAAGTCTTGGCTCTCGGCAGAGAGATTGTCGGCCTGAAACATCTCTTTAGAAGCGTTACTTTATCAATTCTAGCAGGGACGACCTTTCGTGGAACCCGTTCTTTTCCAGCTGCTCTGCGATATTTATCTTTCATAGCAGAAGGCTTTCTTGATGAAAATCGAGGCACTGTTTCAAACATGGATGAGAAATTTTCTTTAGTTACTAAGCCAAGGTTCGATAAGTGGTCAGGGTGTATAGATTTTCTAGAAGTTCATTCATAGTTCGCATGAAATCTCTCTCTCAAATTTGTTAGACTTACATGTTCTTTTTGTCCTTTGCAAAAAGACGCATCAAAGCATATGAGCGACCCCACACAGTGTGTTCCTAAAGCAAAAAGGCGCATTGTATTTGATCTAAGATAATAGCATAACCCCAAGAGAGCATTCCAACAACCTTTGTTAGATCTTTCGAAATCGCACGACTTTGGTAGGCCCACTCCATAATAATTGCCATCACGAACAACATTTCGCTCCTATCTAATATCGATCCATTGCATTTTGCTGAATAATAATCATAATTTTCAAAGGCATATCCTATGAAATGGAAGCTGCGGATTACCACACACAAAGAATATATGGGTTGCATAAAGAAACGAAGGAAAATACTTGTACCGGTGTGGATTCGAAAGGCATCCATTAGTTTGATAGGTTGCTTGAGAACGTAGATATATGTGTAAAACATGTATATCAACGAGAAAACCTCTTTTCTGCGATTACTCATACAGATCTGATAGAGTACTTTTTGTTTTACGAACTTCAACAAAGTAGAAGACGCACTGATTTTGCGGGTTCACAAAGTCTAGCTAACTGTAGAAGTTCCTCAAAAGCATCGGGCATAATTCTCTTGTCCCTGGAAGGTAACTTTAGGTTGAATTGCTTCTATTAATAATTTTACCAGCGGTAGTAGTACACCGGAACAATTTTTTCGGTATTGCTGTCAATGTTTTTGTTGTTTTTGTCTTTTTCTTCCTTTGATACGCCACTTGCTGTATATGTAATCGAATACTTGTAAGCAGTAGTTCGCGGTCCAACAGTTTTTGATTCCACTAACGCAATCGAGTATGAGTTTCCAGAATCTGAATTTATTTTGAGAATATCATCATACTATCGATAGTGCCATAGCAAATTATAGTCGTCTGACCCTTGACGACAAGGGCTGCCGCATGACGAAGGCGCAAAAGCAGTATTAGTCCAGCGGGCGCGAACGCGGCGCGCGCGCATCTTCACCGTTGTAGAACCTGCGCCTTATGCGCTCTACGGCTAATAAAGCCGCGTTCGCGCCCAAAGAAATTGCGCCTTCGTCATGCAGCAGACTATATGTAAATTTGGCAAATATTTCGAGGTCCCAGTTTTTCAGTTTACAGCTACAAGTACGAATAGTGTTATAGAACAGAATTTTTGTGATAAAAAACTCCTAGTATTGGGGAAGTTGGAAGGCACAAGTCGCTTAATGTTGTGCGGGGTGCACACATATGTTCAAGTCACAAGTGACTCAGCGGTCAACTAGGCATTCATACAAGAGGTAAATTTGTCGAATAGAGAGAAAATGCGATTCATCTTTACCATAATGGAAGTGGTCATCAGTCTATCCGTTATAATACTTACATGTATACGTTTGCTCTTTTAGCACATCTTTCGGTAACAAAGGAATGATGCATGCAGGACCAGTCTCGTCACCAATCATTAAGCATATATTCTTTGAAGCAAGTGACTTGATTCTTTCGAATACTATGTTACTATCAAACTCGGACAGCCGGCCATTCTGAAATCGATTGGTTAACGTTTGACTATTTGAACATAGATCTATAAATTTGCAAATGGGGAATGACTGCGAAGATTAATCAATGTTAACCATCTTATTAGACTTACAGCGGCAATTAAGAGCATGTTCGAATTTAGAAATGTTTTGTTATTGGCAAGTAGCTTTTCCAGCTTTATATCTGCAAGAAACGTCATTACATATTGAGCTCTGAAATCATTTATGTTTGTTTCCTCAGTGCAGTAAAGTCACGAGCAACAAACTGCTTGAACTAGTACACACATTTTTCTGGACGCAATGAAGAATCGTCTTACCGGCTGCATCTTGCGGCTCAAATTTCCACAAAAGGTCGCGATCGTAATAGTGCCACACCAAGGGATTGTGCTCGACAATCTCCTGTAATGTTCCATAAGATCTTTGAAATTTCCCGAACGTATTCTACCTTGACCAGATTTCGTAGAACTACTTTTGATTTCTGTGTTAAATGATATGGAGGCTGAGGCAACAGCAGCATGTTTTTCCTTTGAGTTCTAACGTAAACAGCTAATGCAACGATTGCTACAATGATGAGGAACAGTGCAGGAATTAGGAGAAGCAGAAACCATCGTTTGTCAAATTTCTCTGCAGACATTGTTGAAGAAAGAAGTTCAAGTTTCTGTTAACAGTATACCCACCATTAAGATCCAAAACGACGTATTTTTTACCGCCTGCCGCGCCGTAGAAAAGCTTGGCATCTTCTTCTGTCACGGTCAACTCAGGATTATTCACAATTACAATCTTATTTTTGTGTATCGAAGACGCTCTCTTAAGTTTTGGCATGTTAATGGTTTCTAATTCTTCGTTTTCCATAACCTCTATTGCGCCTGGAATAACGATCATTTTTTGAATAAATGCAATATTAGTACCTTACTTTTCTCGCGCATCTGTGGCACGGCCACTTCCTCAAGGTTTGTGAAAAAGTTAAAATGTTTGAGGTTTCTGGTGTTATAAATCCTCAAGGAGCCATTGATCCGTCTTATGTGCTCCAGATTTGTTACATGGTTCGGAATCTCTGTAAATTGCGACAAAACTTTGTTTTCTAACCTTAAACTTACAAGGCCTATAATAACATCCTGTGCTTTATGCTTAATGACTTGTCAGGTTTTGGCATTCGGTATCTACGCTTGTATGCTTGATGATTGCGTTGGATCTTGACATTATGACTTTTGCATTCTGTTGTGTGACAACGGAGGGGCATCGATAGCGGCTAGTAAGCAAACATACTTTCAGCTTTATTTGACCCTGCTACAATAAACCTCCCACAGTGTTCGGCCGCCTCAACATGGCTATGACATTAGGTGTCGAACTGCAATGTACAGTCAAGTGTAGACCCTGGCAAGGTCCCCATCGTAAAGGATTCACGCTTCGGTTTCGGCCGGATGCCTACTTAAGAGCCGGTCAGATCCACCGCCTTGGGTTTTCTGATAGCGTCTCCGCTCCACCTTCAGCAATCGCCTCGAAACAAGCGCAAGGTTAAAGCCGCTCTTATTACTCGCTCAAAACGAAGAAAAGAAGGAAGCTCTGCATAACGGATCCCGCACATAGCGCCGAGTGGTGACAAGGACGTTATTAAGGTTCAGGGCGCCTTTTGGATTGAATAAAATTGACACGTCTGAATCGAATACCCCCACAGGAACTGCCTTATGCACTGCATCTACAGCGCAACATCCTCCAAAACGCTAGTCTCAACGCTCTTCTCAACGCCCCACGCGCATATAAGCTTTGCGGGAAGAAAGAACAGGATAAGAAACGTGCGAAAGATGAGTGATGTGGCTTTCATCATCCTGGTGAGAAAGTTGCATCACGAGATATTAGAGCTTTGTCTGGCTTTGCCCTTCCAACTATAGTCCATCTTCATCAATTTGCATGAGATCCTGTCACCTCGACTCATCTACGACGTTGACCTTCACGTCAGAAGACTAACAGCTTTATCAACTGTCACTCTCTAACATCAGTATCTCACGATTCAGTACCAGATGCCTTCTATGAAGACGTCGAAAAGGTCGTTCCCAAAGAGGAGCCTTTTCACAACTCAGTTGTGGGCGAATTCAGCGCGAATGTCGGCGTGCCACTAAAAGAGAATATAGGATTGGGAAACTTGGATATGGGCCCGAACCAACCGTCTTGCTGAGCTGTTCTACGCCGCACACTTTTCCATGAATTTCATTAAAGGACATGAGGATAGCCCAAAGAAACGGACCACTCGTATATCGACCACATCTCACCAACCGAGAGTGCTCTAAGTTTCAGCAATTCCGTCCTTCGGCAGTAGCTCCAGTCACCGCCTCCGCTGCGCGAAGGTACAGTTCAATCGAAAATTAAAAAAGAAGGTATCACAGTACCGCAAGAAAAAAAATCGGTTCATGACAGTACAGGGGAAGAGTTGTAAAGTCAGATCAAGTTGCAGTGACTTGTCGAGGACGACAAAATACGACTTCTGTAAGGTTGCCACTAAGTCGGAACTCGAATAAAGAAGACCTCTGAGGCAAATGCACCCAAATCGAGCGACTGATAGTCAAAGCCAGTTGCAGAACACTTTTGCAGGAGGACCTCGTGAACAGGCAAACCAATATATTGAAGAGCCGAAGACCACGTTTCAAGAAAGCCGAAGGGATATCTGCGAATATAACGTACACTGCCTGTGCTATTGAGTGAAGGCGGAGCTCCGACTTGTTCCCGATATAAAATGGAATCTATCGCAAAGAACTTCCAATCAATCTCTCCTGCTCAATAACACCCGTTATGATACCTGTTGTTTCCCACTGGAGAAGCACTGCCTATTCTACCTGCTGAAGAGCGCACCTCGATTCAACCCATGGAAATGTCCACTGGTCCAGGTCCGAAACTACTTTCCGTTCAACTTCATAGAACAACGTCTACACGAGATTGCGTCGCATCTAACATCGCTTCGCAAGGAAAAGTTTTCAACCATTGGAGAAATTAACACCGTCCTTTTCTTCGAGAAGGGGGACAACAGGAACCTTAATACTACTGGTCCAATGCCCGCTCAGGGTGCTGCACAAGCTTTTGCGAAGAAGACGCATCTTTTTGTCAGTGTTTGTCGATCAAGGAGTAACGCTGCTTAAGTAAGCGCAATAGCCGACTTCTGCAAAGACTTTACAACAAACAATGCAGCTCACTGACTTCCCAGTTAACCACCTGCCCATCCCAGTTGTAAACACCGACAAGGTGATACTACCTCGCCGGAATTGTTTACCTTGCATTGGGTTCGGTACACGCCATAAGTATCCACTTTCAATTTCATCCACTTTGCCAAGTAAAAAACCAGAGATATTCATTTGTTTTAAGGTGATGGAGTGGATGAGGTCAAGTATGACGTGTATGAGGTTTATCTATGACCCAAATGTTGTTTGGTGATGAATGCTTCTCCGTAAGCATTCCTAATGTTTTTCACGGTATCAGCCTTCTTGACGGAAGTTATGCAAATTATCTTGCAGCGCCTTTCTACGTATTTCAATGCTTTGTCCTTGCACGCTGCTCTGCGTTTCCGAAATTTTGACTACTTAAAGAGAAGTGACGAAAGTTTTCTACTATGCACACTTTTTTCTCTTAATCAAGCTTCGTTTAGAATTCACAACTATAGATGCAGACGCCCGGAAGTGGTGGTTTGAAGAATGCACCTCTCTAAAATTGAATTCAAAAAGTAAGTCTAAACAAGCTTAGACAATGTTGCAGGTATCATACAACTTTCAGCATGCAAAGTGAAAGCAAGCGCGCAAAACTCGCTCATTGGTTCGAGCTTGATATCAATACATGTTACACTAATCACAAGTCACTTTTTCTTGGGTAAGGCTTCATTGTTGAATGATCATTTGAAGGATGGCAAAAAAGTGTGCAATCCACTTCTCTGTCCGAATTTACTTGCAAATTGCCGCTTGCATCTCGTTCCCTTGCTTGCATGAGAGCAGTTCATAAAATGCTCAAAATTATAAGTAACCTGTCCATTTAGAGATAATAATATCACCATTGATAGCGTCGCATCCGGAAAGCATTTGCAGATATTTCTCATCCACATCACCTCCGCTACACATTGTCACTGCAATTGAAATATTATTTCTCAAGTCAATGAGCAAACCGAACAAATCTCACTGCAATTACTATTGGATGTCTGATCAATTTCGAGACTTTCAAAGCGTCTTTTCACTTTTATTGGATCTGCTATACAAAGCTTTCTGTTGCTGTCAATTCCTGCAGTTTTCGTGGTGTATTTCCGATCATATCTTGAAATGTTAAACCACATATAAAGTCTTACTATGCTCGCAACGTCCTTCGACAAGCGTAAATTTCTCAAATCTTTCGAGAAAATCCACATTAGTCAGCATGGTTTTGTAAATCATAATACATCCAGTAAATCGGATTTTCGGCATCTTGGGGTCGTAGTCAAGAATTTTTGAAGTTGTTTTATTTACGAACAGCACCCCGTAAACTGATGCACAGCCTGCCAATTGTTTGAAGGACCAAAACGGTGCAGGCATCGCACACTCTAAATATCTTTAAATCATTTCATACTATTGTGAAGAAAGTAAATTTTAAAGATTTATTAAATATTCGGACCCATCTTCACGAAGTGTTTCATGTTTTGTACTCTATCCTCAGCTGAGCTTATTCGTTTTCATCAGGGAGCCTGGTTGTTTTAGATCAGTGGAAATTACACGTTTTAATGTTCTCTGAGCGTAAATTTCCTGTTCGTTCCCGTTAACATAACATTTGTTTATGGTCCACATCTGGGTCTCTTCACACGAGCCAGCGATAAAATTTTTAGAGCGTTCTAATCGCTTTCCTTAGTAAATAATGATGAGAATATTTGTAATTACAACCTTTGCGGATCATTTTAGGAAAAAATGATATATGCAATTGTTGTCTTTTAAATATCGTCTATCTCCATTTCATTCCCCCTTAATCCGCACGAAGTTAGTCAGTATTGGTTGTTAGATTTAGAAAGGACTAAAAACTCAAGGTAAAATCAATTGAGTGAAGATCTAAATACATGACCAGAAAGCAGTGCAGATTTTAAGTCTCGTAAAGTACCTTGATTTTTACCTCGATATTCTTGCAGATTCTGTCGAGATGAATACCATCTGTAGTCGCTGATGTACTTAGATTGCAGCTTTGGATTTCCCCTGATGACGATAGTATTCGGAGGAGCATTTTCAAGAAACTCGCGCGTAAGCTTCAACTCCGTCATTTTCTTATTTTCGGTTACCACTAATGGGGGACCTAGAACGAAATGAAATCGGGCTAATGAATTTGTCATACAACGACTGACCTTCGCAAGTCGAAATTATGGATTTAATGAAACTCAAATCTAAGATAGCAATTGTGGACCGAATGACTCGGATGCACATCTCTAAGTGAGGTGCTGATATCATCTCATAAAATGTTGTAATGCGCATGCGAGAGGTGGGAAAAAATTGTGGCTTGATTAGAGTTTGTTTTTGCGGTTTGCCACACTTGTTAGGAAATTCTATTCTATCCTGCTCCGTTTCCACGGTAATTCTTTTACCATCACATTCTAAAAATATTTTTTGCAGATTAGGTTATCAAGTCTCGTTTCTTGTTATTTATATATTATAATATTTTGTTTATGTAACGCACCCATTATAAACCGTTGCTCCTCTTGGAGAAGATCAGACTTTCCTGCAATTAGAATTCTGTTTCGATTGAGAATGTTGACGTATCAGTGAATTTTCTGTGATATGCATTAATCTGACATTTTGTTCCATATGCGCCCATTAAAATTGCGCTTTTGTACAAAAAATGCATGGCATGGCGACAAGAACAATTAAATTTTTGCAGTACACAATTTTCCGTTCCACTTTATCACTGCAGGCGACTCAGAAAAGACTTGAAAACCAAGGAAAATGCTTTTTGATTTACGCAGTCACATTTGCAACTCTCTGACTTCAAAAACGCCATACTGGAATGGGATCAATGAGGACGCATGATAGAGAATTGTTTGATACTTCGATACTGTAGGGAGGGTATGGTTTGCGTCAATAAAAAGTCCTTTTTGTGTATCTTAAAGGGTACAGCAAAGTCTACAATTGTGTCTACCTTCTATCCGCTTCATGCCCCTTGCTTTACTAGAAAAGTACCAGCACGGAATCTACCTGCTGAAGTGCGCACTGCTATCCAGAATTTGAGAAGGTCTACGGCTTCAGGAACAAATCATCGTTTTCGTCTAGCTAATGCGAGCCGCAAGACAATTTTACAAAGATTTTCGTTTCGCACACACTTTACATCAAAAGGAAAGGATTCCTGAGCATTAAGGAACCTCAAGGTCTATCCTTCTCTCAAAAAAAAGGACAACAAAAGAGTCTCTGTAGCTTTTTTTCAATATGCTTGCTAAGTGTGTGTACAACTTCTTACAAAAATTATCCTTGCTATATCAAGAACAGTGCATAAGGCGAGCAAGCTTGATTTTGTAAAAAGTTTACCTGCATGGATCTCAGACGGTTTGAGGGTCAAAGAAGTACTACCTGCTTCTCATACTATTAGGTTGTAAAGAAAGTTCCCGGGCACTTTTGGAAATTTCATATTCAAACGCATCCTTTCGGCGCCCGCTCAGACTTTGACACCAAGTTTATAATACTGTTCAGTAGAGGGAAGCTTAAGTTTTCAATACGGATTCTGATTTTTATCGATGCCAGGACGTGTTTGATCTGCACATCAAAAAGAAAAACCTTTCCAACCATAAAAATTTCACAATTTTTCTTTCTACAGCCATTTTTTTGCGCAGTTCAAAGAAATTCGTCTAAATCATGGGTGATTTGATTGAGAAGCCTGTTGACTACTAATCCGCCGCTGCACTCGAGTTTTGCGATTTGCGTTTAGAAAATACAAGCTGTCAAACTTGCCTTTGACTATAACTCTTTTGACAGCTGGCGTCGCTTCTGCGGGAATCGTCACGCCTGGACGATGGGTCCAAAAGGTGTGTAAGGCATTGCCCCAACAATGTTCGCAGTAACCAAAGATTTGGTCCACCCTATGCAGAACGACAAGACTTCAAAGTCACTTACTCGAAAAATGGTGCATTTTTAAATGGTCGATTTTTCAAACTTCCTGGAAAAATTTTTTGTGCACAATGTCCTGCGAAAACCTGAATGGTCCCCATAACAGCCCCAGCAGACTTCCATATAACTACAGCATTTGAGCTCTCCAGCTTTCATCGTCCCTGAGATAATCTTGCACAAACAGGCCACTTTTCGAGACGACCTTTTTCCCTTCTGCGCATGCTGGTGAACCGTAGTGAGGCGCCGAAAAGCCAGCAAGACAAATATATGTTGTAGACAAAATTGTCTTTGCAGTGAAGTTTGTAGCTTCAAAAAAGAATCAAATGCTTGAAGTTTAAGCGATTTGAAAAAATTTTTCGCAAGTGCCCGGGAACTTTCTTTACAACCTAATACTTGCCGACTACGAGTAAGATTTTCACAGCGTCGGAATCAACGCTATCTCGTCAGCGCTAATCGATTGAGAGCGAGACTTAGATGCAGCTTTTCATCAGTGCCTATCATCTGGGAGGGAGAACTGCCAAGACGACACAACCTTGCCTAAGCTGTTCACTGCGACCCTGCACTGGGTGCTAAAGCCATTGAACTGGAAAAAAAGAGACACAAGAGCTACTAGGAATACTTCATTAAACCTCATTAGGTGGACAATATACTTGGGGAAATCGAAGTTTCTTTCGAATATTCAAATATCGAATGTATTCAAAAATTGAAAAATTCGAATATTCGACTATCGAATAATATTCGAAAATCAAAAATTTCGAATATGTTTGAACATCGAAAATTTAAAATATTCGACTATCGAATATCACTCGACTTTCGAGTATCGTTCGATTTTCGAATATCATCCGAAAAATATAATATTTCGACTTATAATAACGGGTTAAGGGTTGCTTACGTTTTTTTGTGTGTATGTCCGTGTGTGTATCTGTCTGTCCGTTACGAAATTGGAGCATGTCTCAGCCAACATCCTGAGCCCTAATTTTACATGGCGCATGCTAGCAGCATGTAAGTCCAATATGCAAAAGCGCGAGCAAATCCATTGAGTGATTCCTTTAGAAACTGCGTATCAAATGGGTCCACTTAACCCCTGACCAGCAAAATTGAGCCTGTAGCATCACTTTTTGCAAAGTCATGGAAGGCTTGACAAGTTAATGTGCAAGCAAAGGACTTAGACTCAAAAACGTGATCAAAAGTCTACTACTTTACATAAACGGCGCCAAGAAGTACGGGTTGCAAAAATGGTTAATTTGCCGAGGTTTGACCAGAGCATTTGACGAGATTTTTGCGCAAAGATGTAACACACGGTGATAATTGTTCTTGTGGGAAATACCAAAACAATGCAAAGTTCAAAAACCTAATCAAATTTGCGTTTATCTTCTGCAAAAAGTTTTGTCCACGCAAAATTACCGATTTTACATGAAAAAGCTTTATGAATGAGTAGTTTGTTTACAGATTTTTCGTGATAGTCTGCATAGCGCGGTGAGTTTCACTAGCATTATTGCGGGAGTGAGTAAGGCGTACCGACAGTAGGACCAGTGCGAGCCTCTGTGAAGCAGAGGTGACGCACTAGTCTATGTGATATGATAACATGGCCAAGCGCATAGTTCACGAGTACTGTGAGTCTTTGCATTTTCCTTTTATGCGACTACTACTCTGCAGTGCGTGAAGTATATCTCAGTGCGCTGCGCAGACTCTCCACATCCAGCCCGTGCTTCGACAACTCGACGATACACATATAGTATACACTTTATTGAACTGTATAAGTACTATACACACAATTTTCAAATTAGCACTCATGGCAATAAGCAATCTTGCTCTCGTTGGCAGTGCGATAAGCTAGACCGCTGTTGGAAATACTGTACAATGACTGGTTCTACCATGCTCCTGTTCTAACACTACAACTAATGACAACTTCTTGACCCAACATTAGTCCTTTCGGTCACTAGTGCAATTACCTTGAATATGCCCTCAGTTTACGATGTCGAGTGGAAGAAGCTGCGGCGATATCACGAACATCTTCACGTTTACGTTCAAATCTATCACCTTTTCCGAATGCGAGTGAAGAACAGCGTGCACTAGACCTCAGGCTTATCAACAAAAGACAAGTTAACAAGTCAATTTCCTAAGCTTTGGTGCTTGAGAGGTACTCAAAACTTCAATACCTCAAAATATCTCAGGGTCGCTAGTAATCTCATCAAAACTCACGCTACCCTGAATTAACTTTGAGTTATGTCTGAGCTAACGCGCATCGTTCTTACCCCCCCTTAACAAGTGCTTGAATGAATCAAATCTAAAAAGCGATGATATGGCGGGAGACTACGTGACCGGTAGTTTACTCTCAGTAGGAAAACATCGTCGAATTCGTTCTGCACAAAAAACAGCGCCACCAGACGCGCAGCTGTGCTTTGCGATAACTCTGAGTTTGGTGCGCGTTACGGTCTATCGTAGAACTCAGAGATAGCTCTGAGTTTGGTCAGAAAATAGTGAACAAAAAAGAGGAGCAGCTAGAGAGTCCTCCGAAGTACATTTTGCTCGTACTTTCAGCAGGCATGATGGGGCGGGAAGGGGGGGGGGTGTCGCGGGCGCCGGTATTCAAAAATTTTAAAATCTTGCAAAAACCTTGATTCAGGGGCTGTTCGGTGCGCTGATCATAAATATGGTACTCTATGGTATTAATATGGTACAATTTTTCACTTCGCGTTATAAAGCCTTGTTACGGTTGGTCTAAAAGTTTAATCTAAGTTTAAGTATTAAAGTTTACTCCGCGACGGTCATGAACAAAATGATAGACGCTGTTGGAGAAAACCATCAAAATACTGGCGTCCCTGGATAGCGGAAAATCGATAGCAGCTACATGCTGTGACAGAAATCATCACGATTACTGTACAGACGCGCTAGAACCACAAATAAACACTCCCCATTGAGGGTTGCAGCTTGATAGAAACTCCTACAGCGACGTGCTATGCTTAAGGAGTGCCATCATTCGACGGTCGGTAGAGAAACGAACACCTCACTTAGGCACCGCCCGCGCGGATTACTGGTCCTAGCACGATGCACAACAGTAAGACGAAAGGACCAGCAGCCCGCGTCCTCTACCCTTCGACGGTTATCGAATATTCGAATATGTTTATCGAATGATTGAATTGATGACCATCGAATATTTGACTTTCGAATAATATCGAAAGTTGAGATTTTCGAATATTCGAATTCGAATATATTTGAAAACTGAAAATTTCGAATACTCGACTTCCGAGAATATTTGACTTTTCGAATCATTCGCATTCGAATGATTTATTCGAGTGATTGAATAATCATTCGACTCGGTCCCAAAGTATAGTGGACAACTTCGTTTTCTCTTGAACTCTTGAAGAGACGACGCTGAAGTAAACCTGTGGGACCACCACATCAGAACTTTGGTCTTCTACTCTCTCTTTCTCGCCATCAGGGCCGGTAGTAATCCCTCCGACCTGGCGGCATGTTTCGCCGTCAGATCGCCGTCACCTTTACGTGAAGTCGGCGGGAACACCGAACTCAAGTCTGTGCCCTCCAAACCATTTTCACCGCGATTTTCCTGATCAAGCAGGTCATTGTGACCTTAAAGAACCTCACTTGGCAATTGGAGATCCTAAACCCACCCCCCCCCCCCCCCGCCTAAGCAAAATTGTTGAGATAGGCACGAAATGCTGGCGGCAACTTCACGCTGACCTGGCGGCATCTCGTCGAAATTTCAGCGCTGAGGGATGCCGCCAGGTCAAAGAGCGCGAAAAATAGCGTGCTTATTTGAGAGATCAAGGTGCCACCACCCCGACGTGTCCCTACCACGTCGAGGTGCTGGCACCTTTGCCAACAGCGTCTGTGAAATTGCGTCGCGCGGCATTATCACCAATTTACGCCAGCAAAGGAACCAAAAAAATTTACTTCTCACAAAGAAAATTTCATTTTTTGCTATTATATGGGGTTTTTCTCCTTCAAACTGATGATATGCATGCACAGGAAACGCTAGTGATAATATGAAACCATAAAAAACGCCATTTTCCATTTGGCACTTGCTTCAAATCTCATTTGCAACGATTTCGTCTCTCGCTCGTTTTTATCAATCAGCTGTTTTTTCAGGTCAGCGTCTGTCACGCAATATATTGGTCATGCTCTCAAACAAATGCTACTCAGGCAGCGTTTCTATCATTGCTGCCGCAGTTAACAAGAATTGAACTAGTGGTCAAATGGTTAGTGCGGCGCTTGAGGTTGACGTATGCGAGTTCGAACGCCCGCGATGCTACTGTTTTGCGACTATCAGCGTCATCAAAACTAAATGTGCATAGGACTGCGGAGTAAGATTACTTGAGATTATCAGGGAGAAAGAATCAGTTTACGAAGCCTTCGTAAAAATGCGGAAAGGAGAAAGAAAGCAGCTTTCGCTTGGAAACGTCTTTTTACGTGTATGTTGAACGCTTAATGAGCACGTAGAACGACTTGCGGAAAAACTTAACAGAGAAGAAGAGCAGTTCGGGCCACTTTCTGGTTTCAAGACCCACCGACTAGCTAACAGATCCGTTCTTTTGCCCACCTGGTGAACTTGACCGTTCTCCTATGAGTCGCAGTTAAGAAGACCTGGGATGAGACACTGCAGACGTCAAACCTCTGAGAATCTTTCATTATTGGAGCATTACCTAGCGCATGATTCACTTATAAGGGCAGCTGCTTTGTCTAAGAATAGTTTACCACCGCTTCATACGCCTCTCGCTCCTCTGCGCTGCCTTTGTTGCATTTTTTTGAAACTTTCAGTGTAATGCATGTTTGCTACAGTGTACGGAATTTCAAGGTTTGCCTCTCCTGAGCAGCTAATAATCACTTAAGAAAACTCCTCTATCGCAATCAGTGGGATGCTCATTTTTAAGTTGCATCCATTCTATGCGGTATCGATCACAGCAATAGACCGCGTACTATCAAAATTCGTGGAGGGATTTTTGATCTAGCAAAAAAGCGCTTATGTCAACAGCATTGTTTTCCTCGTATACATGGAAGTCCCTGCGGCGAGGATAACGACGACTTCAGCTAAGAAGCGCCGACCGGCGAAAGCCGCTGCGGCTTCATCGATAGGGACGCCGTTACCTTTGGCGCAAATATTTATATGCATGCGCGCCTTATTGTTAGCGCAAGAGCTTTGCAACAACGGGGGTGGGTATAATCAGATACGATGCTTTATAAGCATTAATGCGCCCACCAATTCACGGCACACGATGCTTACGCATCCTTTAAGATAGAAGAATGGCAAGACTGGGTTTTTTGTTATTTTCTCTCGGCATCAGTGGGACAGACTAGACAGGAGAATTCGTCTCCAAACTTCGGAACAGATCAAGTGCTGAATCGACCTACCTCGTTGAGTAAGTGGCTCGATTATTGCGATAAAGAGCAGTGTCGTAGAATACAAATACATATAGGTTCGTCCTCTTCGAGTTGAGATGATAACTTTGATTCAACGGTTAGTATGTTGCTGCAGTGAAACTGCTCCTTTGATAGTGCCGCCACCGAAGTGAAACAGCTTGCAGTCGACAAAGACTGCTGGAAACTGTAAAAGCAAAATGAAGAATACCGCCAAGTCATCGGCTTATATAGGAATCTTGTTTATGTGAGAGTGAAATTGCTGATTCGTTAATGAAAATGCTTAGTATCGGTCGATTTATCAGAAGCACTGCTTTGATTGGAGAACATTTTATACATTTCCTGAAGTAAATTGTACATCATACGACTATAAATCTACAGTTTGCATTTCTAAACTTTGAATCACGACCACAGATTGGCGATTGTGAGGTCACGAACGCATGTTTGCGTCTCACTGACCTAACAAACAAGCGTCCCGTAAAGTGCAGCCATTCACTTGGTTTCCGCAAGCTAGCGTCTACTCACATATGGTAGAATCTAACAGCAATTAACCGCCGTTCCGTTTATTCAAACGACATGCTTGTATGCCACATCCTCTTGACCATGGAACGGATCTCAAAAAACCGAACCGAATAGCTCGAGTCGGGCAGTGCCTGCACGATACAATTATCCTGTATCCCCAATTGCTCCTTAGGAAAGAACGACAATTCAAGCTTTCCTCCTTTCCCTCCTTCTCTCATACGGCCTTTGAAACATGGCTAAGAATCCCGAAGATTCCGATGGAACTTCGAGTCACTGAAACTTATAGCCAACCCTTGAAAATTGTCTTACGTTTAAAGAAAGAAATGAGCTTGAACGAAAGAGGAAAACAGCGTCATTAGAAGGTATTCTATTGTATATTAAAAAAACATTCTGTTGTTTGAAACCTAATTTGAGCGGCTAATATTCAAACAAAACGTGTGCGAGTTCACATTAGAATTGCGTCCGATCGAGTTCAGGATCTGCACTCACTTCGAAGAAGTTGAGTCTGTGGAGTCATGTAAGCTTCAAACTAAAGTAAATAATTTGAAAGGTTGCTTCGAACTTAGGAATCTAAATTTGAACTGCATCCGTATTCTGTAAAACTCATGCTTCTGGAAATAAATGTGAGCTTTTTCGGAGTACCAAATCAAAATGTGTGGGTTAAAATATAACGATTTTGTAAAAGAACTGAACTTTAGTTTAACACGATAAATATAGTTTTAAACGCATTTTCTGATCACGAACAGCTATATACCCACTTCCGTGGTCTTTAGTCATCAGTGCTGATAATGGTGATCGAGGATATATACATTTATGATTATGTGTGCATTCCGCTTGCGCTTGCACAACTCCAAAACAACATGGCAGAAATAAATAGACTCAAAACAGAATCAAAATGTTTCTGCCACTTTCTCTTTGGGTGCAACGGCTACAATAACGAAAAAGGCAAATTAAGATCCGCTTGAGTGACAAAAACAAACTTCGACGGCATAATAGGACTGGTGGTTAGCGTTGAAGACATCATCTGAGCAGGTATGAAAGGTCAATGGTGCGCACTGACGACAGCGTGCATTTTTAGCTGTCCGCCTTGTGGGACAATGTCTTCTATAACTAACAATGGAACCGTGTCGAGTCGAAGTGGCCTTTACAGATGGGACCCATACTGCTTTGAAAAGTTTTAAGCGGTGATTCCAAATCTGCCTTTCAAATCTGCCAAGCGCCTCTGGACGCCGAGTTATGATCGTTCCTCGGAACGAAAAATGAATGCAGAATTTAAGTAAAATTGATTGTTACAATCTTTCCGCGCCAGATTCTCCGCCGTCTGGCTTCTTCTGGTCGCTAGGCGGTCCCTCCCCGCTCCAAGCCCGGGGTCAGCGATCACCCCGTGGAAATCAAGAGTAGGCCTAGTAAGCCACCTCTTGTAGGGGAACAAATTTTATTACTCAGACAGCAAGAAGATTTAGAAAAAACCCTGTACATCGGATCCCGCCTACGGCGCCGGGTGGTAGCAAGAACGATGTCAGGGTACTCAGGGCGCCTTTCGGATTGGACAAAAACGACACGTCTGCCCGGACGACACGCCATGGAGACTGCCTCATGCTCTGCACTTACAACGCCAGGACAGTCTCCACAAACGCCAACCTCCACGCTCTTCTCGACGCTGCAGAGCACATCAACTACCACATCATTGCTCTGCAGGAAACGAAGTCCAGGAAGAAGGACGTGCGACAGATGAGTGATGGGACCCTCATCATTCGTGGTGAAAAGGTTCCATCACGAAACGTGGGAGGCGTCGGCTTTGTCGTCCACCCATTTATCGTCCATCTTGTCGATTCGCACGAGATCCTATCACCTCGACTAGGCATCTTACGACTACGACCTCCACATCAGAAGACCATCAGCATCATCAACTGCTATTCTCCAACATCAGCAGCTGACGAATCAGAACTAGATGCTTTCTACGAAGATGTGGAGGAGGTCGTCCGCAACGAGAAGTCCTTTTACAAGTTTGTTGTGGGCGACTTCAACGCGAAAATCGGGATGCCACTGGAAAGGGAATATAGGATCGGGAAGTTTGGATATGGGCTCCGGAACGAAAACGGCAACCGTCTTGTTGGGCTTCTCTCCGCCGCACGACTTTTCCATGGAAATTCCATCTTTATGAAGAAGGAACATCGCCGGTGGACATGGGAATCGCCCAACGGAACGACCCACGCGGAGATCGACCACATTCTCACCAACCGAAGGTGGAGCTTACTCGATGTCTCTGTAGTTCCATCCTTCTGTAGTGGCTCCGATCACCGCCTCCTTCGAGCGAAGATACGACTCAGCCGAAGGCTGGAAAAGAAAGTCTGTCATAGTGCCGCGAGAAGGAAGGAAGTCGTTTATGACGGTAACAGGCTGGAAGAGCTCATATCAAGTTGTGACTGGCCCATCGAGGAGGACCCAACGTACGACTACGACCGGCTTCTGAAAGGATTGCGAGCCTGCGGAGAATGCGCCTCAGTGACTTCTGAGAAGAACTTGGACCGCATCTCGAAGACCACCAAGGAATTGCTCGAAAGAAGAAGATCGTTGAGGCAGGATCCGAATGCAACTCATCTCGAGCGACTGATTGCCAACACCAGTTGCAGAACAGCTTTGCAAGAGGATCTCAGGAAGTACAGGCAAGCCAAGATACTGGAAGCAGCAGAAAGAAGACGAAGTCTCAAGAAGTGCCGAAGGGACCTCTGCGAATATCACGTACCGCTGGCTGCACTACTGAACGAAGATGGGACTCCGACTTCTTCCCGATACAAGATGGAATCTATCGCGAAAAACTTCTACACCAACCTCTTCCGCTCATCAACACCCGTGCAGATGCCCGTTGTTCCCACTGGAGAAGTACCACCACGAATTCTACCTGCTGAAGTGCGTATCGCGATACAGACCATGAAGACGTCCACGGCTCCAGGACCAGATCATCTTTCCGTCGAACTTCTGCGAGCCGGAGGACACCGTCTATACGAGATTCTAGCGTCGCATTTGACATCTTACCTTCAGAAGGAGAAGATTCCCGACCAGTGGAGAACGTCAAGAACCGTCCTTCTCTTCAAGAAGGATGAACGGGAGGATCTTCGGAACTATCGTCCAATATGCTTGCTGACTGTGCTGTACAAGCTTTTCACGAAGATTATCCTCGCTCGCATATCAAGGACACTGGATGAAGCCCAACCCCAAGAACAAGCTGGATTTCGCAAAGGATTCAGCTGCATGGACCACATCCAGACCGTTTCGAGGGTCATAGAAGTCTGCCGGGAATACCGACTGCCTCTCGTCCTAACCTTTGTCGACTACGAGAAAGCCTTTGACAGCGTCGAAGCCAACGCCATCCTGTCTGCGCTAGTCGATCAAGGAGTGGACCCAGCTTACGTGAGGACACTAGCCGACTGCTACAAGGACTGTACAACGACGATGCGGCTATTCCATCGCCCCCTGACCATACCAATCGGGAAGGGGGTCCGACAAGGCGACACAATCTCGCCGAAGCTGTTCACCGCGGCCTTGCAGTGGGTGATGAAGTCACTGGACTGGGACGAGAGAGGCATACGAGTTGATGGGAGATTCCTGTCCAACCTTCGTTTTGCGGACGACATCGTTCTCTTCTCGAGCAGTATCACCGAAGCAGAGATGATGCTGAAGGAACTAAACGAAGTAGGGAAGAAGATCGGACTGCGAATAAATCGGAAGAAGACTCAGTTCATGAAGAACGCCCTTTGCGAAGATGCAGAAATGGAATTGGAAGGCACCCCGATTATGGAGACGTCTTCCTACGTGTATCTCGGACGTTCGATGAACATGGAGAACGACTTGAGGGAAGAACTCAACAGGAGAAGAAGAGCAGCCTGGGCCGCCTTCGGGCCCCTGAAGGAAGCCACCGACCAACTGACGGACCCGGAGCTTCGTGCCCACCTGTTCGACTCAATCGTTCTCCCGGCGCTCTGTTACGCAGCTGAGACTTGGGCCGACACTGTAGCCACGTCGAAAGCTCTACGGACCACCCACAGAGCGCTCGAGCGCAGTCTTCTGAAGATGACCCGACGCAAGCAACATCTAGTCGGACTTCGCAGCACGGATATGAGAAGAATGTCCCGTCTTCGTGACCCAGCGGAATACGTCGCGAAAGCCAAACACCGATGGGCCGGTCACATAATGAGAAGAACAGACGACAGATGGACACTAAGAACATCGGAGTGGATTCCTCGCGAAGCCAAACGTCCCCGAGGAAGACCTCCAACGAGATGGGCAGACGTGTTCGTGGAACGGATGGACCAGCTGAGAAATCAGCTGGATACGATTTTTGCACCTGGAACTCGTGGACGCAGCCACCGACGTCAGCCAAGAAGATCGTGGATGTCAGAAGCGAGGGACAGGGAAAAATGGAAACTTCTGAGCTGGGGCCCGCACGTCACGTGAAGCCGGGCCATCTAAGTATCTAAGTAAGTAAGTACAATCTTTCCAGCGCTCAGATAAAGCAATGTTAAAAATAAAATGTATCCATTGCATAAACAGCTCTGATACTTGACACTGGACCATTTGAGCAAATTTGGGCGATTTTGCTTAAGTTTTGCGTTCAAATTTTTGACCTGAAAAACGAGCATAACTTGGCGTCCAGAGGCGCTTGGCAAATTAGGAAAGCAGATTTGGAATCACCGATTAATGCTCTTCAAAGCAGTATGAGTCCCATCTGGAAAGGCCACTTCGACTTGACACGGTTCCCTTGTAAGTTGAGTATTTTTGGAAAATATTGAGCAGGGTGTCATCTGCATCCTTACATTGATTTTGAGAAGCAATCGAGAAACGCGGAAGGCCATATCTAGGAATAGTGCAGAACAGAAGTTCCAAAACCACAGTCATTGCATGACCCACCATGTGGGTCACGTTGTCGTTAATGTGTTAATAAAGGTCTCGTCCGAATGACATTGCACAACAGAAATGCGCCTATCGCACACACTCCAGACGTATAGTCCTATAACGACTCTGCGTGTTAACCTTGGCTGTAGACTTTCAAATATATAATTGAGGGTTTGTAAAATAGCAGTTCTTTGACATTTTCGTGCTTTACAAGCCGCATTTTCGAAATCAGCAAGAGGGATAAGCTCGATTAAGCAAAAAAAATCGTTTTGCCCTGACGCTGCCTTCGAGAAGTGCTGCTCTAAGTGCAGTTCAAGTTTCGAGGGCGTCGGAGACTGGATTGGTCTACGTTAGATAACTACCAACCAAACAGTCCTCTAGACTCAGAAATAAATGTAGTCTTATCATAGCAAGTAGAAAATGGAAGTCGGGACTCGAACCTGATTGGCCTAAGCGCGATGATTCTATTACTAAACCACTAAGCCAAGACGCACCCTTGACTCCATCGCCTTCCCTCGTTCATTGCTAAAACATAGCATCTCAAAACATGTTATATCAGAGGCTCACTGGCTTTCATTTTTTTCAAGGCATAAACTCTTTGGGTAAAGTTTGGCCTAAAATTATGATTCTGGCTCACTTACAGTATGTTCAGCGTAACTCCGCATGAGTACCTTCCTCCTGCTTACCTAATGATGGCTGTGAAACTCACCGCGCAATGCTGACCATCACGAATGAATGGTAAACAATTACTCATTCCTAAAGCTTTCCCATGTAAGATCGGTGATTTTGAGAGTTGAAAGTCTCTGTGCCCAAATAAATGCTTTGGTTACCAAATTTATAATGTCTTGATAGTTGCTATACTGGCAATGACACCGAGAGCTAAATCTCTGAGCAAAAAATTTTTTGAATTGTTTCGTAGAACCTTTACAAAACGACCATCTATGCAATCATCCTTTTTGGCGCCGTTGTCCCGAAAGAATGCGATTCTTGATTATTTTTCCAAACTAAAGTCAATGGCTTGAGGAATACATGCCAAAGAACTCTATAATTTTGCAAAAAGTCTTGGTTTAGATTCAGTTTTGTAGGCTAAAAGCCGCATGGATCCATTTGGTCCACAATTTCCATTGGTTCCGCTTATCGAATTGGCTTGGGCTTTTGCACAGTTGATCTATATGATGACAGGGTGCTATGGTCAAAATTCTAGCTCAAGACCTTTGCTGGAACTTGGTCTGTGAGTTTCGTGATAGACAGACATTCAGACACACACACACAAAAACACGCAAACAACCCTTAGCCCGTTATTATAAGTTACCAGTGCGTCACCTCCGCTTCGCGGAGGTTCGCACTGGCTCCCTATCTGTATGCCTTTCTCATGTTCGCATGAGAACGGCTTTGAAACTCACCACGCGATGCTGAGCATCACAAATGAATCGTAAACAACTGTTCATTCATGAAGCATCTCCACGTAAGATCGGTAATTCTGAGGAAAAAAAACTTTGTTGTAAGGAAACAAATGCGAATTTGAACAGACTACTGAATTTAGTTTGATAATCGTCATAAGGATAATAGTCACCTTGGGCTACATTTCAGTGCAAAAACCTCTTCAGTTTTTCCAAGTTAAATCTTGTCAAATCGACCATCTACGCTTCATCACATTTTGGCGCTGTTTTCACAAAAAAGCAAACTTTTTGAGCACTTTTTGAGCTAGAATTCACGGCGCGCAGAGTTACTTGTCAGGCAAATCATAACTTTGCAAAAAGTCGAATTTGCGACCCAGTTTGCGTGCCAAAAGGCGCGTGGACCCGTTTGACGCGCAAATTTTGAGGGATCCGCTTATCGAACCGGTTCGTCCTTGTGCATGGTGAGCCTACACGCTGGCACGGTATGTTGTGCAAAATTGCAGCCCGATAGCTTAGTTGCAGCTTTCTCTATGAATTTCGTGACAGACAGATTTACAGACAGACACACACACAAAAAAACAGACGGCCTTAGCGCGTTATTATAGTAGGATGATATACCAGCGCTTCACCTCTGCTTCGCAGAGGCTCGCACTGGCCCTATTATCGGTGCGCCTCACTCATTCCCGCACAATAATGACATTGAAACTCCCCGCGCTATGCGGACTATCACGAATAATTTGTAAACAACTATTCATCCCAAAAGCTTTTCCATATGAGATCGGTAATTTCGCGTGAATAAAAATTGTCCCAAGAGAACAAATGCAAGTTTGAATCGATTTTTGGACTTTTCATTGCTTGCTAGTCGCCTCAATGACAATGATCATCGTGGGCCACATTAGGTGCAAAAATCTTCGGAAATGATCGGGTAAAATCTTGGCAAATTGGAAATTTACGCAAACATTCCTTTCTGGCCCGTTTTCGCAAAGTAATAAACTTTAGCTCAGTTTTTTAGGCTAGAGTTGGCTTGCACATGAACTTGTCAAACATATCGCTGACTTTACGAAAAGTTGTGCTACAACGCAATTTTAATAGTAAAAACCAAATGGATTCAATTTAAGCGCGTTTTTTGAGGGATCCACGCAGCGGATCTGCTCGTGCTTTTGAATATTCAACCCTCATGTTAGTAGCATGCGCTGTGCAAAATTTGGGTTTAACATCTTTGCTGAAACTCGCGCTATGAATTTCTTGACAGACAAACATTCAGACAGACAGACACACAAAAACACGTAAACATCCTTAGCGCGTTATTCTAGTAGGATATCCCAAGCAGAGTGAGAGTTTAATCACCCAAGTTTGAGGTAATCGGCAATAAACGTGTGTCGATCGTATGGTGGTTGGTGTGGTTCAATTGGCAAGGTTGTGGCAACCTTTTTACTTGAAGTGACATTACTGTAGGTAGTAGATAGACTGTGTGAACCTTGAGTAACCTTATTGTACCGAGTTTGAGTTAATTTTGTCACGGCAGGCTCACCTACCACGAGCCTACCGTAACCTCCTCAGTTGTCGCCGTGGTATAAATGAATACCGTATGTGTTTAGCGCACCGCATAACACCATCGGTCCAAGTTTCGATCATTTTCGTAATTTTCTTCAGCCTATCTTAAACGTACCGTAACCCTCTTGGTAAAGAGTGAATACTATAATCGTGTTTACGACACCGAATCACCCCATGGGCTAAGATTTTACAAAATTTCAAAGTTTTGCTAATAACGGCGCATTACGATACACCAACATGCTTACGACTATAAGCAAAATGCACTACGGAGGACTATTCAGCCTACGGAAGACTATTTAGCTCCCCCTCTTCTTTCGTGCACTATTTCTCTTTCTCTGACCAAACTCACAGTCATCTCTGAGCTCCACGATAGACTGGAAGGCGCACCAAACTCAGAGTTAACGTAGATCAGTTGCACTTCTAAGGGCTGTTTCTTGCGCTTAACGATTCGGGCAATGTTCCCTATTAGGGATGAAGTACCCTGCCATGACATCGCTTTCCGGATTTGGTCTATTAATACATCTGTTAAGCGGGGGAGAAGGTCAAAACGTGCGCGTTAGCGCACGTTTTGACCTTCTTCCCCGCCTAACAGATGTATGAATAGACCAAATCAAAAGATAACTCACAGTTAAATTAGAGCTGTAAGTGTGAGTTTCGACAAGTTTACCGAGACCCTGGATTATCCAAAAATTGACTTCCACACGCAAGTGCCTCAAAATTCTCACATGGATGCCACACACAGCAAATCACAATTTCCATTATGATTCGCCCTGTAGCCACAGTTTGTGTGTATTTGATAACCAATTCGCTCATCTGCGCACTTGGAAAATTGGAAAGTCAAAAAAGTTATTTTTCAGGACACTAGCAGGGCATTATTGTCATTTGTTGATATCAACAGTTTTTATGGACTTGATGCGGGAGTAGAGGTTTGTAGCTATCTTCTCACAAAGAGTTTCTGATGAATAATTGTTACTCGTTTTGTCTTGGGGCTCTGAAGTAAACAAACTTATTTTTTGCCAAAATAATGATATGGACTGCAAGCCAACAAGAAAGCGTTTATCTTTACGTTCCCTAAATCACAGTCACCTTAGTAAACATCTAGCTGAGGCAGGTGGAGTTTGTGCCAGAATAGAATCAGATGAACGAAAACGATAATGAAAAATCTGAACAGAAGGGAGAATCTAAGAGAATAATGACTAAATAATGAGAAATGAAAAAGAGGCAAAATCAGAATATTCAAGAAATTCACCGCAAGATTCACTCTAAATCCCAAAATACAACGTGATAGAGACGCATACCATTATAAACGAGTGCCACTGCTCAAAAGTTGGAACGAGTGAGCCTTTTTTGATCTTTTCTCAAACGTAAAATAATTTATAATCACTTCTATCTTTATCAGGACAAGACAGGAGAGCTAAGCACGATTTCTCCTGATTTTAAGATAGGCGTAAATTTCATGTTCTGATTTTATCTAAGACACTGAACGTATACTCTGTTCAACGTTGAAAATCTAAATTTGCAATGTGACCTCTTTGATAATAATTGGTATAAATTCAAACATCTTCATTTAGCGCTATCTTGCCAGTCACTAAGCCCCATTATCATACGTAAGCCATTATCATACAATGTGAAGAATCTGACTCGTTTGCAAGAAAATTTATGTAAGGCCCCGGACAGACTTTACGCGATTTGATCGTCGCGACTGAATCGCGACGAGGCAACTGTTACAACATCATTCCATGCCGATCAACTTGCCTTTCGGTTGTGATACTTTTCCAGCCCGAAATTTTTGAATGTGAAATGAAAATGAATGGAAATGCCGGCGATTGAGTCGCGACGATCAAATCGCGTGAAGTCTGTCTGGGGCCTAAAGTGAACAAATGCTGGGTTTGCTTTTAGGAGTTTGAAGAAATTCCAGTCTTTACAATTTCTTAGCTCGATCTGAAATGACTGTGCGGAAATACTGGTAACTTACCAAGGTTCGAGAATGCATACTACAACAACATATCTCCGAAAACAGTTTGCATGGGCACAACCACCTGCAGCAGAGATACGCGGCTTCTAAAAGGGAACGACGAACTTCTAGTTTTGATAGTAGCACCGGACTCACAGGTTTTGCGGAGAGGAAGAGATAGTAAAGGCGGAGGTGGAGGCAGGGCCCGGCACGAGGTGGGCAAATGACAAGCTGGAAATCGTTTTGGGGCCAAAAGCAAGGGGGATATCGTTTTGCGGGATCCGCGGCGGAGCCCTAGAAGATTCCAAGTGCAAGCAAAAGAAGGTCGAATCATGCTTACCTTATACATCTAATTCATTGCGAAATGGTTTTCATAAACCTCAACGCACAGCAGAGTTCGCGCGCGCTACGCCGTGTTGCTGCTAATTGCCGCCAGCGCGACGTCGCATGAGGGATGCCGTTGAACAGCATGACTACATGATCAGTTCTCAATGCAGGCGTAACGATAAGCACCAAATTACGTAGGCGAACGAAGAGAGGCTAGTAGAAACAAGGTATGAAATATTATGAAAAACTTATGCGAATAGGAGGAGTAATAAGCATTTTTTCCGAAAAATTTGCAAAACTGGTAAATGAAAATGTGAATTCATATGGCTCGTTTGCAGCGCTCAGATGACCATACGGTATGAAACTTGGTTGTCACATGAACATGGGCCTTTAGAGCTTACACCTCAGAATTTTGTTGGAAAATTATGTGACTGAAGGTTGTGGCAAGCTTTTTTCTGAAAATTTCCCACTATCAAGAAAATGGAAAAATGGCTCATTTGCAACGCAGAGATGACGAAATCGCGCGAGACTTGGTGTGTATATGCGCACTAGGACTAAGGAAAAATGTATGAAAAATTATGAAAAACTTATGTGAATGAAGAGCGTGCCCAACTATTTTCCTAATTAGATGGGCAATTGCCCAGCTAATCCCCACCTGAGGTGGGCAAAACTTTCAATTCACATAATTTTTTCAAAATTTTTACATAAATCTGTTGTGCACCTAAAGTTTACTATAAGGTGAGATTTTGGTTCCGAAACTCCTCCTCTTTGTTAGAGCCCAAAATCGCATCAGCAGCCTAGCTTTCTAAGATGGAAAGCGCACCCCAGTCAATCGATACGCGCAGGAACGGCGTCTCTCAGTCCTATGACTGCGTTACTTTGATATTTTTTCATTTCTTCATCATTTTTACTGCTCATTCTTCTTCCTGTTTTCTATCTTGATACAGGTGAGGAGCAATTAGAGGAATTTGAGCATATCGTGCGCTTTTGAGCGCTTTTAGGAGAAGTGTGGCCGGTGCTCTCGTTGCACAAGCACAAAGCGTCATTTTTGGGCTCAAGGGGGTGTTCGTAAAAACTATTGGAACCAAAGGAGAATTCGTTTTGGATCTAATTTGGGATTTGATTTGTGCATCCGCGTTAAAATAACAAAAACAACACTTATGTCTATATTTTGGTAGCAACGCTGTATAAATTGCTCTACAACTTTTCATATTCGTCTGCTGATGCGCCTCTTCCAGACGGGCCTTAGATTGTATATTAACTCTTATGATAGAGATCATTTATTTGGAAAATTATTTTGAGACTTTTATGATAGAGATCATTTGAAAATTTGAGTTTGGTATGCAAGCTATCTGTAATATTGTAAAAGAAATTTTGTTGGCAACTAAAAAAGGTTTGCATCGTGTTTTAGGTCTCCCCCGCTATCTACTACCTCAACATTCCTAACTATATAAACATCAGTTTTAAAAATTTATGTATATCTGCTCTGAAAAACACTTCTTGTATCGAGCGTAAGAGGAGGCAAACGGATTTGGAATAATTCCTCGTATGGAATTGATTTTTGTCATACATTTCTATACAATCTGAACTTTTATATTATTACCATATTCATGCCTATAGGTGCAACTTTGCGCACTGATAAAACTCAAAACTGTATAGTCATCGAGGTGAAAAGTGCTTATCGGGCAGTTTCCCCTTCTCAACAGCCATCTCGACTATGATGGTCTGTCTTCATAAATAGAAAAAAACTCACTGAGACTAGCTGTGATTCTTTGTGGTCGGAAACACTAACCTTCCAAACTTGGAAAGGATCTGAGACAAGTGTACATGCTGTCTTTTGGTAGTAGTTAGCTGAAGTATTTAAATCTCATCGAATCAGTGCAAACCATTTTATGTCCATATCTTTTCGAAGCTTCCTAGAGGTGACTTTCGAGCTCTTTCTGGCGCTTTTATTTGAAGGCAGCGCACGCCCAAAATCTAAGTTACCCAGTTTTCTACACTGTGTATATTTAGGGCCCAGAAGAAGACCAACTGCGTTGGTCCGGTCTCCCAATGTTGTTTCTGAGCGGAGAAAATCCGCCTGATTTTTCTCACATTCCGCCCCTTTTTCTTTCACTCCGCCTCCTTCGGACGAAATTCACGTCAGCGTAAGCTGCACTTGCCGTTGCAGTTGCTGTTGCAATGTTGTTGCAACCAACTGCAGTTGCAACAGTACGGTTGCTTTTTGCGGTCCGCCTCCTTCAGACGACGAATCCACGGCAGCATACGCTGCAGTTGCAGTTGCAAATACAGGCTGTCATGCAGCTGCAGCTGCTCCTCGCTGGCATGCCGACGGGGTCAAGCAATTTGAAACTCGTTCCCCTTTTGAAGAGAGGGTCCCCAAGAATCGGGGATTTTGGGGGTTTTGGAGAATTTCAAGGTCATAACTGTAATCAAGGGCACGGAAAGGCCCCAGAATGACACAAACATCGAAGGCGAAATTTTGGGTGTACGCTGCCTTTGAGTGCTTTTTGGCAGTTTTTTGGAACATTTGGAGCGTTCTTGGACGAAGTTTAACTACACTCTCAAAGAAGAAAACTGAGTTGATTTCACGCAACTTCCAAACTTCGCTTGCTAGAGAGATAGAAATTTTATTGCAATACAAGATAGCTTGAGTCGTGCCTCAAAGTACAACTTATCTCGAGCCATAAGTTTCGTATTCATCACAGTTCTTCTCTAAGATTAGATCTCTGCTTAGATTTACACGTGCCAGCAGGGCTCGGCACGAGGTGGCTTAGTTGAAAATGCAAAAAAACGAAGTCCCCCTTGACTACGCCGCAAAATGCGACATCCCCCTTGACATGCTAACGAACAAAACAAACATGAGAACAAAAAGAATGAAACAGAATACAAGACAGACAAGAAATAGGCAATAAGAACTAGTAATTGTTTGTATTCTGCGGGTTGGCGGCATGCTGTGTCCGCCGCGCACAACCGCGAGCTTGGAGCAGCTTTACCGCTTTCATCCAGATAATTTGGAGGCTGTAACTAGGCGGGGAGGAGAGGGTTTGGGTAGGTACAAGAGCTGTTTTGTAGAGTACTAGATGTAGATTACTTTTATGTAAAAATTTGAAAAAATTACGTGAAGAATAGGAATTATATGACTATGTTTGCGCTAAGCCACCTCAGTTGGCTATCCAGGTGGCTTGAAAGCCACCTAACCCCGAAAAAAAGTTTGCCATGCCCTTAGTTCACATAATTTTTTCATAATTTTTCACACATAGTCCCAACTCCCCATTGCCCATCTACACACCTATTTTGGTGTCATTTCATCTTCACTTCGCTGTAAACAAACCCTTTGCTTATTTGCTGGCGGCATGCCGGCAGCGTGCCGGCAGCAGATCGAAAGACAGCGTGTTATGCTCTTCCGCAAAAACGATATCATCTTTGCTTTTTCTACCGAAAACGATATCCAGCTTGCCTTGCAAGCCACCTGTGCCGAGCCCTGCGTGCCAGCGTGATAAGGATTGAAGTACATTGGAAACATCGCATGACGTATTTGCAGCGAATTGATTTTTTTGTTTCAGCATGTAACCTCGAGTCATTTGTAACTTAATATGTGAGATTGCACACTAAGCCCTGTTAGCGACGGCACCCTTACTGCTAACTTTACAGTGAAACATTCTTCAACCTAACACAGTGCAGAAATGAGTTCTATTGACTAACATGTAACCAACAAAAAACAAAAGAGACAGGAAATAGCAGAAATCACTGAAAATGAGCAGGATCTAATTTTGCTGTTCGCCAGTTAGCATACATGGTGTGCAATACACATATTAAGTTACGAATGACTCGGCGATATTTCCACGAAGAGCTTGTTCAGATATAGCTTTCAAACAATGGCGTATCCAGTTTCCGTTCGGAGGGAGGGGGGCACAAAATTTTTCCCTGATGAAGGTGCATGTCGGAAAAAAATGTTTGGTATGCTTATCAACTATTAGAAGCTCAAAGGGGCTTTATCTGATAAGTGAATAAGTGAATGTTACTTGTAATTCTAGATCCGTAGTGTTGTTTTTACAGCAATGAAAAGTGCCTGTCAGGAGTAATTAATTCCTGTACATTTAGCGAGGGACGTAGTCGTAACAAAAGTTTCCAGGTTCTCAAAGTTATCTTAGTCACAGTCACAGTCAATAATGTGATCATAGTCACATTAAGTCGATAAAACTTGCCTGATATTTGAATGATGTTATACCGATCGGAATTTTAGCACTTTGTAAATTCTGCGGGTAAAGGGTTTTATTGGAGCATTTTTGCCTCGCATCGCTTTTTTCTAGTTCGTACATCTTAAATTTTTTCTTGAGAAGTGGAGTTTGTGGTTTTGATACTAACCATAAAGCGTGCAAAGGCACTCTCTAAAAGAGTCATTGCAATTTAGAGAATACTTTTTTGGTTGCATTACATGCTGTTTTCAGGTCTGTGGGCAGTGAAACAGTACACAGATGAAGAGTAAAGATGTTGAAACTTTTTTTGGATCCGGACCCTTTTTTTCAAATAGGGTACTGCTTCTGTCCTTGTGTTGTAATTGGTCCCCACCTTACAGAAAAGAATATCACCTTCTGCCATGTGCCAAAAATTTTTTTACATGTCATCTACATGTGCAGCCGTTTTACCAAGAATTTGTATTGCCCTACCTGGGACGTAAATTCAATGTATTTTTCAACCAGAAATGGTCCTATTTTCAGTAGAATAGTTTCAAAAATTAATATTATCAAATAATAAATTACCCTTTTATTAATGAAGGATTGGACTTGATAGAAGAGAGCACTGCGCTAGATTTCCATCATATAAGAGGCAAAACTATCATTAACAGCTACTCTAGCCATCATCTGTAGCCTTTCCTGACTAGTCTCATATAGTGGACGGAGTTCAAAAAGAAGGACATTTTCGAATTATTGCCGATAGCAATAAGATGTCCTAATATAAGTTCTGAATCGTTTTGCTTTTATAGAAAGCAGTTGAACAGCTGATAGGCGATCAAAAAATGGCCTTTTATTCACCGGAGATTCTGAAAAGACATGTCAACCTGCAATAAAAAAACGTTTCAATTTTTCCTTGACATGTGGCAGAGAGGCAGTCCTCGTGAAATATATGAAAAAGTGCTCTTGAACAAAATAGCGTATTTTATGAGGTCCTTTTGGAGAAATGGGTCCGAACAACGGAAAAGTACCCTTTTTTACCAAGCCAGCAACATTTTCTATCAACTCTTGCAATGCAACTAACTATTGTTTCCTGATGAAGTGCCTGATCTAAGTAATACAAACAATTTAGTATCCAGTGAAAATCAAGACGATCAGAGATTGTTGGACCAAGAGAAGTTATCCTTCTGACCTTCTCTTTGGCTAGCGTTAAAGGCAGTGTCTCACCAAAATTTAGTTGACGAGATTTTTGCATTTTGCAAGCCTGACGGACCCTGTCTAGCACTGTATGGGCTTAAAATCGCACAAAGTTCCCAAAAACCCCGTTTTCTGGAGGCCCTGCGGAAGCAACGTGGACGAGTTGTGCCTTCCAACTTCAGCCTCAGCCACAGTGGCAGCAACAGAGGGGAGGTAGATGCCAATTGAAGGGACATGTTCAAACGCGTAAGGGGGGAGACCGAAGGAGTCGTCCGCGCGTATCAAGTCGCACTCCGCGTACCACTTTGAGCGAATTTTTCTCAGCGTGGAGGGGGTCAAATTGAGTGGGACTTGTTGCTATGGCCTATTTACAGCTCCCTATTACAGAATATGTGAAGATCCGCGCGACCTCAACTTTGGTGAGACACTGCCTTTAAGAGCAGCTGTCTTGAGATTGTACAGCAATATTGAAGCTCATCGTTTGATAGATATGATTTCGATTGTATAAGTAGGTAAGTTGTACCTCAAGGTACTTTTCATACATTACTAAATACCTTAGGAAATATTTCTAGGTACTTTTGTGTATGCCGATATTTGCCAGTAAGGGAACAGAAAGTGGCTTTCGATTGTTTGTGTTTATTCTTGATTTCAATGCCTTCATTTATGAACCCCACTCAAACGTGGACTCATTGATGAAAAAACTCAGGCACCAACTTTTATTGTTATTGCGTATATATAACAAAAATGTTTTAGCCAAAAGAATCATGAATTCAGTCCCCCATCCCTGCTCTTCCCCTTTCACGTCCTAACATCTGTGACTGCGCCCTGCTCACATCGTCGGAATCGCCATAAGTTCCATTAACATAATGTAAAAACGACTAACAATATTGACGAATTCGACCCTCTCAAATCTCATTTTTTTCACTGGAACTTGACTTCAAAAATCGACAGAGAGGGCTGGTCAACGAGCTGTTAAGTTGATCATCTCAGTTTTCGTTACATTGCATGAATTATCGATGTTATGCACTCCACGATTATAAGCTGTATTGAATAATAAAATAAAAAAGTTGATTTCAAAATTCATCAGATTTCTCTGTCAGAACCGCTGAAGGGTCGCAAAGAATGCCTGCCGGTTACTGTTTACGAAGCGGAAATTAACGTGATATCACATCTATCCCAATCCAAAGGGATTTGTCTCTTCCGCGTACAAGAATTCTGTTCAACACTGAGAACTAGTCAAATTTGAACTTCTGACAAGCCATTGTATCGTTGTTTATTCACTGACGTTTATGTTTATGTTTATGTTTATGTATTACGCACAAAGCGTGCCATAACCATAACAAAACACGAGAACATAACCAGGAACAAACACAAAGAACAAAACAAAAAAAAACATCCAGTAGGTTAGCTCAAGTCCAGTCACCAAATGTTTTAGAAGAAAAAAAATTGCGAATTAAGCTTGTATAGACTATGTATGAAGTGATCACTTGAAAATAATGGAGTAAAGACTGGAGTCTGTCCCATGCCCCCTGCTTGCCCGGAAAGGCGATTTTTACTATTCAGTATAAGCAAACTGGAAAGTAGGGAAAGCGGTATATATGGAACTCCCGCACAACCAGTTCCTGGGGAGGAGCAGAACTCTTGACGAAGACGTCTTGATATAGTGCTGCCTCGTCCTGACTCTTTTCTAGTTAAAAAGAAAAATTTCTGATATTAAACGCATAAGCGTTCGTTTATTATTCCTACGAAGAATAGTCAAGGGAGTTCGTCGTTTCTTCATTGTCCAGGATCCTGAAAATGTCGATGAGTCACTCCAAATTCTTCAAAAAAAAGTTTGTTATTGTAGTATGGATTGTGAGAATTTTTCTAGCCATTACCGCATTTTTGTAACCATAACGTAACCGGGGATAAAGCAAAACTTATCAAGAATTGTGAAGATGACGTTATGTCATTACATGCAGATATATTGCTCCCGCGCTCTTTGTAAAAAATTCTTTAGGTTTTGTCTAGGTAAATCTCTCTTAAAAGTTAAACGGCATGCAACTTTGAACTTCGTAGTCAAATCTCATTAAACTTCTTATCTAAATAAATAACTCACCAAGGTTTTAGAATACACACTACAGCGACTTTTCGTTTCGGACATTTTGCATGTGCACATGCACCCGCAGCCGAGATTGTAGGGTTCTGGAAAAATTTTCAAGTTTTCTGGAATGCTTGGAAATTTGAGAAATAAGCCTTATGCCTAATATAAACTGAACTCACAAGATTTGCGGAGAGAAGTAAAAGGTATTTATTTGAATCATACAGGCTTAAAGAAATGAAAGCGACAACACTTATTCAGTCTACTTTGCGACTTTTTCAGAATGGATCATCGCGAATGCAAACTGTGTTGCGAGCTACAAATCTTCGGCGATTCTAAGTAAATTCAAAATTAGTTGGCATCTACGAGGGACATTTATCTGGCCCAAAGATCGGCAGGCATTTTTCTGTAGCTTTATTCTGGAACCACACTTTGATCTTACGCGATAGCGTAACAAACGTTCATTGTGAAGCCGTTACCGAGCGCCCTTCGGCAAATTCAAGCCTAGGAATGTTTAAGAGCAGTAACCTGTCGCATAGTTTCCCTGGTCTTTTCTGCCAGTGAGATCAAGTCCGCTCTGCTCTCTTCTCTTTTCGAGACGAAAGTAGGATGTTCTTAAAGTAGAACTTTTCTTTCGTAAAGTTTTGGCATTGATAAAGTTTTTTGAAATTTATCTGCAAAGCATAGGAATTCCTAGAAAAAGTGTCTTACATGAATTTCATGATTTTTCTGCCAGTGAGACCAAGTTTTCCCTGCTTTTTTCTATTTTGGGAGTAAAGAGAGGATATTCTTAGAATGGAAGATTTCAAACATCTTTCGGCAAAGTTTCCTGAGTAGGAATTGTGAGAAAGTGTTCAGTCGCGTAAAGTCCCCTTGTTTTTTCTGCCAGCGAGAAAAGCTAGTACTCCTCCTTCTTCTTTAGCAGCATGTAGGATAATGGGATCCCAGCTAGATTTCTCATTAGGTATCGTAAAATATCTTCAAGAGAGAATTGTTTTTTGAGAAATTGTTCTGCACTATGAGAGTCCATTACTTTTATTTAGGCATGATCAAAGCTCATATAGGCTTTATTATACAGAGCAAGAAGGGTTGCCGAGAGCTGAGTCCAAATCTCTCCAATCCCTGATTTTCTCTGTTTTATAGAAATATTTACGACTCTGCTACCCTACTAGCCTTTGGTCTTCTTTTGTAACGAGACTAGAGCTTGCATATTGCATTGCTGGATGCGAAAGTAAGATTACTTTTACCAAAGGCTGCTCATCATTTTCTTTTCTGATAGCAAAGAAGCATCTATAAGTTACATAAGCTTCCATGCAAATTTTTATCAATTTTGCAAGAAATAGGTTTTTTTCGATACAGCCAAGAATGAGAGGGATGTGCGAAAAAATTCTGCGAGAAATCCACTACTATTTCTAATTTGGCAATAAATGCAATTTTTGGATCTTTTTTTTTGCTGTTGAAATTTCAGAAATCTTTCAGTTTTCTTTCATGACTGTGGTGCGTTCATTTGCTCTATAGGGCAAGAGTTTCGTAATCGCATTGCTTTCACAATTTTCATGCGGCTTATAAGGACAGCAGGGACATGTCACGATGCTAACGTTTACGCTAATATTTCTTGAAATCATATTCCGACAATTTTAAGGACGGACTTCTGATGTTTCAGAATGTGAAGTCTTTTTTTTGCGCTGCGGTACTTTCCCCGACGGGGGTGGTAATGCGGCTCTTAGACAGTTTCATGCTTAGCAATGACTAGCTAGCGGATCCAGGTAGGCGAAATAGTTGGAAAAGTTATTTGCCCGGACTGTTTTCTGCCTAAATCAACAGCTTTTTAGCTTCCAATAAAATAGAGAATAGAGGTTGTACTCAGCTACAAGACGATAATATCGCGTTGATTTGTTTTTATGAATGGAAAGAATTACCGAGACTAATTGTGACTCCTTGTCTTCAGAAACACTAGCCTTCCAAACTTCCAAGGGGTCTGAGGCAAGTTGAAATGCTGCTTTCCTGTAGTATGTAGGTAATTTTCCTCTAATGTGTCTCCTAAAATTAGTAGCATTAGTAACATATATCAGTTAAGTACAGAGTCAAGCGAGGGGTGTGGCACACGATCGCTGGTTACGACTCCCCCCCCCTGATTGCTGTCTTAATAAGACCCCCCCCCCTGAACTATATACCTAAGATAGCATTACCAGAGTTGAGAAAGAGGTCAGGTACAAGTCTTTCGAAACCATTCCCCCTCCCATGAAAGCCCTCAAACGACCCCTTCTTCCTCCTCTTAACCTCTGGACCTCAAAGTGTGACATTCTGGAAGACACCATCTTTTTCTAGAGAGTTTTCAGATTTCTGAGAGCTGTACGCCCGATTTTCTGTGACTGCACTTTACAATCACACGTAATTTGACGGCTGAAGCAATGGAGCGCTTTCTGGATTTTGAAGGCAAGTTAAGGGGGTGTGCCGCACCCCATTAACTATATCAAAAAACATCTTTAGCGGACAGTATTTATATGAATCGATAGCCTAAACCTTGTAGATTCCATAGGACTGTTTGGAGCTTGATTTGTCTACTTAGCTCTAAGTAAAATTTTGGTGAAAGCACAGCGATCAAAAGCGAAAAATGGAAAAAACGAGATTTTGGTTGGCTTCTAATTCCACATGCAGGTCTTCTGAAGCGGTATTCCTGAGGTGGACAAAGAAGGAGTAGTGCTTTGTCTTGAGTGCAAAAACGGATAGCTAATTCACCTTTAAACAAAGTTAACCATGTTGGAATTTGACCATTTCATTTAGGTAGCCTAGTATCTTGAATCTTCAGAATTCGCTCATACTTTGTCTACAGGGGTTAATTGACATGCTAATTATGGATATGATACGAATATCATGTCATCACTATTATCAGATTACCCAACTATGACCCTCTCCCCTTTTGACTCCTCAGTACGACCCCCCAGGTGTGGCGTGCCGCACCCCACGCTTGACCCTGGTTAAGTATGGATCAAGATACCATTTACGACTAGCACAAGCAAAACCTTTGCACTCGATTGGCTCCGAACAGTTTCTTTTCGCAAGCATTCGCGCTTCGTCATAAACGTCACAGTCGGTCTTTAATGGGCTTACTGATTGAGTTTATACCACAAAAGCTACTTATACTCACCAAAGTAATCTGCTCTTCTTCTTCTTCATCAACTTCATTGTGATCGGCAAAGTTATTTCCATAAACATCCTTTTCTAATTTGGAAAATCCATCCTCGATTGCATCAAACAGTTTAGGAGGAATGCCACAGATACCTTCATGGAAAATGCTACACTCTCTACTTTCAGACACTTTCTACACTATTTATAAGAAATTTTGCCTCAAAAAACTTTTGGTCTTACAAGGGAAGTCACTTAACTTAGGTCGGCCTTTGAAATGGGACACATACATTTAGATTCAGCTCAGAACGCTAATCCAAAATGCTGTCCTTAGCTGCGAAGCGTGCCTCTGAAGCGAGTTATGAGCTTTTTCCTAAGCAAAGTTTGCGTGCTGACCGACTTGGGCATGCTACGGTATCGTCATCCAGGTAGAGTAGTTTAAATACATACAACACCCTATCAAAGCCAAATGACTTAGTTTGATGTAATTTCAATTTCTCATTACTTTTTTAGGCAGATTTTCATCCAAAGGCCTTCTTTCCATATTCAGTTATATGCCAATTACACATACTAAAAAGCTCATAACTCTCGAGGAATGCTTCGCAGCTAAGTACAGCATATTTGGAATCAGCGTTCCGAGCTGATTCTAAATATGTGTGTTTCATTTCAAAGGGCCGACCTAAGTTAAGTGACTTCCCTTGTTAGCTGTTTTATCCGAGGCTACACTCTGATAATTTCAAAACGATGTTCAAACTGTTCTTGACCTCTGTCAGGGAAAGGCACTTAGATCGGCCTTTTGAGAAACGACATATAGTTAAAATCAGTTTGAAACTGATTTCAAATCTGCTCATAACTGCGACGCATACTCTAAAGGTATGTGCTTTTTTCTGGGCAAATTCTGCGTGTTGACCGACTTAGCATGCTACGGTATCCATCTAAAATGGTTTATGCATGCTATACCCCCTCAAATAAAAATGTCTCAATTTGATGATTTCGATTTTCCACCTCTTTTGGGCAAATTTTCATTTAAAGGCCTTTATTCCATATTCACTTTCATGTCAATAACTCATGCTAAAAAGCTCATAACTTCCTTTAGAGGAACGCTTCGCAGATAAGCACAGCATATTTGAAATCAGCGTTCCGAGCTGATTCTAAATACCCTAAAATCCCATAGATAAGAGCGGTTTAATTTACCGGTGAAAAACGAATTGGAAGAAATTGAAATTGAACGCAGTCACCCCTCTAACTTGATGGATGGGTAAATAAAAATCGGAGAAGAAGCTTAGAAGATGCTCAGATGCTCCGCCCCTCAACTCTAAACCCCGCCCACTTAATAAACAATTCATATAGAAAAATAGCGATTTTAACGGAATTTCTGAATTTCTATATGAATTGTTCATTAAGTGGGCGGGGTTTAGAGTTGAGGGGCGGAGCTTCTTGTAAACTTCTTCTCCGATTTTTATTTAACCATCCATCAAGTCAGAGGGGTGACTGCATTCAATTTCAATTTCGAGTTGCGTAGGCAGAAGAAGTTGTGCTAACTCTGGACCTTCACAAAGATTTCATTTTCAGAAGGCACTCAAAACTTCGAAAGGTCGTCTTCAAATGATAACAAAGACAACTTGAGATCAGCGCTTTGAGATGCACCGTATAATTTCGCATTGGCCACAGTCATCAAAAGCTTTCCTCTGTAGATCAGCGCCTTGCTCGCTTCCTAAAGGTCGTCATACTTCATGTTTCCCCGAACATTTGTATGGAAGGCGATTCCCCGATAAAAGCGACCGGCTTTATTGATTAGCTTTCCTCCAACCAGGCTCTTTTTCTGCAGGGCAGTGGTGCGTTTTCAAATGCAGTGTCTTGGCCGGGCCCGGCACGAGGTGGTGAAAATTTTGTTTCTTTGGCCACAAAAACGACATCCGCTTTGCTTTTTGTCCCAAGAACGATACCCAGCTTGCTTATAAGCCATCTGTGCCGAGCCCTGGTTTTGCAAAGCTTTCGAGTCGTTCAAGACGTGCTTCAAAAGCAGAGATGCTGAGATCTCGCGGCTTTGATGGAATCTTCAATTTTTGGGCCATTCTTGGGATTTCACTTTGAGAAATCATGATAAAGGATAAAGGATAAAAGATTCGGCGTCTTCAGTACCCTCTGAGGGCATGCGCCGAACGCACACACTAACTTTATAGTCGGAGAGGCAGTTGTATGCGTGCGAGCCTATTACAGTGACTTGCGGGGGCCAGCCGTTTCCAAGCCAGTGCTTTTATCCTCTCAGATTCTCTGGTACCAATTTACCGGCCCCGGAGGGTAGAGGGCTTGGTTGGCCCACGGGCGGATATCGAACCTGTGTCCGATCTGGTCATAGCGGCGCCTCATACCACTACGTCACTCGTCCCCTATGAGAAGTCATGATATCAGTTGTTTCTCCACTTGATTTGCTAAATGAACATACATTGTTTTGTAAATTTTTACTCACGTTCTTCCTCTACTTCATTTTCTGAATCACTACTGGATTCCCTTGAGTGAGCACAGAAAAAAACCTGGAATTTGCGCTTTTCCTTATTGATACTTTGATGTAAAGCGCATTACCATTGTAAAAATCATGATCTTTGGGGTGTGCATTCGAGTTATTGAGTTCGATTTCTGTAAGACTAAAAATGTTAACATCGAGCAAACACGTAAGCAAGAAAGAGACAAGAAACATTTTTTTACATAAATTGTCCTCAGTTTTTAGTTGCATGCAATGGCAGAGGGGAGACGAAAATTGAAAATAATTGAACTCATTCTAAGATAAAACATAATAAATTAGAAAGGATATAAAGAATTCTTTGAAGATGACCATAAGCCGATAAAAGTATAATTGAATTAATGTGAGTTTGAAATGCACAAAGAGTAGTTATGAAACCGCACTTAGAATATTAAAAATCTGTAAGACTTCTTTGTTAAAAAAGATATTTCGTGTGAATTGAAAAAAGAATGCAAAAGTGCATTTGCACGATTTTTAAAAACATCTCCCTTTGTTGATAGTTTTGTGAGATGTTGATACCACAGGAAAATTAAGTAAATTATGGCAATACAGTCAAAAAATCTGTAATTTCACCAAATGTGCTCGCTCATAATGATGCTTGCTATCCTCAGATGTGCTTCTTGAAAAAAACCACTAACAATTCCCTCTTAAGATGGGGGCTCGAATCACCCATAGCGTTTACAAGTGAGATACACATAGGTTATTATTCTAAGAGCATCCTCTTGAATCTTGCGTTTATCTGACAAATGTAGTTTCTTGTGTCTAGTGAAACTTCCAAAGCCTTTTTTTATTAGCATATTGGCGCCCCCTTGACATACATGGTGTGTCAAATTTTGAATTCTGACGATTATACTGAGACAAACTCGCTTCAGAAGTTTTTTTGGCTGGATTTTGAATAAACTCTATTTATTTTGTCACCCTCACAGAGCTATTGTAAGTATGATTTAGTTTATGGCAGTATGCGTGATTCCATCTGAAAATGTCGACCGATCTGTGAGGGACTTGGTACAAAAACAGTTGTCTCAAAAATTGCGTGCTCGTCAATGTGTAAACAAATACGGAGAGGCAGAAGCTGTTAGATATAAGTGTGAAGTTTTGAGAAAACAATTGACATTTTTGAATGTAATGCAAACACAACACTGGCGTGCCATCTGAATTGCATCTCGAAAGTGCTTTGTGGCAAAAGTGATTAACGTTTGTGTATTGTTGCCATAGTGCATTGCTCTCAATAAAACTGTCAAAACTGTATTATTTGCAAATTCAAGCATCAAACATCTCAAACAAGTTACGGCAATTTGAATGCAGTGCTGCGTTTGACTTTTGAATGCACTAAAATTGGTATCAGCTATGGTAGAAACAATGACTAATCAATCACAAATGGAAACAAAAGCAAGTCGCCTTCTCTGCTTGCACTAATCTATTATGATGCTCGCATTAGTGTTAAACTGAAGTTCAAAACTACAAAAAGCTAAATAACATTCTTTCGCTAACCTTTCATTATTTGAGCTAATACTTGAGTGTTTTTGCTTGAACCCAGATTCCAAAATGTAAAATAGGTTTAATATTGGTTTGGCTAAAAAATAATTTTGGTCATATTTCACGGTTCGTAGAAATGTCACAGATAGATTTCTGTACAAGTGTATTTTCATTCGGAAAGGTAAATCCATTTAGAAAGGTCGGACGTACCATTCGGAAATGTAAATCAAGGAAAATCGGACGATCAACTTCGTTTGCTCGAAGAATATCTTTTTGGTGGCGAAAGGTGCAGGTAAGCAAAAAAGCCAGATTTTCTTGTCAAATTTGCAAAAAAAAATCATGCTCCGAAAAACAAACTGAAATTGAGTGTAAGGTGCACGAATGGTACGCACGCTTACGATTTTGTAACATTTAACCATTTGTATGACCATAGATGGTCAAATTCACCACATTCAAAATGTTCCAGAACTGACTTTCACGCGGAGATACTCTAAACAGTCATAATGCTGGCTGCAGAAATACACAAACAACAGATTACAGCTTCCATTGTGGTTTGACCTGTAGCCAAAGGTTGTATGCATTCAGCTACCAAAAGACACCTGTGCACTTACAATAACCTGAATACGAAATTTGGAAAATTAAGAAGTGATTTTTTGGAAGGCTAACCATATAAGGTCATAAATGTCTGAGAATGTGATATTAGAAGCTTTAATTACTTGTTCACAACAAATCACAGCTAAAGAACAGTTACTTGAGTTTTTACGGAGCTTCGAAGTGCATGTCAACGAAATTATTCATCAGCCAACCTAATAGTATTCTCGCCCATCTTGCGGTTAGGGGATACTTGGTGCTTGTGAGAATCATGTAATTGATATGAATCAAAGTTTTTTCAAGCTGGTCTCAAAAGTTTGTTTACTATATGCTGCGCAATTTTTAGAATTATGAGCGGCGTCCTTCCGAACACGTATCAGCACATAAATTTATGTGATTTTAATAGTTAATTCGAGAGGCGAATGATTCCAAAAGTGCGCAGATTAAAACAGAAGATTTTGGTCTCAATCGTTGAAGCTGTGCCGCAGCTTTGTGCTTATTCGATGGGCGCTTCTCCATAAAATCGCTTTGCGGTTTCGAGAAACTCCCTGTTAACCTGAAAATCAACATTCCAAAGTGAGAATTTGGGCACTAACAAGGAGAGTTCGCCGAATCGAAGTGGCCGATTGATATGTGGTATATACCTGGGCTCGGGGCTCGGGAGGTTAGTATCAAATGTGTGCCCATTAGCTGCGACGCGTTATTGTGAAGCAAGTTATGGCACTTTGGATTTTTTGGCTTGCGTGTCTAGCGAACGCATAAATGCTCCTGCAGTGATTGCGTTGTGTAGTGGTTAGTGTGTCGGACTCACAGGTGACCGGTGAGGGTTTGAATCCTGTTGCTATCCACGTTTTTTACGTTCTTCCCAAATTTCATTTTCACCTGTTTTATGTATTACTAGCTGGCATACCCGGCTCTGCCCGGCCCTATCAAAATACTATGTTAAAGGTTACTATCCTATCCCTGTACAAACTTTTTCCTGTGCCCACTTTTACTATTCCTTATTGCCGTTTTGTTTTCGTAATCAGCGTGTGAGCTGCATTTGCTTCAAGACGTGCCTCACGCTGTTTAGACGTTTCTCCTGCTTTAGTATTCCGCATTCTCTTAGCATTGGAATCAATCCATCCAATGCTTGCTCTTTCCTTTGTTGGCATTGTGATAGCTGTCAAAAGATAGATTTTTTTCTCTCATTTCTCTCATCAGAATTGCTCGATTACCACGAATGTACGCATAAGCATTGCGAAGTGAAAGCAAACGGTAGCACTAATACTAAAAATCATTTCCTATCGCGCTTCTCGCTATCCGGTGGCTCAACAATTCCGCAACACTCTATCACTATTTCATGGTAATCCGACAATACCCTTTTTGTCATCAATCCAGTAATGCCAAAAGTGAGTTAACGCAGTTTTCGAACTACTGTAGTTTCTACTACTACAGTCCTAAGCATTATTTTAGAATTTCTGTGTTTATCATGTTCAAGAAGGGCTTGAACTTTTACTGCTCAATAAATCGTCAAAGAGATTTGCAAAACAGTGTCCGTTTCAAAAAAAAAAACGCGGCGTCCATGAGCTTGCGGAAAGACAAAAGACTATGGCAGGACGAAAACGTGAAGTGATCGAGAGGGGGCAAACTAAGCGCGCGCATATCTTCACCGTTGTAAACCGTACGCTTCATCAACCCGCTTTACCCCTTCGTCATGCAGTAGCCTATGCACATCTCAGCATGAATGCATACATTATTTTCGAACATATAGAAGACTTACTCAAGTGCGCTTTTTGTCACTGCTCTCTGCTTGCCGAAACTTAGAATAAGGTGTACCTCTACTCTACACCCTACTCGAACAAATGATCTGATAAGCTTCATTTTCCTCGATGTAAGTAAACAAATCAATAAATCGATAGAAGGACCCGGTGACTCTCCGCGAAAAGTAAGTAAAAAATGACACATATGGCTGGTTAAACTCTACATTATGCATCCTGCCGTGTCATTCTCGCAAGAAGCCCATTAGCAAAATAATACGACGTGATACAACTTGAAGATTGTCACGAAGATACTACGTGCAACCGAAGATAGTATCGTCGAGTCATTTGTAATTTAATATGCGTAGTGCACACTATACACGCCAATTGACGAACTGCAGAATTAGAATCTGCTCATTTCTAGTGATTTCTCTTTGTTTCCTTTTCTATTTTTGTTTTAGTTGATTATATGTAGTCAGTGGAACACATTTCTACATCTTCTTAGGCTACAAAATGTTTCACTGGGAAGTTGCTGTATAAGTGCCGTCGCTAATAGGGCTTAGTGTGCAATCTCACATATTAAGTTACAAATGACTCGAGGTTATATGGGAGTGAGAATTTGGCAAATCTTCAAAGTCAACTGACAAGCCCTCGCTCAAAAGTCGTTGTTCGCCCAAAATTGATTTTAGCATAATTGTCAAAGGAGTTTGGCTTCTGTGACATTATGCTTCCTCCATATGCCATGGTTGGTTATTTGTAAGCAATCTAATATTATATAGACTTTGGATAAAGTCTAATTGGTCAGAGCAAGAAGTTTGCCCGAAAATTTTTACATATGAAACATTGGTAGAATATTCGTGAGAAAAATCACCCCATAAACCGTGTGTGTCATTTTTCACCTCAATAATACATAAAACAGGTGAAAAAATGAATTTTGAGAAGAACGCAAAAGATGTGGACAACAATAGGATTCGAACCCTCACCGGTCACCTGTGAGTCCGAAACACTAACCACTACACAACGCAATCACTACAAGAGCATTTATGCGTTCGCTAGAGACACGCAAGCCAAAAAATCCAGAGTGTAATAACTTGCTTCACAATAACGCGTTGCAGCTAATGGGAGCACATTTGATACTAACCTCCCGAGCCCCGAACCCGGGTATATACCACGTATTAATTGGCCACTTCGATTCAGCGAACTAGAGATCTCAATGACTTGTACATTCCCTTTTCATCCCAAACGCTATGTCCTTGAACGCATATCATTATAAACGAGAAGGAAGCCAACTGCCTTTATATCGTTATTTGGATGCGTTCTCATAAGCGATCGCTGCATGCTTAGTTTATTGAAAGAGAAATTTGGGGATTTATCTCTTCGCTAGTGAATGTCCGCTTTACCTCTGCTCTGTATTCCAAAGGTTCGAAAAAAAGATATATGAGAGGTTTATATAATCAATGATATCTATAAATATCTAGTGCAGGGGAATTCAGGTAATTTAGAATGGCGTTTTGATACAAGTATCACCTTCGAATTCCAAATATGCTGTTTCTAGCTGCGGCACTTCATTCTGAAGCGCGTTATCGATTTTTCTGTGCAGAATATGCTCTTTGACCTATTGGCATTACGGTATCAGTATCTAAGTGTTAATTTATTACTTGCTTGTCAATGAAAAAAGACTCATTCTGATATTATTTCAGTATCCCAACACCGTTTCAAGGCAGCTTTCCATCTACAGGCAGCTCTCCCATGTTAAGTAATATGCCGATTTCAAACAGAGAAAAGTTCACAGCTCGCTTCAAATAATGCGTATTAGCTAAAGACAGCATATTCGAACTTAGAGTTTAAAGATGATTCTAAATATGCGTGTCTCATCTCAGAAGCGAATCTAAGTTACTTGACTTTCTTGTGAGGTGCACGAATATAACCAGCACTAAGAGTTAGAGACAGTTATGGTGGGACCAAACTTTGCGCATGTAAACCCCTTGCACTGCGAATAACATAAGAAAATTTAGAAAGTGAATCGCTCTAATCATCTATTTGCTCTGCAGAATTAAGACAGATCAGATGTGGAGGTAATGTTCGACGTATTGATACGGCCTTTATACTGTGTCAGTCAGGCAATCATCTACACATCGACGTTCTTAAAAAACAGTTTCAGTAGGCAAACATAGTCAAATAGCTTCGTAATTCGCTGTATCGCGCTTGCACCAGTTCTCGTTTTCCTTCGTTTCAGTTTTGAACTCTTGGAAAACAGTCTTATCGCAGCGTTGTCGCTGCCGCTCAGTCCTGCCATTTTTTGTACTTCAAAATTTGTTTAACAGTTTCATCTAACATTCCATTGCAAGTCAAATTATTACAGACCACGAAATGCTATGACTTTGTAAGTCCTTATCTTCAAATTTGGACGATCTCGAACTAATATCTGAATTAGAGCACAGGAATGGGAAGGTTGATTGGTAAAAAGCAAAGAATTTACTAGCTCCACCTTGCCTCCAAAAATAATCATGTCTTGATTGTGCAAAAAGATCTATGCTTTTGTAAATGAAATTCGAAACTTTGTTAATGATTTGAAGGTGCCATGTTTGGTGATTTGAAGGTGCCATGTTTGGTGATTTGAAGGTGCCATGTTTGCCAAAAGTCTTTTGTTTTCCTAATAATCACGTGTGTTCCGTTCTGTGCGACGATGTTGAACAAGCTTTAATATCAACTCAGACAGTCGAAGGGATACCGGGGGCAAATGCCGGGGGTCTGCCACTTCGTGCTCCGGAGCCCTCCCATTTCACGCGTTTTGGTGCTCCGGGGTTTCTCCAAATCTGGCGCATCCCCGGAGTATAGATTTGCGAGCACCGGGGAGAGGTCCTACTCGCCTTCTTGTGACGCCACAAGAAGGCGAAAAAGAAAGAATGTGAACTTTGCCCGGCATTTTCCCCCCGGAGGTATCCCTTCGACTGTCTGAGAAAGACGCTTACAAGCATTATTTCATTCTATTTTCAGAACGTGAAAAGTTTGCACTTGCAGCTTTGAGTGTTTACAGGCACAATATTGTTGTGTATTTCTTTACTTGCATGTTGTGGTATCCGAAACAAATGTTAAAAGCAATCGGTTAGTTTTTTCACCGCTATAAGGCTGCGCTCCAATAAAGTGATAATCTGAAAGAAGCTAGGCTATCTCGGACACATGCCATTGACTCGCGCAGGAGATCCGCCCACAAAATAAGTGGTCGCACGAAAATTCCGTCACCGGTGGGAGTCATCATTTCGTCCCGATTTTGATGCGATTTTGTCCCGAAGCGGGGCGCAAATTTAGACGAGTACAACTCCAAATTACTGAGTTTATATGTATTGCTGCCGAAGTCCTGAGCTTTATCACAGCAACTTCTCTACCGTTAGTTTCATTTTCAACTCACCTTCCAAAGAAGCTCTCACTTTTCCGCTTTCATTTCGCCTTTTACTCATAAGCAAGGCTTATGAGTATTGCTCCACCCTAAGAAGTACAGGTTTTTTTGCAAGTGGTGTGAACGGTGCTCTTATCGCCGAGAGTGTTAAGTTCGTGCTCACACCGCATGCTGGTTTTTTTTATTTAAAGTAGAAAGCTCTTTATAACAGTGTGATTTTCGCTAGTTCATTAGATTTAAATTGAGGTTTTTTTCAAAATATCATGTGGTTTTCTTCTATCACCGTTGCGGCTTGCAGAGGCAGTCCTCCACTTTGTCATTCATCGAACATCGAGCTTACATCGAGCTGCGTCTCGTCCTCATTGAAAAAAAACGAATACTATCGCAAGGTTGTCCTAAAGTAAGTAATTCTAGTAAAGTAAAGTAACTTCACATGGTTCAAGGATAGCAATTGACGTGTTTGCAAGTGAACGACCTTTCATCGAGGCTGATGGAACAAGACAGAGAGTTAAAAAAACTTCTTTTCACGTTGCGGAAAACAGGGAGGAAATGTTTTGAAGGGATATTCATTGTAGAGTAGAATCTAATCAGGGTCTGGTATCTTAAGGGTGCACCTCCCTTTAACTCAGATAATATTCGGGGGCAGGCTGTCCGCGAACTCGCGCTTTTCTGCAAGCGGTCAGCAAAATTTTGGGGCTGGCGTGGTCAAACCTTTAGTGAGCGGTAATTCCGTGTTCTGCCAGCGGGAGGCAATACAAGATTTTCTGCAAGCGCTCGTCAAAAATCTCTTTCAGCAGGCGTTGGCCAAACTTTTAGCAGACTCTCGGACTCTTTTTGCGCGGTTTCGGGCTACGCCGAGCAAAAGTGAGACTCTGTGCGGCAGAGGTGTTACCAATGGTTTGATTACTTAAGTTTGGGTAAGTTTGGGGTACTTTTTCTCAGCGGAAGGTACCCACAGGATGCGCGGTCCTCCACAAAGTATCGTGCGGCCCTCAATAATTCTGCATATTCTCGCCGAAAGTCCGCGAGAATGCGGCCACTGCGTTGCAACTTATCTGTAGATTGTTCTCCGACCATTCGTCTATAAATTGGTCAACATTCTTCCAAAATTCGGCAAGCTGACCGCAAATAATCAGCGGACTATTTTTTAGGTGCCCGCTTGCCTAAAAATCGCATGGCCGTATGCCCCCGGCGATTATCTGAAAAGGTTATCTGGACATTATTCTCAGTCAACGGGGAAAAAGTGTTAATTCTAGGAGTCAGTATAATCGAAGTTATGGAAAAGAAGTGGTAGCGACCAAAATATGCTCATAAGCACGACCATTTCTCGTTGGTCCTTGACTTTTTGCGGCACTTTTTTACACTACACGTAAGCGACAATATGAAGATGATAAGGTTGTCTTGTATATCACCGTTTAGACGTGCATCAAGCCCTCAACCGAAATCTAAACTACGCATGTAGACAGAGCGGCAAGAAGGGGAAATTCAATCATCTTAAAGGACGGGCATACTTCACGCGAATTCAATCGCGACGCAATTGGCAATTCGTCAGAAGTCTTCAGATCCAACAGTAGCAAACTGCACATGTATAGTGAGTATAACTTACGCGGATTGATAAAAGCCCTATCTTCTGTACATTTATAATGTGCTTACAATGAGTTATGGACAGTTGGAATATTGCCAAATCGCGTCGCGACTGAAACTGCGTGAAGTATGCCCGGCCCTTTAAAGACCTTTCAGAAGGAATGATCGATCTTCTAACAAGTATGTCAATCTGTTTTCAAGTACATTAGTTTCAATAATTGATTCAGGTTCTGTGCTTGACGCACTGGGCCTAAACCGCAACGAACTTCTGCGGACCCCAGATGAGCATAAGCGAAATACAAACAGGTATGTATGTTCTCAGACCCTCATGTGCACTAGAATTTGAGTGGTGGATGTCCTCAGCAAAAGAGGGCGACGCTCGCGAAAATTTTTCCAACGAACTCTCGGAGGCAAGGTGTTTTGAAGCGGTCATGCAAGAAAAGCAACAAAGAGAGCACTGTGAGTTTTCTCCCTATGTTAGAAGAAGCGATACTTTTGAACCGTTCTTTTGCAGCGTGAACATCCGCACCACCGTTTTGACCTTGAAAGAAACACGCTTCTTCGTTAAGTGTGATTCATTGTTTTATATGATCGCTGGTATTGATAATTTTTAATTTTCAGAAAAAGCGTGTCGTCATCGAAGGCATCGAAAGCAGCAGTATAACTAAGGAACTAGTGATTGAGAAGACTGAATGCGTTGAAGATGAACTTGAAGATACTGAGGAAGCTTGATAATATCCTCTACATTTTAGTTTTTGCTGTACTTGTCTCGTAAGTTTGTGTAGCAGTTGTAGAGCTCCTGAATCTTATGGCTCTGAGTCAGGGCCGGTAGTAATCCCCCCGACCTGGCGGCAGGTCTCGTCGGCAGGTCGCTGGCACCTTTTCCGTGAGGTGGCCAGAAAGTGAAACCCCAAATTTGGGCGTTCCCAGGCCTATTTCCAAAAAATTTTCTCGACAAAGATGCCGCCTAGACTCTGTGGAAAACTCCATAGAAATCTGCGGTTCTAGAAATCCTATTGTGGGAAAATATCTGGAAGCGCAGAAGGAGCTGCCGGCAACTTCGCGATGTAAGTTGCCGGCAACCTGCCGGCAGCTCGTCGAAATCCGCGAGATGACAGCTGCCAGCAGGTCAGAGAGCACGGGAAATAGCGTGCTCTTTTGAGAGAGGGAGCTGCCGGCACCTCGACGTGCCCCTACCACGTCGAGGTGGTGGCACCTTTGCCGACGGCGTCTGCGAGTTTGCGATTTGCGGCGATATCACACAATTTACGTCAGGCGAAAAAATCAAAAATTCTACTTTTCATCAAAAAACTCTCATTTTTCTCATTATATGAGTTTTTCTTTTTTAAAAGGACAATTTTCTTACAGATAAAAAATTCAGTAATGCCTTAGAATCATAAAGAACGTCATCTTGTTTGGCAATCCCTTATAAATCTCGTTTGCACCGATTTCGCCCCTCTCTCGCTCATATCAATCAGCTGTTCATTCAGGTCAAAGTCTCTCACGCAATGTATCGATCCCTCTTACAGGCAGCCATTAACCAGCGCGTTCCTCCTATTGCTGGTGCAAACGGCAATGTCTGACCGAATGGTCGAATGGTTAACGTGGTGGCACTTCAAATTAACGCGCATAGGTTCGACCGCGCGCGAGGTAGCAGTTTTGCGGCTGTCTGCGTCATCAAAATTTAGTGTGCGAAATGATTGCGTGCTAAGGTTACATAAGTATTAAATCCTACAATCACTCCGCGAGCTCCCGGCGGAGTTGGCATCTTTCCGCGATGTGTGCCAACTTGCCGGCATCTTTGATGCCACCAGGCAGGGTAGATTACTACCGGCCCAGGAGTCACCCCGCGCGCTGCTGCCGCTCACCGCAGATTTTGTTCCTCATAAAAACACCCCCGTGCTAAAGTGGCACGGCGCCACAGTAGGGGGTGGGGGTAGCTGCAGATACATGATTTGATGCCATAAATAACATTGCGGCAGGAGTACTGACGGAAGCCGAGGCCTGTACTGCCTTGACGTCGTGTTGCGGCGTCTCTTCGCGAAAAATCGTGACTCCTGACCCGTACCCGAATTTTATTTGCTGCTTTCTGTGCATTTCATTTCAACTCCATTGTAAAGCATACTTGAGAAGGTTATGTGGTATTTGTTAATAAATTTCGTTTAACTGGGTTTTACGAGGTGAAA
>CATQJL010000112.1:77411518-77476879 GCA_958299035.1 Cylicocyclus nassatus
ATATAATCAAATTTCTTAAATCTTTTAAGCAAGTTTTGAGCGGATTTGGAACTACGACAGATACGGTAAGCAATCAAGCACATGTGATCCTGACACTAGAGCATCAGCATATGCCGCTTATTATCTACTACATCCGCCGTGATTTTAAAAAATGGTGCTGGTTTGAGAAATCGTATAATATCCATGTTCAGCGGGCTGAATAATCCCTTAAGCGTTGTTTAGAGCTTATTCGTGTCTCGACTCTATATCATACCTTCGATAAGAGACAGAGCTTAGAAAGTGATAGTTGTCTGAGTTCTTGCCCCCTATAAAAAGTGAAGGTTGTTTCAGAAAAATAGATGAAAATTTAGAGATATGAGCTAAACCAAAAAACTTGAAAAATTCGTATAAACCAGAGGTTAACACATCACCAAATTTGAAACCTCAACTTCGTGGTTTCCTACGCACAGTTTCCTCTTCAGGATTGCCGGTTAAATTGGGTGGCAACAAGAACAAAGTTCTTTTCCAACTAAAAAAGCGTTGTTTAGCTGTGGTGGCGGTAGTAGGAAGACTGAAAGAAGGAAAACTTGTCAACAACTGAAAGAACATGTTAAACACGTCTGAAAAGATATGTTGCACATCGACGCCAATCTGATTTTCGATGCGTCCTCTGAATTTTCACCCCCGCATAGTCGTCTCGTATCCTGCGACATTGTCTGAATTCTTCCGCTCATCATTCTGAGCAAGTATCGTCCAAGCTGGAGAAAATTTGTTGCAAAAGTACTGAAAGAGAACAAGGTAAAAAACTCACTTTTCAGTGATTTTCACAAAAAACCGGCATAAGCAAAAAAGTAAGCTCGGCGACGTTGTCTATATTATAGACAGAAACAAGACCTATCGAGTACACAAAAAAGCCGATTGAAAAGAGTTAAATTGAAGAAAAGACAAGAGGTTTTCGAAAACGCCGTTTTTTCGAGATTTCTCGTTTAAATCATATAAAAAAGTCTTGCGACGTAGTCAGCGAAAATAGAGATCAAGAGCTTTAATATAGTATGTAGATTGTTGTGATTGGGCTCCGAACAACGAAGAAAAGGGTACCAGAACCAAATGCCCCGCGCCCCGCATTTGAAGTAGCGAGGTAACGCGCAAGCGCGGAGACGCAGATGAGCAGCGGAGACAGACCAGAGCCGGCGGGGCGTTTGGCTCTGGTCACTGGTCTCCGCGGGGTCATAACGAAATTCTATAACATTATTTATCGTTGTGATCCTCATGAGACGGCCAGGAGCACTGATAACGTCGCGGGTCTTGAAAATCACTCCATAACGAAATAGACTAGCATTTATGTGGCGACTCTATGCGCAAAATTTGAGCGCAGTTCCTCGCCTTTATCGAATCCAGCGGCTTTCATGAACTTCCAACGCTCAATTGCAGTCTAGAAAAAGGTTAATTGAGAAATTTTGCCCTAGTTTTCAATTGAATTTTTGAATAGAAGTTTTCTTTTCAGCAAAAAGGCTATAAAAAAGCAATCCTCCTGTTTTTTGAGTTTCTTTTAGATGTCACTACTATTTGCCTTACTCACATTTATCCCTATATGGTTTTGTCATTAGGTATGTCTCTGCGGCTTCGTCCCAGATGATTTTCGTTCTCCAGGTGAAAATTGTGTTTTATCACGACGCTCAAAGTGAAGGTTACCAGAGTACATGGCTCTATGTATGGAAGGTACGCTCCATATTTTATACCACCGTAATTCCACGAAATGACCCCAGAACGCAGAAAAAGTGTGAGATTTGTGAACAACAAGTCAGGAGTGGTAGTAATTTGATCTGAAGTATCATCTTTACTAAATTTTCATCACACGATGTAAACGTTAGCTTCACATCATTTTTTCGATGAAACCACAAGGTAAGCAACCAGGGGCAAAGAAGTTAAGCATTTTTCACTCGGTTCCAGCTTCAGCAAAGCGATGTCATTGAAGAAGAGCGAACTTCCAATCATTCTCATGCTTGACCGCCTTCATTGCACTTTACCAAAATTGCAGTTCGGTCTTCAGCCGTACACTGTAAACAAGTAAGTTTTCTTATAGTAAGTTGCAAAATGATCTCCCTCACTCTACTTGACTTGCAAAACCAACACGTCATTGTTTCAAACAAAAAAGTGGTTAGGGGTTTTTTCATTTTTAACAACGATGTAATGGTTTTACGTCTGCGTCTCACCAAATAAAGTGTTATTTTCATTACTCTATTTGTTAGCAAAACAGTGATGTTGACCAGCTGGAAACATCACTGTTTTGATTGAGAATGAAACAAGCATGTTCCGAAAATTACTTGCTTGTTTCATGATTTTGTATGACCAGTTGAACTGAATGGCCGTACGAAGATGATCATGTTCACCACGATGTAATCATGATTAGACCATCACATCACTCGTTGGTTTCAACATATTACTACCACTCCAGAAAGCTTCTGGCCAAATTTCAGCCAAAACTGATTTTGACTTTCTAATATGAGCCATGGCCCTGACAAGTGAAGCTTTTATAAAAAAGAGAATGTTATAGGCCCGTAGTAAAGCTCGGTCACGGGAGATGATCTCCCCTGAGGCCCTCATATGAGGCTTTGTCGGGTGAGATGAGGACTGCCCACTTTCCGTGGTATAAATATGCAAGGTCACCATACAGGTGAGCTTCAGACGAAGCCCGGTAAGGAGATCACCTCCCTACCGGAGTCATCGGAGATGAGCCGGGCGACGACATAAGGTAAATACTGTGCTAAAGAGGAGAGCACAGAGAAAATCCTCGTAAGTTGCTCCCGAGTAACTTACGAAACATCGCAGATGACGTTCTTTTGCGGTGCAAAACTCCCAAAATTGCACAATTTCGGGCGCCTAAGTGAGTGAGGATCGATGAACAGCTGGTTGCGCGACAAAATCGGAAAAAAGTTTTTTTTGCATTTTCTTGCAGTTGTTGCTTGTTTTTCTCAAAGAACCGCTTCAGGTAATAAGAATGTGAATTTACGTTTCTATTTATTATTGTTAAGTGTATCTTTTTCTCGTATGTATGCCAAACTGTGTATTTGTTTTATCTTGTTGTTTGCTAGGTGAAATCTCTGATAGCGGAAATCATCGATTTTTCGATAGCGGCCGCTATCAAAGGTCGCCGGGCCAAACAGCAAAAATGGTGCCGCTAGCCGCACTCGAACCACGGCTCCGCCGCTTGCGCATTAGTCTTATCCATTTGACTAATAATGCACAAATGGCAGAAACGTTCTGACTTTGAAAACGCGAACGCCCAGTAAGTGATCTGCTCCAAATCAATCGTTCCCCTGGAAATGTACTGAGGCGCGATGAGATCAGCTCCGGTCCGCCTCAAGAGAGATGCCCTGATGGGGGTTTACTACGGGCCATATTCAAAATGCACCATAGACCGAATTTTAGCGATCTACGATTTCGATATTTTCGCCCCGAATACTGAAATGGCACCGTTTAAACCCTTTCGCAAGCATTTTCAGTCCATCTAGGTTTCCAGAAAGAAGCCAAAACCTCGCTTGTCATTTTTTTTGTTTTTGATAGCTGAGCTTTCATAAGCTTAAACCACTTCCTTACTTCTCTAGAGGTAAGTTGATGGACTGTGGCACAACCTTAGATAAAGGTGTGGCTGTGGTGTGGGCTTTTTTGGGTAATGCTATACCCCATTAACTGTGTCACAACAACATTTTTAGCGAACAGTATCTATATAAGTCGACAGTTCAAACCTCGCAGTTTCACAGTAATAATCTAAGTCGGCTTTGCTTTGAGTAATAGTTGGTAAAAGCGAAGCCCCCAAAAGCGAAAGTTAGGACAAACGAGATTTTGGCTTGCTTCTAATTTTCGTTTGGAGTTTGAAGGTTATTTGAAAAGGATTTCTAAAATGAGAAAAGAAAGTGTACTGCTTTGCAAGAGAACATAAAGGAGGTAGCTAATTTTATTTTATTTTATTTTATTTTGTGCATTCATAGATGCTCCTGACGAACGTGGTTAGTGCAAAAAAAGCAAAAACAGAACAACAAATAGCATAGCCAATCATAGACGGTGTCTCCAGCAGCCACAGTGGATCCAAATTTAGAAGACAGCAAGCTTAGCCCACTAATTCAACAGCATAAATCATGGTGTGAAAGCCATAAGCGAATCACTTTCAAGCGAATCTAAAGAGGAAGCACCAAAGCGAATGGGCGAATCCATGCGTGCTTGGCGGAGGACCTCTCTCAGCTCCCTCTTACATCGCTACCATGAGAAACAAATAAAAGTCGAATAAAATGGGATGGCTTGGAAGAATATCTTTATCTTTGAAAATTTATCTTTGAAACAAAGCTAATCATTCTGTATGTTAGTATGCCGCATTCACATTTATAGGGTGGTACTTTATACTTTATTCGACCTTATTTCGACACAGTCGTCGTCTTCGGAGGTCTGAAGCAGATTGCAGTTTAAATCTGGGAGACAACACCGCCAAACGCCACTGCCAAACATCAGCGAGTCTAGACCTCTCCTCGCGTGCAACGTGCTGAGATACATGACGGTGTGAAAAAGACCTCTGAGGTCCACGGTGTTAGTGAGGAAGTCAGTAGTCGAGCAAACAGACAGAACGACACTGAGAGCTGCTCAGTGAATAGCCTTTATATACTCAGATAACCGCCGGGGGCAGGCGGCCATGCGAATTTTGAGCAAGCGCGCACCGGAAAAATAGTTCGTTGATTTTTTGCCGCCCGCTTGCAGAAATTTGGAAGAAAGTTGGCAAAATTAAAGACGAATGCTTGAAGAACAATCGCGGCTTCTTTATGGATTAGCTGCGGCGCAGTGGCCGCATTCTCGCGGACTTTCCGCGAGAATATGCAAAATTTTCGAGGGCCGCACGGTCCTTTGTGGAGGACCGCGCAGCCCCCAGGTACTTTCCGCTGAGAGAAAGTACCTCAAACTTGAGCAATTAAACCATCGATGACACCTCTGCCATGTAGAGTCTCACCTTCGCTCGGCGTACGCCCGAAAATGCTTAAGAGCGCCAGCTAAAATTTTGACCAGCGCTCGCTGAAATAGATTATTTGACGAGCGCCTGCAGAAAATTCTGTGTTGCTGCCCGCTGGTAGAACAATAGACAGTAAAGGAAGTGCCGCCCGCTGAAGGTTTGGCCACGCCCCAAAATTCTGCTGAGCGCCTGCAGAAAAACGTGAGTTTGCGGACCGCCTGCCCCCGGCGATTGTCTGAGTATGTGAAGGCTGTAACTCACATATCGACGGATACGGCAAGAATTCGGTCGCTATCGATAAGCATTCAGTCTTGTTATTCATGCTTGGATTTCTAACGGAAATCCATGCCACTTCCATACTTTTTCGTACTATAACTTCTGTCTCGTATGGTAGAAGTGTGGATTTTACGTCGCATGCACCGCCATTATATGCTTCTATCTCATGTTTTCCCAACGGTGACATTGCATTGGCTCGGCTCTTATTCGTATTAAATGCTCCTTTATTCTCACCTTCAACATTCTACCCGTCTCTGCAATATCTAAATTCAAGAAGTTCTCTCAGATAACCGCCAGGGGCAGGCGGCCATGCGAATTTTGAGCAAGCGCGCACCGGAAAAATAGTTCGTTGATTTTTTGCCGCCCGCTTGCAGAAATTTGAAAGAAAGTTGGCGAAATTAAAGACGAATGCTTGAAGAACAATCGCGGTTTCTTTATGGATTAGCTGCGGCGCAGGGCCGCATTCTCGCGGACTTTCCGCGAGAATATGCAAAATTTTCGAGGGCCGCACGGTCCTTTGTGGAGGACCGCGCAACCCCCAGGTACTTTCCGCTGGGGGAAAGTACCTCAAACTTGAGTAATTAATCAGCGGTGACACCTCTGCCATACAGAGTCTTATCTGCGCTCAACGTACGCCCGGAAATGCCTAAAAAGAGTCCGAGCGCTTGCTGAAAGTTTGGAAAGCGCTCGCTGGAAGAAATTATTTGGCGAGCGCTTGTAAAAAGCTGTATTGCTGTTTTGCTGCCCGCTGGCAGAATATGCGACCGTAAAGGAAGTGCCGCTCGCTGAAGGTTTGGCCACGCCCCAAAATTCTGCTGACCGCTTGTAGAAAAGCGCGAGTTTGCGGAACGCCTGCCCCCGGCGATTATCTGAGCTTGTGTACCCGCACATGCACTCGCGGGTCCGAACACGTTGCGAACAACATCTCGTTTCACTGTTTTCGTATGCGCTGAGTTGAAGTATGATGTTCCTGAAAATTCCTTCCGGTATCATCGTATACAAACAGCGCTATCAACCAGCTGTATTTGCGTATTTAGGAAGGAAAGCCAACGTCGTTCGGAGTTTCCCGTGTAAGCCTGATTTACTGTGACTGCTGGTTTAGGATTCTGAAGCATTCGTCCATTTCGGACTATGCCGAGGTTATAACACAGTAGTCATCGATGTAACGACAGTACATCAATGGAAAGCGTGCCAATACTGGTTCCTCAATTTTGCTCATAAAGCAAATGGCTAAGACTGGGGCTAACTGTTGGCCCATCGCCAGCCCACTGTCAAACGCGCAGGAACCTTCGGGGAGCAGTTGGCTTACAATTTTAATAAGCCCATGATATTCTATCTGTAGGGCTATCAACACAGCTTATAACCTTTCGTATCTCAAAAATGTTGCAGAAATGCAACAAAGCTCGCGTGATGTTACTGTGGGTATTCACGAGATGGTAGAACTTTGGGCAATCTGGGTTTAACAGTTTTGACTTAGTAACAAGTTTCTCGTCTAATCCTGCAGATCTTGCTGCCGCTGACCCAAACTTCGTGCAGTTTGCCTTGTACATGGTAATCTTTCTGAGTGCAGCGCTGGTATGTCAAATCAGTAATATGTAATTCTGCATATTATCTAACGTTTGCGGCATTACCACCAGATCACCTCCATTGTCGCTAACGGAAACATGAATAGAGTAATCTTTCAGAGATTTGCGTACTTCTTCAAACCCTTGGACTGCTCTCGCGTCAAGTTGTTACAACGTATTTGCCTAAATCTATTCAAAACGCTCAAAATTTGACTTGAGAGCACGCGAAATCTAGCATCAACGGAAGGTACCACATCTGGCTGTTTATTGAAAAAGCGAGGAAAAGGCAATGATTGCAATTGTAGTGTAACCGATGGTAAGCCAACTGCTCCCGAAGGTTGCTGCGCATTTGACCAACATTCAACAGTTTGTAAAAGAGTTGCAAAACGTGAATATAGATGAAAACAGTGTTATCGAGTCCTCCGATGTCACCTCATTATACAACAATATTCAAAATGATGCCGGCAAGCAAACACCTGTCATAGGCTTTCTTGCAAAAAGTTACTCCTCGCATCTTCTCTTCATTTCCAGGACTTCTCGCCTTTCCCGTCCTGTCGGGATTTCCCTACAAGAATCGGAGTAGTGGTCCCCGATTTCATTACAAAATGAGCACGACATATTTCTCTCGAAGGTCTCTTAGATCTCCCCATGATATCTGCAAGGCCAGCATGTTCTCTGATTATACAATTCTTCGATCATCAAATTCAAATCCGCGAGAGCCTGACGGTTTCGATCCAGCTCAAGTTCCAGAGCAGGAACCAAGAGCTCTTAAGTGCAGGCGAGATTCTTCTGGTATCAAAAGCTCTTCCCTCTCAGGTTCCTCTCTGATCGGCTCTTTTACAATTTCCGCTTCTTGCTGTTCCTTGGCCTCATCCACTTCATCAGATAAGGATGCGTCGTCCATTTCAAAATTCCAATAATTCGATATAATCCTGATTAATCCTGATCACTTTCAATGGTTTTTGCTTCGTGGCCCGGCTGCGCACGTTCATCTTCTTTATTCTCTGATTGAGACGGCTTCTTCGTTAAGTTCGGCGCGGCGCCATTCCTCTAATCTTCGTTTGCCTGCTTTTCTACCATGTTATTGCCGTCTATCAGGGCTTCTTCCATGATCTTTGCGGCAGCGCCTTCCCCTGTTCGTTGAGGTGATCAATGTTTGTTGACTGTTCCGTTTCATTTCCTAGATTTTTCAGCGCTCTTTCGACTGTGGTCGTCAGATTGTTTATCGCCTCTTGTAGCTCGCCGACTTTGATTTGGGCATTTCGTTTTCCTCTTCGATTTTTTCGCGCATGTCTTTCAGAATTTGTGACACATACATAGACCAAGGTTGCCTGCTGATGGTAGATGGCGCTGTGTATTGTTCGAATTTCGCTTCGGAGTTTTTCGAACTTCTTTATTCTGCTGCGGTACTACCTCGTAGGCGATGCATCGTAAAGTGAATCTTGTATGCTTCGAATTGCTACGCGGTAAAATGGATCGGTGTGTCACCACAATCACACGACACCAACACCAATAGCGCAATCGTCTACCTTCACTTGGGTAATTATACCGTCAATACAGTTGAATACGAAATAATACAAGAATAATGAGTGAAACAACTACATGTGAGTGAAAAAATATCCATTGATTGAGAATTGTCAAACAGCGCAAGAGCAGTGACAAATAAGAAAATATCAAACAGCGCAAAAAGCAATGACAAATGGAAACACATCAAATAGCGCAAAAAATGGTACCGAAGGTCTTATTTAGCGCAGGTACGTTAGGGTACAAGAATGTCTCGCATTGTTTTTGAGTGTTTTTTCTCTTTCTTCTTTCTTTTGCGCAAAGGGAAAAGTATAAAGAAAAAAGGCAGAATACGAAAAATCCATATGAGCAAGTAACAAAAGGAGAACGCAAAGGAGCGTTGGAATGAAAATAAGGGCAAGACGATGTCTGCCCTTACTTATGTATGAGTAGGCAAACTCAGCAAAAACATTACACTCAAAGCTGATTTTCTCATGACATCTGCTTCTTCGCTACCGTAGCCCGATCGCGACGATATTGCACATATATAAAGGTCGATCCACTGAGCAGCTCTCTGTGTCGTCAGTGTCCTTTGTGCGAACTACTGACTTCTTCACTAACACCCTGATGGATCAGAGGTCAGTTACACCGTCATGTATCTCAATACGTTGCGCGAGAGGAGAGGTCTAGATTCGCTGATGTTTGGCAATGGACGAAACGTAAGGTCGAATAAAGACACACCGTATAAACCTGTGTCTGGTATATTAACAACAGAATTACTACACCAGAATGCCCAGGTTTAGAGGAGAGCTAAAGTTAATCATGTTCGACTTTGACCATTTCACTCAGATGGCTCGATATTTGGAAACTTCAGAATTCGCTCAAACTTGATCCACAGGGTATTTTGACATGCTAAATATGGATATGTTGCTGGTTAGGCTTGGTAGGGCTTTATTGAGCTGCGGTAGGTATACGATGACAAGTCAATATCATATGGCTTGTATTTCGCATAATGGAGTTATCTGAAAAACTGTTTACGAATATCATGTTAACGCTAGTATCACTATTACTCGATTACTATCCTCTTCTTTTTTGACTCTTCAATACGATCCCCCCACGCTAGGTCTAGCGTGCTACATCCCAAGCTTGACGCTAATAACCGTAAAATTGCATCTGCGCGAAGCCGACCCATAGGGTCGCGAATATCTATAAACTGTGTCCTAAAAAGAAGAAAGATTATTGCGTGCCGTTTAATGAACAATCCCTAAGCGGGTGAGTAGAAATACTATTCTGGAATTAATTTTCTTCTAAGGAGTCTTAAAGATGGGCGAATTAGTCAGAATGGCGTCGCTGCAGAAGGGTGGTTAATACTGCGCCATTACTTACGTTGGATACATTAGGATGGTTCAATTTGGAGCTGTTCTGATTGTAATGCTGGCTTATCCAACATTCATAAACTGCACACATGTCATGAATCCATCATGCATGAGTCATTTGTCTTTCTTGTCAGCAAAGTCAGTCAAAGTATTAGGGACCGGTCATACTCCTCCGAAAGAAGCCCTAAAGCACCCATAAAAGCCCGGAAAAAAACCCAACATAGCCCAAATACGCCAAAAAAACCGGAACACTTCTAGAACTTTTGGTAGAATTCTGATTATTTTTTATGTGCAGACGACAGAAGATGAAACAAAATGACCCCGTTGCGAAATCAACACATTTGCCTTCGCGCCAAGTTTTGTACCCAAGAAAGAGAGTTCCGGCTCTTTCTAACGGTTTTGGGCTTTTGGCAAAGTATGACAGGTCCCTTAGTCTCCGTTATCTGCTGAAAGTAGCGCTCTTGCCACCATTATGAGCCTGAGTAATAAGCTGAAGTGTCGTATAGACGCCATCAACGTAGGCGCTCACCTTGCTCTTATCGAGATTTGACGGAGTAGAGTTTAATCTCACGAAAACAAAATGCAAAATGATTTACCTTCCAGCTTGTTGCTTAATTTGAGTGTGAATGATTTGGGTGAGGCAATGATGAAAGGAGATGGCTTCCGAAGAATTATGGATGAAAGTAAACGCTTTCGCTTTCAACTCAATCACGACAGCCAAAGTCCGGAGGCTTCCGGACTTTCCGAAAACTGTTCATGTTTGCACACGAAACTTAGTAAGCTTTGACTTTTCTGCCAACTCCCTGACCATTCATTTAAAAAAGCTGAAGTGAAAGTCAACTTTAATTTCACTTGCATCATTGTGGAAATCACACTATCCATCGAGTTTTAAAGCAATCTTCTGAAATGTGCGCCGAGGGCTTGCGAGTGGTGAACCAGAGCGAGCTTCTCGAAGCAGAAGTGAAGGGCAGCTTGTCTAATTGGAAACAAAATTAGCATTAATAAACCAAAACAAGTTATCAACAAATTAATAATTTAACTACCCTATTTTCAGGTGTATAAGCCGCACTTTTTTGAAGTTTCGCCCGGGCTGCTCAGCTGCTTCACTGTGTTTCGAGAAGCGATCCTTATGCCGCATGATTCTTTCAGGCAATACGCAGCACGGTATAGGGTTCTTTGGATGCGAGTTCCATTGATGTGTTCGGGCTGATCGATGTAAGATAGGACCACCCCGCGGCTTATACACCTGAAAATAGGGTAGTACAAACTTGACGAGAATATGTTCAAAGCCGATTAGTGAGTCTGCTTTATAACAAAAAAAATTACATTGTCGTTTTTAAAAGATATTATTTGTCTCCAGTTGCTTGAATTGGAATTCTTGGTCCCTGCAAAAGATTTGATAAGTCAGCTTTAAGTGCTTTTCCGTGAAAAAAAAAGAATTGCGTGATGTAAATTATCTACTGCTACTGCATACAGGGTGTCCCAAAAAAATGTTAACACTGTTTGATCATTAATAACTCCCTTGACTTCATGTCTTTCGGCGGGCTTGAGGCACCATTCTGTAGAGCGAGGAGCAACTTAGATTTACAGTATGGAGCGAATCACCGTTCGCTCTTCGTTACGGTAGGATTACGGTGGGAAATTCCAGCATGTGGAAGCGTCGTGAAATATGCCCTCTGGCAAAATTTTTTTTCAAAAAATCTGAAAAATCGCGTACTAGGGTTTTCGCGCACGCTGATTTTACTACACAACTTTTTACGAGTTTTCTCAGCTTTTTTGACGATGTAATCACATTTTTGACACATGCTGGGAAGTCAGTTATTACACTTTACCTACCATAACTTTGAAAAAAAGTATCGTAATAAATTGGAAACTTCAGATTTGAAATTAGCGGCTTTCATTACTATAGTACAAGAGATTATGGCTGTTCGGCTCTGTTTTGAAGCAGAAAATGGCCTTTGATGGCCTAAAATCCTTGTCAAAATTTCTACCGTAATACTACAGTAACGAAGAGTGATTGGTGATTCGCTCTATACTGTAAATCTAAGTTTGTCCTTGCTCTACAAAATGGTACTTAAAGCTCGGCGAAAGACTTGAAAGCAAGGGAGTTATTATCGATCAAACAGTGTTAACATTTTTTGGGACACCCTGTATATGCATGAAATCAAGATGCAGCAGTGGCGGACTGAGGGAGGGGGAGGGGACCCTAACTTCCGAAAATGGGTCACAAAAGTTTTAGAATATACTCAAATGGGTTATAAAAATTTATTCTTCTGAATAATTGAAATAATTTTTGAAATTTTTCAACAGATTAGCCTTGTAAAGAAAAATTTCTCTTGAAAAAACTTTGAGAGATGGCCCAAAAAAATTTTCCGCGCGTGGCTTTTTCCAAGTGAAGGTGCGTGGCGTTAGCCAGAGGTAGAGGTAAGTAGAAGACAGTGCAACTCACTGTTGATGTTCCTACTTTCTTAAATGCTACAAGAAATCTGATGAAAAGGTGATTTGGACAAAAGTGAACAAAATATGGAGTAAGATAGAGGTTTTTTACTATCAAAAGTTGAGTCTTTTATTGTTTCTATTTCAAAATCCAGAACAATACGCATTCTTGCACAATTCTTAATCAAAAGCGAAAATTTTTGACTGCAAACTGAAACTTACACATGTTCCAAAAGACAAACAACAGTGACATTCTCTTGACAGATTGCATGCCCACATCCAGCTGCAGCCGAGAAGAGTAGTTTCTGGAAGAAAATTATTGTGTAGATTTGTTGCGAGTAAGGTGACAATAAGTCGCCAGGCCAACAAAATGAGCAGGGTCAAGCGTGGATTGTAAAAAGAAGAAAGATTATTGCGTGCCGTTTAATGAACAACTCCTGAGCGGGTGAGTAGAAATACTATTCTGGAATTTAACCTTCTTTTAAGGAGTCTTAAAGATGGCGAGCGAATTAGTCAGAATGGCGTCGCTGCAGAAAGGTGGTTGTTACTGCGCCATTACTTACGTTGGATACATTAGAAGATGGTTTAATTTAAAGCTGTTCTGATTGTAACGCTGGTCATCCAACATTTATGAACTGCACACATGTCATAAACAGCGTGGGGTGTGGCACGCCATATCTGGGGGGTCGTATCGAGGAGTCAAAAGGGAAGGGGGTCGTAGTTGGGTGATCTGATAATAGTGATAACATGGTATCCGTATCCTATCCATAATTAGCATGTCAAAGAACCCCTGCAGACAAAGTGTGAGCGATTTCTGAAGGTTCAAAATACTAGGCTACTTAAGTGAAATGGTCAAATTCCAACATGGTTAACTTTGTTTCAAAGGTGAATTAGCCATCCGTTTTTGCGCTCAAGACAAAGCACTACTCCTTTTTTTGTCCACTTCAGGAATCCTGCTTCAGAAGACCTAGTAAACTGTGGAACTAGAAGCCAACCAAAATTTCTTTTTCCCATTTTTCGCTTTTGATCGCTGTGCTTTCACCAAATATTATTTGGAGCTAAGAAGACGAATCAGGCTCAAAACAGTCCTATGGAATCTACAAGGTTTAGGCTATCGATTCATATAAATATTGCCCGCTAAAAATGTTTTTTTGATATAGTTAATGGGGTGCGGCACACCCCCTTAAAGGCAACGTCCGGGCAAAAAGTCGATTTTGGATTTAAGCTTACCCGGGCCTATTCACTATGCTGAATCCGAAAATCACCACTAGAGAGCGCGAAAACGGCGAAAAAGGGGTCTAACGCAGGAGGAAAATCAGCAGGGGGCGGAGCGTCCGAGAGGGTGGATTCTCGCTCCCAGCTTCCGGAGCAATCTTCTCGGTTCCTTTAGTCGCCCTAACATCGCTACTGGCCAAGTACAAACGAGTGATTTGAGATCGGAACCGAGAAGATTGCTCCGGAAGCTGGAAGCGAGAATCCACCTTCTCAGACGCTCCGCCCCCTGCTGATATTCCTCCTGCGTTAGACCCCTTTTTCGCCGTTTTCGCGCTCTCTAGTGGTGATTTTCGGATTCAGCATAGCGAATAGGCCCGGGTAAGCACAAAATCTCAAAATCGACTTTTTGCCCGGACGCTGCCTTTAAAAGCTGCGGCGGCCGCAGCTTTTAAGGGGGTGTGCCGCACCCCATTAACTATATCAAAAAAAAAACAGTTTTAGCGGACAGTATTTATATGGATCGATAGCCTAGATCTCCTAGTTTTCACAGAAGTAATTTTAGCCTGATTCGTTTTCTTTGCTTTGAGTAATAGTTGGTGAAAGCACAGCCATTGAAAGCGAAAAATGGCAAAAATGAGATTTTGGTTGGTTTCTAATTCCACAGTTTGGAGGTCTTCTGAAGCGGGATTCCTGATGTGGACAAAGAAGGAGTAGTGCTTTGTCTTGGGTGCAGAAATGATTTGTCTACAGGGGTTAATTGACATGCTAATTATGGGTATGTTGCCCATTATGTTTGACAGGGCCTTCAAGTAATGCTATCTTAAGTGTATAGTTTAGGGGGGGGGTCTTATTAAGACAGCAATCAGGGGGGGGGGCCGTAACCAGCGATCGTGTGCCACACCCCTTGCTTGACCCTGAAGATGAGTATTGTTAAGACTCGAGTGTGTGAAGAGATAGGAAAGTGGCGAATCCAATCTCTAAATCAAATTGGAATAATTGTGTTGCATAAAACTTTTTCAAATTGATAAGCTCTAGAAGTTTTCCGATCAGCTGCAATAGAAACATTCATGCATTTTCTACTCCATGTCCATGATACATAGAGTCATGTATTGAAACTAACTAAGTTTAAAGCTTGAAGAGTTGCGCACGAAATTACTTTATTTCGTTAAGAAGTGATTTTCTTGCGTTGGTGGCGATGTCAATGCTCCTAGTCGTCTCGTAACAGAATCTATGATGTTGCAGTGTATCAAGAATTCAAAGAAATTTCCAACCAAACCGATGCCCTGTCTCTGCTCTTTCTCTTCTGCTCGTCTGCGTTTGCGTCCCCACGTGTTATGCGCATTACTTTGCTACCCCAAGCGCGGGGCGCGGGCATTAGGCTCTGGTACTCTCTTCTTCATCGAAATCAGCATTTGAAGCTAATTCCAAATGTATGTGTCTCATCTCAAAACGCGGATGTTACCTGACTTCCCTTGTAAATACAATTCCTTACTGAACAATTTTCCCATTGCATGTCAGATTCTCCTCACAAACATCGAAACGCGTTTGATAAAAAAATACAAGCAAGTTACCTACACAACTGTATGCATACGCAACTGCTGGATTCTCTTCTAATCTTAATGCGGAAGACAGTGGAGTGAGAGCTGCGAGGACACTTCAGAGCTAGTAACGTAAGAGAAAAGCCTACTTTTACATTCAATAAGTTGCAAATATCTGCAGCTTTGTCTTGAATGAATGCGCTCAAAATGTAAATTTTATCAGACCGAATTTCTCTTTAAACTGCCACTTCAAACGTTTTAGCTGTTCATTATGGCGAGGAACTTACTTGTTCTAGCTGTCCACCTTTCCAACCGGATGCAGCAGCTTTCCAAACCTCCAAGGGCTTGGTACCCGACGTTTTCACAACTGTTCTGTAGTGCTCACTCAGGTCTAGCATGTTCGTGGATTTCCTGCAAGGCATTAGTTATTGAATTGGTCAGTCATAATTTTTGAGCGTTGCAATTGTTGAATTGCTCACCAAGTCTTAATAGCACAAGCCTTTTCGCAATCAACTGTGGACCCACTGCAGTAATCTTCTGCAAGTTGTTTGGCAATATCGTAAATATCGCAATGATCCTGCAATTAAGCAGATTATTACATCTTTTGCTTGTCAATAACCTGAAACTCACCATCAATATCTGGTCTTCTGCCTTTTTTTCATCAATTTCATTCGAACTAACACTACGGAAACTACGTCCAAAAATTTTTAGTTCCAGTTCGTTAAATGAGGATATGATCGCAGCCAGCAGTATAGGATCAAGGGCACAGTTATCTAGAAAGTGAGAGCTTCATATAACTGCTCAAAAATCAAACAAAAAAAATGAAGATTATTTTATACTAAAAAAAAGAAAACTATCTGGAGGCCTCGTAAGTTCATTAGATCTAGCGTTAAGGTAGAAGAGCTAATGGATTAGAATGTTCAAAAAGTTGCTCATAGCGCACAGTTGTACCGGTAACAATAACCATGCTGTCAAGCTTTTCATAATCGAATTCTTTTTCGCTAAGTATCAAAAAGATGTTATTAAGCAAAATATACAGATTCAAATCCTGCGCGAAAGAAATTCCTATTTGAGACACACTCACATTCATGGATGCTAAATCCATATTGGATTTTTATCGAAGAGTCCACACTCTTTTGCTTTACGCTGTCGTGTGAGATCGGCGGCACGATAATTTTCAGTCAACGGGCAATGTCTTTGAAAAAAAATTGTTTCACATCTTCGAAGGGATAACGAGCGTTAAGTTGTATGAAGTGCTAGACCCAGGGCTCGTGCTAAAACCGCGTTTCTGATTGCATTTAGCTTTCTTTGGCTGGTTATCCCGTCCAAACAACTCGAAAATTTCTTTCACTATGGGGAAAAGAATTAAGGAAATGTAGAGGTGCAAAATTGAAATCTACCGTTATCTCAAAACTATACCGATCCTCTACAGAACCTAGCAAATAAACAGTTTCAAATGACAATTTTCTTGATATGCTTATGGTTTCTGTGCCTCAACACAGTACTGCTTTACTTTCCTTAATTGAATCTCACGATTCTTTCCAGATTTTTCGTGGAATAGGTTAACCATTGTGCTGATCACACCTCATATAATTTTTAGCTGCTGTTGAAACTGACTGCCTACCGCATCTACCATAGTACTCGGCAGCACTTCTACTAATCAAACGCGATAATGGACCACACTTATTGCTTGCAAAGACGGAACATTGTATGGTCATACATGAATACAAGATCAATGTTCTATAGAACATTTCTTCCTAAAATTAACTGTGGATCAGATTAAGCAAAAAACGATTTGTAAACTAACCATTTTGGCAGCGCTTCAGTAAAATAGTCTGACAGGGCACTATACAGGATTTATCAACGGGTGGGGGGCTATATGATGCCGAATCTGGATGGCTTCTGTAAAAACACACCTCTATGCATGTGTAAAGATGCGTATTTGTTGCAAATGACCGCGAGGGCTGCCCATTTCGGCGACTTATTCCCCTGCCCCTCATCGCATTGTCGGGAGCATCAACCTCCGCTCCCGCCGGCCGCTTAGCTTGAACTCTGCACCTCTTTTGCAAACACGCTCTCTTACCACTTTTCCGCCATGAACGTGGGGAAGGCCAATCTCAATCGATTGGACATGATTGGAGAGCATGTTCGCGGAAATGGTGTCCACGCGGGAACGGAGATGCTGGTGCACCCGACACTGCAATTGATAAGCTTTGTACAGGAGTGTTTCAAAAGTATTGCGCTGCTTGATCGTTGATGACTCTGCTCCCACAAAGTATTTTGTCAAACTTTAGGTAGCACTCTTCAGAGCCGGTTAGTGAATAACAGTAAGGAATAAAATCACGTATGAACGGAAACTGTTGCTTTCCGGTTTTCAAATAATAATTGGATATTTAAATATTGGCTTATTTCAAAATTCGAATCTTTGAAAGATCAATTAATTTATGACTAGTTTTCACTTGAGCTTGACTTGAGCATAACAAGCTTTAATAATTCAAACGTTGCATGGCAGACGCACAAGTGATTTGGATTGCCCAAAAAATTGACTTCCACGCGCAAATCCGGGAACTCCCTCAATCTTGGCAGCAAGGTACAGCTTGGAAACGAAAGTTGAAAATTCAAAGTAGTGATTTCTAGAAGAATAGCTATAAGATTATAAATGCCTTTTATCACTGAAAAAAAATATCAATAACATGTTTATTATAAATTGCCTTTTATCACTGGAAAAAAAATTATCAATAACATGTTTATTATAATAGAGGGCTTTCTTTCTCACAAAAAAACCTTGGCTGAATAACAGCTGCTCAAATCGAGCTCCAAGTTTGTATGTTGAACCGGACTTATTCATTAATTTATGTTATGCGGTTTTATTGAAGATTAGTGCAAGAATCACCACTTATTGTTAAGCATAACTGATCTTACCTTCTTCTGTGTCGATGTCATTATCTCCGAGCTTTGGTAACTTATATGAGTATGCTGGAAGCCAAATCTAAATCTTCCAAAATTTTTTAGCAACGCTTCATAGAAAATTATGTTACCATTGTGAAAAGCAGCATGTGGACCAGTCTTAGTTTCTATCCTGTAGGCCTGAAAGGGCGTGACCACCATGCAGAAAATGGCCATTCGAAGCTTATATTAAGTTGGCTCGAAAGTTCTCGGACAATGCATTCACAAAAAGTTTTTGTTCCGATTAAGCAGATTGGGGCATGCTGCACACCATTATTTAGAGAAAAGCAATCTCTACAAAGTTCTTGTAAGCAGAAGCATTATTAGTGTTTTCTGTGAAAATTCAGGCGAAAATTCTAAAGCATAGGGTTTTGACCTAACCCAGATCTCCAACTTCTACAAAGGTGATGGAACCTCCACATGCTCTATTTTTATAGTACAAACAATACTTACATACTTATATGCAGAATTTGTAAGGAATTTGAGCTTGATCAACAAAAAAAACTAGGTAATTGACAAGTGGCAAACTCCTCCTCCACTGGTTCCAAGCTCCTCCCACTTGTTTCGATATCAGCTACAGGCGATAGGGAAACAAGTAGAATAGGGAGTACAGCTGCATTACCGAGGATGTCATGCATTATGTTTTGAGGAATAGTAAATTTAGTCAAAAAATGTCCGAGATTTCGAGCCAACTTAGGAAGCAAATTCTTAGGAAGTGCCAAAATGATTCTTGAGTAATGACACAGATAGTTTTTCAAACAGTGGTAAATCATAAGTTTTTATCAAACGCATGCCTTCTTGTTTTTTTATTTGTAAGCCAGAAGACGTGCTTATTACAACAAAACCAGACTAGGACAAGGTGACGACGGCAAATAAAAAAAGAAAAAAAAAAACAACTACAAAGTTGAACCATACTGTGATGAATCAGTCATCCAGAGGTAGTACGATCTATTAGTAGATATGCGCACAATTTTTCACGAGCAATTTCGTTGATAATAAAGGATTTTTTAACCTTTAATCATTTGAAATTCCTAATTGATAGTAAATACGCGATTTTGGCGCTTTACATTCCGAAGGTAAATGAAGCTGTTTAGAAGGAAAGGTGAAAAAGTTCAAAATACAGAAAAAACATGTCTAAGGCGAATAGATTTTTCTCAAATTTTCGAAGCTTATTCCAGCAGCAAGCTCCTACAGCTTTGAATATAGAAATAGAAACTAGAACTATTAACCCAAATTTGATTACCCCGGGTTACCCCAGTAGACTTTTCCCCCTTAACTATCGATCACTTTCCTCCTCCTTATTTTTCGGATGTTCGTTTTTGAATATTAATAGGTTTTATAAAGTGCGGTTCATAATTATACGAACACCCAAAATTTTGTAAATTTTCGGACTTTTTGGGAGAAACTCAAAAAGCCGTTGGTACCACGCGATAGAACACGTGAGCCGAAAACGGTATATGATTCATAAGAATGGAAATCGATGTCAATTGTAGGAGTGTTTTTGCGCATAATGCGAATTTTTAGCGGTCCATAATTATACGAACACCTCAAACAAAGGTCCATTTTTCATTCAAGATTGCAATCGTTTGAGTCCAAATTTTTTGAAGAGTTACAGTAGCAAAGTCTGAAACATCTGCTACACACTGAACCCAGTGCAGTTCAAAACGAGGACCGTTCCTTTTTTCAGAAGGCTCTAAATGCTTTGGGAGTGATTGGGCTCCAGAAACATCCGTTCATCTGTGGTTTACGCGCTCTAATTAGCTTCTACCAAAGCTATGAGATGAAATAAGCTCTTTCGATAGGTATTTCATCTGACGCTTGGAAAATCTTTGCGTTTTCGTGCCGTTTTTCAACCACGTTTCAACCTTACCACAGAGTTAGCACGATTTGGAGCCTCAAGACTCAGCTTCTTTCATGCGCAAACATTTGATATGAAGTAGCTGCATTGCCTGCATAATAATGTTTCTGTGCCAAAGTTTTTGGGTTTTTTCTAAAACTGATCTTGCGGCTGTGGAGCTACAAACCAGGTAAAGGTGTGATTGCAATAGTAAAAACAGTATTTCTGGTGAAATAACGTCTGCGTGACCAAAACAAATGCTCAACGCTGCTGATTTTTTTCTAGCCAAATACAAAATCTTGTGAACTTTTACATACTATATGCTTACTTCACTGTACGGCTTCAGAAGCTGAGTCTTGAGGCTCGAAATCGTGCTAACTCTGTGGTAAGGTTGAAACGTGGTTGAAAAACGGCACGAAAACGCAAAGATTATCCAAGCGTCAAACGAAATACCTATCGCAAGAGCTTATTTCATCTCATAGCTTTGGTAGAAACTAATTAGAGCGTGTAAATCACAAAAGAACGGATGTTTTTGGAGCACAATCACTCCAAAAGCATTTAGAGCTTTTGAAAAAAGTAACGGTCCTCTTTTTGAAATGCACTGGGTTTAGTGTATAGCGGATATATCAGACTTTGTTACTGTAACTCTACAAAAAATTTGGACTCAATTGATTGCAATCTTGAATGAAAAATGGACCTTTGTTTGAGGTGTTCGTATAATTATGAACCGCCAAAAATTCGAATTAGGCGCAAAAACGCTCCTAAGATTGACATCCTTTTCCATTCTTATGGATCATATACCGTTTTCGGCTGTGTTCTATCGCATGGTACCGATGGCTTTTTAAGTTTCTCCCAAAAAGTCCAAAAACTTACAAAATTTTGGGTATTCGTATAGTTATGAACCGCACTTTAGGTAAGTTTTACTTTGTCTAAGATTTGCTTATTGTCAGTAAACTTAAATATGATGATATGACGGAATCTATAGTAGTATTCGAACATTATCAATGCAAAAATTGAACTCTCAAACTAAATCACATCAAAAATGATTTTTGACAAAACACTTGGCACAAGGGAAAGCTACAGCTTATCGTAATATGCCATTTGACAGAGATTTGCAGACTTGCAACTGAACAACATTTGTCTGTCTTATTGCAGTCAAGCAAAATCAAAATGAAAACAACAATTTAAATTGAGAGAGTGAAGCTATGAAAATCACTATTTTTAGAAGCTGTGCTTAGAAGTACACCATCTGTTATGAACGAAACAAACGAAACAATGCAGTCAGGGAAACAAATCCTTATTTTGGAGCACCGTTGGCGACGTTTTACAAACTATTCTCTTTGTAATCATTAATCAAACCTTGAACTACAGTTCGTTTTTAACCAATTTTTACACAGAGCATGCAGTTTTTCATCCACGTCTGTGGCACAGAGCAATTGGCCCGTCTAAAACTGCTTCATTCGATTTCAACTGAATGAAATTTCAATTGAGGCTTCGACGAGTCAGCTTGCCCTCAGTCGAGCCATTAATTGATGATGCTGACCTCCACGATGATATGATTGAAAACGCCACGTTCATGCAAGTATACGAGTCAAAACGCGTCCGCTAAACATTCACATTCAAATGATTGGTATCAGCGACGGAGATGTGGCCGCACTTGTTAGATCTTATCGTCACCCTGCACTGTGGCTGCTCGCTCAGTATGTTCAACATGTTAAACTGATGTGTATCGTAAGTTAAGTAGGAGCGACTTACGAAAATTTTCTCTGCGTATCATCTTTACACACTATTTATATTTAAGTCAGTTGGTCGCCTATAAATGTGAACTGATTTAAGAAAGTTGACAACCTTGTCAGGCAGACAGAAGGACGGTTAGCTGAAATTTCATCTTGCATTCTTACAGCGTGAGAAGTGGAAAGTCAGTCTACCTTACCGAAGCTCGGATGAGGGCCTTAGTTTAGTTCACCTGAACTAAGCTAGCTTTACTACGGGCCATTCCCTCTGGAAGCATTTTAGAGAAAACAAGCCTTAGGGCGAGTTTCTAATGTTTTGTTCTAAAGTCTGTACGCCCATCTTTCTGCGATTGCCCACCACTAGAGTACGATAAAAACGTGAAAAGGTATGTTTTTTCTTAAGTATAAGGTCTTTGAAGGTTAACTTTCTCAGAAAAGGTTTTGCCATACTTTTACTTACATACTTTTACTTTTTGCCATAGTAAGGGACCAAACCCTTACTATGGCAAAAACGATCTCAAGTTTAATATCCATGGAGCAAGCATGGAGCGGTTCCGGATTTTAAAGGTAAAGGGATAAAGAATAAAAGATTCGGAGTCTTCAAAGCATTCGGCGAGTATGTGCCGAACACACACTATTTTAGTCGAAGAGGCAATTGTATGCGTACGAGCCATTTACATGACTTGCGGGGTCCAGCCGATTACCAAGTTAGGTTTTTATTTTCCCAATTTCAGAAATACTGTGGTAACAATTTATTGTATTTAAAAGTAGAGGACTTGATTGGACCAGGAACGGGATCAAACCTGCGTCCGACGATGGTAAGTTCACGGTTTTCCAACAAATGTCAAAATTGGCATGAAACCGAATGGAAAGAGGTAAATTTAGTTGGCTGAAATGTTTCTCAAAAACCAGCTGCTGTAGAAAGCCAGAGTTCATGCTTCTACCAGTGGCGGACCGAGGAAGGGAGGGAAGAGGGGGGGGGAGAAAGAGGGAGGGCTGTAGCCTTCAGGCGCCCGGCCTAGGTTTTTTGTCACACTATTAGTCTTGAACCAAAACCGTGAAATGTACGAAACACCATAATTCATGTATCGGTTCTGAGGTGCCTTGTTCGTTCCTCAACAGTTTCTCGACAGTTTCTCACCAATATTCACTGTTCTGTATTAGCTCTTCTATATCTCTTCATTTAGCTACTCCTATTCTCTGTATTTGCATTTCAGCTTCTTCTTGTGGTATGTCATATTTCGTAATAAGCCATTTATATTTTACCAGTTGTTCTGCTAAATCAGTGGAACCTGCGATCTAGACCGTCCTACCGCCACTGGGCACGTCCCCTTTTTCTAGCTTTCAGAGGTTTTGGGTCCTCAAAGATTTTGAGAAGCACCACAAAAAATTTTTGGGAGTGGGTGGCTAACGCCATGCACCATTTAAAAATTTTTCTGCCTTTTCTCGGACAATCCTGGGACCGCCATTAGTAACTCATAGGGGCTTGTATTATATAATTACTGCCATAGGCAAGCCCATATCGCTTTCGCAAAATTCGGGAAAGCTATCTAGATAGCCGAGGTATGTAGAAATAGTATGCAAAGCGCAGTCTTTCGTTACACAAACAAATTTTGCATGGAAGAAATTTACGTTTAGACGGCGAGTTTCCTTTGGAAATCTTCAACTTCGCAAAGGCATCAGTCAAGAAAAGGAATGATCCTTTTCTTTCAACGATGAGATATAAATTAATAGAGTAAGAGCAGCTTTTTGTAGTAGTTATCTCACATGTCGTTTGTTACAAGGCAACACGAAATAAAAATAAAAACATTATATGCCACCGGTGTACAAATTTTCAATGCGGATCATTGTCAGACGTAAGTGTTCAGGCGTGTTTTCTGAGGTGCATTGCTGCGAAAGAATTTCGACTCTTTGTGATAAGCGCATGATTATCATAAAATGTATGTTTTTGAACTACAGTCTTTCTCATGCCCTCCGATTCTAACAGATTTTGAAAGACCATCTTCGAAGATTGATTCGGCTTAGGTCCGCAGTGAGCAATTTACTAATATTTTTTGTAACTATAGCTTACTTTATTGTCAAGCACATTTATGTCATACAAGTTGGCTGCCTCAAAACAAAATGCTAGAAGAGCTCAAGAATTTTCCACACTCTCCAAAACAAAAAAACTTTTACGGTCCAGAAGGATCACCGGGTTATAAACTTGACTTTTGCTTAACTTAACATTTGAAAATTAGCGAAGAAATAGTCGTAATGGTATATTTGCATAGCAGCTATTTCCATATATGAAATGAGTATCTAATCATACAAAGTTTACTGCTCTTTCTGTTTCTTTTTAAAAGAAAATCTGTCTCATATAGTGTCGCATAATCATAGTTTGCAATTCAGAAAAGGAGCAATGATCGTTATTTGTAAATCAAGTTGGAGATAGCATGTTTCGTTTATTTTAGGACCGTCAAAAAGTAGTAAAGCATATAAGAGTTATCAATGATCAAGCGGTAACTATTGGTCGATAGATTCCGACGTCAGATTTGCAATTATTAACGGTTACAATAATTTCTTACAGAATTTTGAACATCCCAGCTAAGAGAAGTTGCGCTGCTCAGTGTAATTCGTAGAAGGTGTATTACCTGCGATAGTACTTGCTCAATCCTTGTGTTAGAAAAACGACTACATTGAACTCGTATTGTCTTGAGCAAGTATTTCAGAAGAGCTCCATTGGTCTAACTCCATTTGCCTTATTTGTTTGTGATTATTCCTAAAAATTGTTTGGAAGAAGTAGTAACAAGTTAACGCATTGCTTTGAGATGCACGTCCAAGATTGCTGTTACTACGTAAGTTCTTAAACTCAAGTTAAACTTTTTCGGCTTAAATTTTTACGATAATTTTAGTTTCTATTGATCAAACGATTGTTTTGATTATCTTGAAATTACTATGCCTTACGATAAAAGCAGTCAAAAAGAATCAAGAGTTACAGATTTTTACAAAGTTTTCAATTTTAAACAAAGCTATTGAAATGCGATGCTTCCTCATAAAGGCAGGCATACTTGAAAGCTATCTAAAATTAGCTAAAACTTTAAAGTAAAGAGATTGGAGAATTCATACAGTCTTTGGGGATGAGAGATTCTCTCAAGCAAGCAAAAAAGGTGTTTTTATCAAACTCGCTTCAGCACACGCATACATGCTTTACACTTGCGACACGCGACGAAAAGCATTGGTGGAGCGGGTCCTGTTGGCTCTTACTTTACACTAGCACCTACACCGTTGGACTCATCAATTGTCATATTTACAGAAAGCGCCTGTAGAAGATTTTTATGGATAACTGACTTTTGAAATTTCTACGAGGAAGACAATTTTTGTAGAAGGTGAGCTCTTGCATACGCTAGCCGATCACATCCTAATCCGTAATCAGTACTACACCTTGCACAGAGAGCGTATTGTGAGGATGTCCTTACAAGAACGTATTTCTCGAACAAAATCGTATTTCGGCCACCTGCGAGGTCTGCAATCCCGCTAGTATGATGTTTTTCTTGAACTTCAGTGCCTATCAAAATAAGGAAAAAACGCTTCCCAGCAATGTAGAGATTAACCAGAGGCGAAAATCTCTCAAAGCTGCTTTGAATACAAGGCAGCAAAAAAACAGGCAGAGCTTATGCACCCAAATATTGATATACACACCAGTCAGTGTTAATATGATGTTTCCTTAGAAGTTTGACAGAACATCGTGAATCTACTACACGCAGCAGAAAATAGCATCACGAAACTCAAATCAAAATGAAGTATCATTGCTGAATTCATAATAGAAAAGGTCAGTTTGACACAAGCTGAAGCTTTACATCCAGGCAGAATGTACGTGTTTGTTCGTCTTTGTAAGTGCACGGAAAATGCTAAAGTTGGTGATAACATTGCACGTTAGCAGTCAATTGCAAACATTTATTCGAGCGAAAGTAAGAACTCATGCAAATAGTTTACCAAGAATGTACAAATCAAAGGAGTATGAAAGTGTAAAAGTGCACCCTTAAAAGTGAACACTGACAATTCATCTTCACTTTGCAAGATTCTTGGTGAATGGGATAGTGCTCTTGCAAGATAGTTAAATGTGCAACCTTTGCAGTGAAGCATGCAATGTAAACCATAAAACCTAGATGGAGAGGTATCAAACCATGTAGTCCCAACTGGTAATGCACTGCACTACAATTTATACATACTATGCGAGTGATTATTACCTCACAACGTTAGTCACGTTCTCAGGAGTTCGCTCTTTCTTATTACTCTTTGAGCATAACCCAAGATCATCTCTATCAATGAGTTAAAATAACGGGCTAAGGGTTGTTTACGTGTTTTTGTGTGTGTGTCTGTCTCTCTGTCCTTTACGAAATTTGTAGAGTTCCAGCCAACCTCTTGAGCCCAAATTTTACGCAGTGCATGCTAGCAGCATGAAAGTCCGCTACGCAAAAGCACGAGCGGATCCGTTGAGTGGATCCCTCAAAATTCCGCTTCAAACGGATCCACTTGGCTTCTGGCCAGCAAAATTGGGCCTGTACCACCACTTTTTGCAAAGTCATGGAAATGATTAACAAGCCTAGGTGCATGCCATGGACCTTAGCCCAAAAAATCAAACTGAAGTTGATTACTTTACGAAAACGGCGCCGGAAAAAATTGGTTGCTTAAATGTTCAACTTGCCAAAACTTTACCTAATTATTTGGGAAGATATTTGCACAAAGATGTAGCCCACGGTGATCGTCGTCGTTATGGCGACTAGCAAACCATAAAAAGTCCAAGAACCGGTTCAGATTTGCATTTATTTTTCTCGAAAAAGTTTCATTCACGCGAAAATACCGATCTCATACGAAAAAGCTCTAGAAATGAATGATGTTTACAAATCATTCGTGAAAGTCTGCATAGCGCGGTGAGTTTCAATGTTATTATTATGCGGGAGTGAGTAAGGCAAACAGAAAGTAGGGCCAGTGTGAGCCTCTGCGAAGCAGAGGTGACGCCTGGTATACATATAAAATAGAAAATTTGTATGTCTATGCACATTCCCCATAGTCACGAAGGATGAGCGGTGAAGCTCATTTTGATCTATTGATCATTAAGACATGGTAAGGACGGTAGGATGCGAACCCAGGACGAATCGGAATTGGAAGAAGGAAAAGTTTCGTTGCATGATAGGTCAAGCACGATAGACTGGCTCCAAACCGGGCTGCGGTGGCACAATAGACCGGTGGAACCCGGGATGCCAGCTCGTAGTCAACAACAAATGATTAGTGTGGATTTGATAAAAAGATTGAAACGATTCAAGTTGAGTGAGTTTTTCTGCTTCAAAATTTTCATAACATACATTAGCGGACGTCTTTATCCAGTTCTAATTTGGAAAAAAGAGATTTTCTACAGTTCCACCGCAAGATCCCGTACATACAATACCACTCTCATAACGTGCAAAATTTCCGTGAATGTCGCGAAATTCCGAAAATTCCGCGAAATTTCCGGAATTTCGCGAAACTTCGCGACATTCCCGGAATTTCGCGAAATTCCGGAAAGTTCGCGGAAATTTCGGAACGCGATATTCACGGAAATTTTGCACGTTATGAGAGTGGTATTGTAATTGACAGCCGAGGTGCGAGATTTTCTAATTACGGTGCGAGAGTGACCGCATATCACCGCGACTAGCGCTGATGGGCAAATGCTACGAAGTCATTTATATGCAGCTTTGTGAGCTCTTTCTTTTTATGATAAAAGCGGGATTTGAACTCTTTTATAAGCGAGGGTTTATAAGAAATCCAATGTACATTTTCATGCATATCTTTGTGGAAAATGGGAACGAAGTGTCCGGATACCCGTATTTGTGTTTATATTCGAAGGGGCTATACCAAAAAATTTACAGAAGAAATGGATGTTTAATACACAAGAGGCTGATCTAAGAACGGTTTTGGACTTGGAAATTTTTCGGAAAACTTTATGATAGATCAAAATGAAATGATAATTCCAGGAGAATAATCAAGGCGCTGGTATAGCAATATTTCGATACAACTTTTGATGCGCTATCAGCTGATGAAGAAAGTTGGACAGCAGCATGAATGTGAAGGGGCGCTGCCCTATAGTATCTGGAGAGTTAATTTAATCTTTGATCTCTATATATAAATCGGTCAGAAGTGGTTCATTGGTGGTTAGTGGCGGGTTAGTGGCCCAGGCATGGATGGGTTGGAATGGGAAGGTGGGGGAGAAGTGGGTGGAGACTTGGGTGTGGGCGGGGCCAAAAGTGGGCGGAGCTAGCAAATTTCGAAAAAATCCACATTTCTCTAAAACCTATCCACCGTAGTCCTACAGAAAGAAGCTATCTCGCTAATCAGATGTGTTTTTTGTAATCAATGGGTCGGATAACATCTATGGTTTGATTTTCTAAGTAACTAGTAGCACTTGATTTTTTCTCGCTCCTCACTCTTGGCCTCGGCGCAAGATTTGGTTCAAAATATTGAGGTTCTCGGATTGACCGGAAACTTCGCTCATAGTGGTTTTTGGTCCCGATCTTTACGAAAATCCTATTTATTTTGCACTAGAGAGTCTCAAAGTAAAGCTGAAGTGGGATAGAAGTGGCTCAACTCACTAAAATCGCAAATTCGCCTGCACTTTTTGCCTATCTATTGCGGAAATTGTCTGCATATTCCACAACAAAAGTCATGTTTGTCAGCAGATAGTGATTTGCCCTTCGTTTATGACTCCAGCTTTCACGGCCTTTTTCTTTGAGCTTCCAGAATTCCTCGAATGGACACTCGTACCACTTTCGTTTCGAGAGTTGCTACAAAACTTAGCAACTCTACAAAACTCAACTTTTGTAGCAACTCTCGAAACGAAAGTGGTACGAGTGTCCATTCGAGGAATTCTGGAAGCTCAAAGAAAAAGGCCGTGAAAGCTGGTGTCTGCATATTTTTGTGAATTTAAAACTATGTGAACACCTCTACCGGACCATGCTTAGCGCAGATCTTTATCTGCATTGTTCGTCAGATTATGATGTTACAAAATCGCCTTCTCATGAATTGTCTTTCAAATTCGAAAGTCGTGTAATTTGGCAGATATTCCTATCCTACAATGTGCAACCTGCAAAAAAACAATATAAGAAATGTTGTTAACACGTCGAGTAATACATGTAAGCGGATATTATAAGATTTGCTTCATACATGCATTCGAACATATGACATTGTCATAATTGTGGAAAAGCTTATAGATCACTTCAGCACGAAGGTTTGAGAGAAAAAATTCACAAGCCGTTTCTAATGTTCACCTGCTAGCAGCAGATGAGAAAATTACTGTTTTATCATTTTATCAGCCAGATACAATACCACTCTCATAACGTGCAAAATTTCCGTGAATGTCGCGAAATTCCGAAAATTCCGCGAAATTTCCGGAATTTCGCGAAACTTCGCGACATTCCCGGAATTTCGCGAAATTCCGGAAAGTTCGCGGAAATTTCGGAATTTCGCGACATTCACGGAAATTTTGCACGTTATGAGAGTGGTATTGTATGCTGCAGAATTCAGTGAGCTCAAAAGCAGTGTCCCGGCAGACTCGAGACTTGGGAGATATAGCTGTGGTGAGGTTTGCGGTCACCCCACTAACCTCCAGGCCCAGCCGGTTAGTCAATGTCCCCCCGCGCCGAGAACCAGCCCTTCAACCGGCGAGCGCAGCTCCAAGCGGCGGGTTCGGATGGGTTTGCTTGACTGCTCGACGCACGACCACACGGCAGCACACGCATTGTGCATGCTATCCAAGGCAAAAATTACAGGCGGCAAGGGTCTTCGTACCAAGGTGTCCCAACTTTCCATAAAAACTTTCGTACAATTTGCCTTTCCAAAAGTGGAAAATGTCCCAAAGGTTTTTTCACCCAGTCAAATTCGGCTTCTATGTACGTGTCGAAAGGGCCTAGAACATGCAGGAAGGTAAAAATGCAGTTTTTTGGAGAATACTGCCCTTAGGTGCAAACGTACAATTTACGCCTTCCAACTACGCTCTTCATATTAAACAGCTTTGCACACTTTTCTTGCAACATTGAGCACGTCAAATCTCGCAGTTTTTGCTAGAAATCCATTATCTGAATTCACTTGCCTCATTCCTACAAAGAGGTTCGTCACTTGTTTGATATTTGCGCTTGATGCAGCAAATTCGCTTACTTAGCTTTGTTAATTTTGCATACAACTCTTTTAATTTGGCAGCAGTTCTCGTTTTTTTTTTTGGGAAATCGCATCTTATTGTCTTGCAAACTATTGATAACTTTTGAGTGTATATTCCATTCTCAACAGGATATGTCCTCTTCTGCCATGACATTTTTTTCATGGTATTAAGAGGAGGGCTTTCAAAGCCTTTTAATCCTAAGAATCTTTTCGAGTTCAATACATAGCAATTTCATTAAAACTGGGGTTTTCGGGAGAACCATTCCAAAAAAGCACTGAAAAGCTCTAAGAAAAACTAACGATTTGCACTAAAAAGTGTTTGCTCTATTTTTCAAAATCGGATTTCTATCAATCCCTCCAAATGAAGATTCCCATGCTTAACAGAACTTACATTAGTCAACGATGGGGTCAAAATTCGAGGGTTTTGTTGGGGAAATGTAAAGGAAAACACTGCGACAACATGGTTGCTGCAAAGTTCTTCACATCCTTTTATTTCGCTTCCGAATTCGCCTTACTTCTGTTCTGACTACATGCTTTATGATCTTGTTAAATCAAGCGTAATGATTGTAATTTCCCGGATACACCTTCATGGCAAAGCCATGTCACTTTGCCTTCTAGATTCATTCTGCACTCATTATGTTGTAATGGAGTGTTGTGATAAGAATTATTTCAATTATCCCACTAATGTCAAGAATTTTTTGCACTAGCCAATAAACTTTATAAAAAAAGCATAATTACACCTTCAATGAAGTATCTGCAGGAAACTGGGGGATATACATCAGAATAAAATAAATAAAACGTCTGAACTGGCAAAGAATGGCCGGTTATTGGCGCCATAGATCTAAAGTTTTTGTATCATGCTGATACCGTATCCCAGCCGTACCATAACCCACATCTTCTCTCAAGTTTTTGGTTCCACCCATAAAAGCCTTCAAATCTCCTGGCCACATGTGTTAAGAGCCGTCAACTCTAAAATATTATTATGAATTCAATTAGGAGCAGATATTGTCCAGGTTTCATCAACTGAACTGAATCCAGCCACACCAAGGTCAGTGAGATGGTTCGGATACCCAATGATCTTGCCTTGTACATATGTCTTACTTTGATTCAAGTCAAGTACAGTCAGCAACATTAGCTAAGTAATACCTGCTTTTCGAAATTATATACCGCATCTTTTTCCACTAGTTGCTAGCCGTCACCCAAGGTTTCAACCTATCGCAACTTGTGTTTGCCCATATGACCAGGGATTTTCAGAAATAACATACAGCTTTCATACAAGAACGACCTCGTGAAGGAGTAATTCACTTCACTCTGAGAATATCAAGGGCGGTCATTCTCCCAATCGCCGTTCGAGCTTTGTCTGACAGTCAAGAAGGAGGTGCTCGGTCGCACAGTAGCAAATGTTGACAAAGAAGCAACACTGCTGGAGTCGCTGCAGACAAATATTTTGGGAAAGAGTAATCTAAAAAGTTTGCAGGATTTAATCAGAGCTATCTTGAGAAAAAGAACAGCTGAATTGTGAACATATAAAACGAGATATGCCATTTATATAATTAAACGTATGTATTTATGTAACACTGCATGTATATAAACAACAAAGTCGTAAGTATCGCACTTTATTGCCCACTAGACACTTGCTGTCCTCTTCCACTCCATCCCGGTACTTAACCCTGGAAATAACACATCTTGCATTTTCAATAGAAGGAAATTGTATTCACCTGCCTTTTTTAGCTTACATAAAGGCAATGTCCAGGTTAAATCTAACCCCTCCGATTAGCGGTGCATCGGGCACTTCATTGATAAGCCCTATACGTTGATCCCAAAAGACAGACAATGGTAATGTTGACTCCACAGCAGTTCGCGTGCGCACATCCGGCTGCTGCCGATAGCGGCGGTCTCTGTAAAAGACAGAAGAATGAGTGCTAAGTTTGCAGAAATAGTCCGCAAACCAATAACTTGTGCTGAAAAGTGCACTTGGATAATGGTCCAAAAAGGGTTTTCAGTGGAATGGTCGCAGCGATGGAAGATGCGAAACAAAACTCATACCTAAAGATTTTTGTTTACAGTTTCTGTGGCAAATAAACGTAATTAAACTTTATTAGATGTTCAACATTGAAACAATGACTGATGCAAAATTAATGCATGTTCCTTATATTAAGCGGAGGGGAAGGAGTAAAAATATGTGAAACATATCATTTAATAGAACAAAACAAGCCCTGCATATTATTCGAACAATTTTAAAAAGTTTGATACACAAAAAGTTAGGGGAAAAGCTGGAGATTTCCAAATGCTCAAAATCGATTTCTGTCCAGAAAATATTATAATCTCCAACTTGCTCGCAAAAGTTACTTATCGCATCAAATCTGCAATTTACATTTGGGCCGGTAGTAATCTACCCTACCTGGTGGCATCATAGATGCCGGCAAGTTGGCACATATCGCGGAAAGATGCCAACTTCGCCGGCAGCTCGTGGAGTATAAGTTTTCATAATCTTATGTAACTTTAGCGCGCATTTCATTTCGCACATCAAATTTTGATGACGCACACAGCCGCAAAACTGCTACCTCGCGCGCGGCCGAACCTAAGTGCGTTGACTTCAAGTGCCACCCGTTAACCATTCAACCATTCGGACAACCGTTGCCGATTGCACCAGCAATAAGAGGAACGCACTGGTGAATGGCTGCCTATAAAAGGGATCGATACATTGCGTGAGAGACTTTGACCTGAAAGAACAGCTGATTGATATGAGCGAGAGAGGGGCGAAATCGGTGCAAACGAAATTTAGAAGGGATTGCCAAAAAAGATAGTGTTTTTTATGGTTATAAGGCATTACCAGATTTTTTCTCTGTAAGAAAATAGTCGTTTTAAAAAGGAAAAACTCATTTAATGAGAAAAACGATAGTTTTTTGATAGAAAGTAGAGTTTTTTGATTTTTTTGCCTGACGTAATTTGTGTGATATCGCCGCAATTCGCAAACTCACAGACGCCGTCGGCAAAGGTGCCACCACCTCGACGTGGTAGGGGCACGTCGAGATGCCGGCAGCTCCCTCTCTCAAAAGGGCACGCTATTTCCCGTGCTCTCTGACCTGCCGGCAGCTGCCATCTCGCGGATTTCGACGAGCTGCCGGCAGGTTGCCGGCAACTGACATCGCGAAGTTGCCGGCAGCTCCTCCTGCGCTTCCAGATATTTTTCTAAAGAAGAAGTTTTGGAACCGCAGACTTTTATGGAATTTTCTATAGAGTCGAGGCGGCATCTTTATCGAGAAAATTTTTTGGAATAAGGCCTGGGACGGCCCAAATTTGGGGTCTTACTTTCTGGCCACCTCACGGAAAAGGTGCCAGCGACCTGCCGACGAGACCTGCCGCCAGGTCGGGGGGATTACTACCGGCCTTGCTGTCATAGCTGGATCTAAAATTTAATTTGGCATACTCAACAAAATGCTGAATCGTCCGGACAAAGATGATTCCATTCCAGAAACCTTTGAATATCACATTGAATTTTTAGCCTTTTTCGAACCCTATTGTCAAGAAATACTTAGCATAAATAACCTACGAAAGCAACGTCGAAATTTCTGGCTATTTTTTATTTTTAATTTTTAGCCGAGAAAAAATACAGTATGTGTACATATAAATGTCTAATTTGTATAGTATATGCATACCAAGTTGGTGGTACGCAAGACCTTTTCAGGGTCGATTTTTGGGTATTTGAGATTTTTTTTGCAAACTTCCGTAAATCGAATTTTTTGGAATCATGCTAATATTATGTGTAGAAAAAAAAATTTAGTTTGTGCCGTAAATCTTTCCTCAAATCATTCAGAATAAAGATAGGCAAACACTCTAAAAGGCTATATAGAATTTCTCCAACCCATAGACGGCAGTTGATTAGTGCAAACAAAATGCTACATAACCCAATTTTTTGACATCAATTGCTGGAATTTTTTTTCAATATTCTTAAAAACAACTTTTTCAAAAGTCTTCACATTTGAGAAGTCGTGAAATAACAAACGCTTCAAACGCTATGAAATCCTCGCAAATTGGAATTGGGTCAGACACACATGTCCGGTGGAGTAATCGCGCAGCGATCGGAATCGCGTAAGGTATGCCCGCGGCTTTAGGGCTGCAACCATACTCCTAGCAGTTTTCAAAAAAGGAGGATGAATAATATTGGCAAGAATACTGATGACGTGTCTTAGGTAATGGTCAAAAGTTGACAGTGATGTCCATTTGTACACTAAAATAGCTGCCACATGACTGAAAAACTGCTCTAAAATCCAGCAACGGTCACAAAAGTTTTCAAGAACTGATGCGACGACGAATATTTTAATAGACAGAAAATTTGATTTTTTCCATTCTGCAAGCTTTTCGCCATGAAATCTCTAAAGAATGAGCGAAAAATCTAGTTTCCGGAAAAAATTTTCTTCAGAACTCATTAGATGCCTAGGAAACCTATTATGCTCATTAAATGACGAAGGTTGACACATCACCGTGATTTTTATGACTGCTAACTCTCGAGCGCTTTGTTTGTACGTCTGTGGAGGCGCTCAAAGTGATTTGTCAGTTAAAAGCACCCTCCGGCTAATTGGCGGGTGATTGCTCCTAATACAGTGCGATAGCGTGGCACGTGACTAACGAAGTGTACGAAAGTAACGGAGTGCAATGTACGTCTCAGAAATAAAAGTTGGTCTCGCACAAACAAGTCCCACTATCTGACTTTACACCTTTCTTTTTGCAGCAGTATTGTTGAATGTACGAAAACTGTGCTATACCTACATTCGTGTTAAAGGTATATTTTCTCTCCTAGAAAGCTGCCAATGAAGCAAGGCTTTACAAAACGACAAGCGTTGACCCGTAGTAAGCCCTTGTCTTTCCAAGTCGCCTGAGGCGGGCTTAAGTTGATCTTACGCCGTCACAAATCAACATCAGTACTATCAATCTAGCGGATCGCTTTGCAAAGATACGCATTTTCAAAAAATAAAAGAACATCCTCGCTATTCACACAGAAGTGGTCAGAATGATAAAATGTTGCTAGTCAAGTGGTAAGGCCGTAGTTCAAGACCAGACAGCGGTGATTTTTGCTAGGCTCCGCCCATCTTTGACATCATTCACCACGGATAAATGATGATGACCGCTATAAGAGATTCGTCGAGCAAACAGGGAGGTGAAACAAAAGGTCCGCAAGAAAACAGATAGGTATCATTATTTTTTATGTGTTTGTGATCAAACATATATGATTGATTCAACGATTCTCTCTCACTCCCGATAGTACGTACGTAATTTCGTGCAAAACATCCATAGCACTATGTCACCCTACGAGACACGTATGTCACTCACGAGCAACTTACGGAATTTTTCTCCAAATTTGACGCTTTTACACACTATCTGTAGCAGCTGACCTTCTCCCCCCCCCTTATTTTCCGCAACGCGGCAAATTTCCCGAAGCTGGTGACTGGTCTGCCCGTCCAGGGAGCTTATCCAAATTATAGGATGACTAGCTGGCTTACCCGGCTCCGATCGGTTCTGTCAAAAGTCTGTGATAAGTTTCTGTCCGTATCCCTGTACAACCTTTCCCTGTGCCCACTTCCACATGCCAGTTTCCCATTCCTGCTGTGTTAGTAATCAGCATGCTCACTTACCCCCCCCCCCCCCCCCCGTGCCAACTTCCAGCCTCGTAGGTTCGATAAATTCTATATCGATGGATGACCAAAAGTAGCCTATGACACGCTCGATTAGACAAACGGACATTCAACTTTATGCATAAGATGGGGGGGATGTTTAATTCGGTTCGTTTGATCTGAATTTTGAAACACATTTAACTCTCTTCTTTTGTGTGCGGATTATCAAAAGCAGCGTCCAGCTGAATCTGGACCTACGGGGAAAGTAATGTTGAAGCCTCACTAAGGCATGGCCCAAGCTGCAGCGCAAATGACTCACCAACGGCTGAGATATACGCTTCCAACCTGTACCCCAGTCGTATTTCACTTGTACTCATGGCGCAACTTATCAGTTTCGCGCGAGGAGCCACGTGAAACTGAAGGGTTGCGCCATGAATCCATGCAAATACGACCCTGGGGTCCAGTCGGAAGCGAACATTCCAGCCGTTAGAACACCATCGGAGCTGCCGGTTTGGCAGTGGCTTAGTCAGGGCCCCCCACGTGAGATCCTCATACGTCCAGATTTGCCTGGACAATAGTTGGTAAAGGGTTATCAACATAATTTAGAAGTAACAACACAAATAACTTAGAAATATCACCCGAAGTGACTGATGTGTATCTAAGATGGTTTAATGCGACGCATCCATCCTTACAAAAAAGCCTTTCCCTGAAATATTTGCTGCATTAATAAATATAATATGAGAGGTCTCATACATGGAAGAGCACATTTAAACTCAAATTACTTGATTTTCAGAGATAATCTACTTTGGATTTATTGGCAATTCAGTTATTCAGTTTTAGCTTTCAGGTTTTACCAGATATCGAACTGGAAAGCACTTCAGAAGCAAGCAACAAGCAGATTTTAGTCGCTATCTTTGATACAAGTTGAGGTATTAAAATACTTTTTAACTCCCCCTACCCAAGCTTTTTCACATGAAATGAACGGATCTTATGGCTTGCTGAATTTTTATTGAAAGGATAAAGGATAAAGGATTCGGCGTCTTCAATACCCTCTGAGGGCATGCGCCGAACGCACACACTAACTTCATAAGAGCCAATTGTATGCGTCGGGCTTATTAAAACGACTTGGGGGGGGGGGGGCAGCCGTTTCCAAGTCAGTGCTTTCATCCTCGCAGATTACTCTGGTATCAATTTACCGGCCCCGGAGGGTAGAGGGCTTGGTTTGCCCAGGGGCGGGGATCGAACCTGTGTCCGATCTGGTCACAGCGGCGCCTCATACCACTTTGCCACTCGTCCCGAATTTGTATTTGACCTTGTGCGAATATATCTTTTACTTCTAAAGTATTTATTTATTTATTCTATTCAATTCGCACAAGACGCGCCACATTTGGAGCAAAAAACGAAGTTAGTTAGAACCTGGCAGAATAAACAACCCATCAAAAAAAATCCACCAACAGCCCAAGCCCAGTTCTCAAATGTGTTAGGAATAAAAAGGGTTAAGCTTGTTTGGACTTTGTACAAATATATCTTTAAGATGCTCTGTGGAGTCTATATCATGCTGCCTGCTTGCAGCAAAAGTGCTTTTAGATTATCCGACTCAAGCAACTGTATTTGCGGGGATTGTATATGTTGACAACTTTGCCCGACTGATTCTGGGAAGAGAACAGAATTGTATCATTTAATTTACCCAAAGATGTCTTCTAAAAACCAAAATTATCGCTCAAGGAAAATGCAATCAAACGCTGTTCAGTTTTACGAATCTGCAGATTGATCATTTCTGTGCCGTTCTGAAATATACTAGGAAAAGATTGTGCTAGTTTTTAGGATTTTGCTGCCACAAGCGAGTTGAAACGATCATGCATTTACGCAGCCATAAGGTTTAGCTGGATTTCAAACCTAATATTACCATTGTTGCTTTTACCTCTGCCCTGTTTCTTCAAATAGACGTTTATCCTCATCCACCATCGTCAAATTGATTATAATCTTGTCTCTGTTAAATACGAAAACAACATTTTACATTCGCTCACTCTCACTTGTCGGCTACAGTAGTGCAAATTTTCATTTTAGATACGTGAATACAGGAGCTTTTGATGGTCGCAGCATGAAATTCTGTCCAAATTGTTCCTCAAACAATAATGCAGAGGGGGAATGATTGTGCCAAAAGTCGTTGCAGTCTAGCAGCAACTACAAATTTTCTGCACACTGCGCGTATCTTGCTCCGTCGGTTTCTATTCCAAATACCTCATCACCACTCTCGTCAATGTTGAAGCAACGACTTTCGACGTTTTGGAGATCGGATGAACGTCTACTGCAAATGTCGAAGATGCATCTTTTTGCTGTAAAAGTTAGTTTTTCCCAAATCTTTGCAAAAAAAGTTAACAACTTTGCAGGTTCTGCTTTTTTCCTGCACATTTGCATGGACTGTATCCAGTGACGATACCAATGATATAGAAGTAGGTAAGTATTAATACAAAAGTTGGAAGCAATATTTCTGACCGTCAAATTAATTCTACAGCAAAGAAATTTAAATCAGCCACGCTCATTGCGAAAATCTATCCGAGCAAACAGGGCTCCGAATAGGTTCGTAAACTTTGTACTTCCGATTATGATCCAAATTAAAAAGTAGCTAACTGGCTCGACAGCCGAAGTCCAATAATCTTCGATTTTGCTCATAACGAAATCGCGAGCCAGCATTTTCATAAGAGGAGCCGAGGATATCGTTTTAGAATGGTGAAGCACGGTTTGCAAAGAGCTTATGCCAGGGCTCGGCACAGCTGGCACGGGTCAAGCTGGATATCGTTTTTTTGGAGGAAAGCAAAAAGGATATCGTTTTTCCGGGGGTCCGGGCGGAGAAGAACCGCGAGAATGCCGAAGGCATGCCACCGGCATGCTGTCCATCAAACAAAAAGGCATTGTTTTTAGCCAAAACGCAATAGTATGACACCAAATTTGGTGTGTGCATGCGCGTTGGGGTTCCGAACTATAACTCTAAAATTTATGAAAACTTATGTGAATGAAAGCTGTGCTGAACTTTCCTCGCACCGTGTCAGGTGGGTGTCATCTGAGCTGGCACCGACACTTTGCTCACAGAAGTTAATACTTTTTTTTACATGAAATACATCTACACTGTAAAAATCTACATAAAGGGAAGAAACAATTTCATAATGGTTTTATTTCAGCGTTTTATAGCCTTCTGAAAATTACTCGGTCTGCTCCGTAGTCGAAAAATCCGCTTTTTCTGCTTCCCAAAAATGTGATTCAACCACTCAAAAAGCTCAAAAGGTGTGAAAAGTTGTTCCATGAAATCAGCATGCAGGAAAACCCTACTACATACTTTTACATAGTCTAGAAATAATGACCAATCTTCAAAACAGGTCAGAGCAGACTTCGTACGAAATTTTTAAATTCAAACGGGACTTCGTTTTGAAATTTCCCTGGTGCCAGCTCGTGCCGAGCCCTGGCTTATACAATTCAGTTTTCTGAATTAACCTCTTATGCTCTGCTTTTTGTCTTTAAGTAAAACGCACTTTTCACCATTCTGAAATATCTTCCTCGATGACGCAGTATGAGCACCTACGTTGACGACGTTGTCTTGAACTATCGGTACTTTTCCGTTATCCGGACCCATTTTTTCAAAGAAAGATATTGCTTCTATCCTTGTACCATATTTTGTTCCAGCTTCGCAGGAAGGAGTGCCAACCTTCTGCCACGTGTCAAAAAAAATTGACATGTTATCTACATGTTTAACAGGTTTTACCAAGAGTTTGTGTTACCCTATCTTGCGATGTAAGTTCAATCTGTTTTTTCAAATAATTTAACCTCATTTCGTTCAAACAGTTTCAAAGTGAACAATGACATGATAATAACGACATACTATCATCGATGAACAGATTAGACTTGCTGAGGGTAGAGAAATGCGCTAGGATTACGTCATTTAAAAGACGAAACGAGCAGCTGCAGGGAACTTCAAGCTATCATTTACAGTCTTTTCGGCTAAATTCGCATGGCGAAAAAGGTTTTAAGAAAAATAATTTTTGAATCACTGCTAAAAGCAAGAAAGATTTTCTAGAATAGGTTCGTGATTGTTTTGTGCTTATGTAAAACACAATGACCACAAATTCTCTTTTATCTCACTGGAAATGATTTCGAAAAAAAACATGTCAAAATGGACCAAAACGTGTCAATTTTTTCGTGACACGTGGCAAGGAGGCAATCCTCGTAGAATCTATAAATAATTATTCTTGGACTAAAGAACATATAATATGAGAGCCTTTTGAAAAAATGGGTCCGGATAACGGAAAAGTACCCAATTTTGCTCAACAATAAGGCTGACGTTAAATTTGGAATCGCCACTTTCTACAAATCAACAGAGGGCAGTCATTACTTGACTAACTTTGCTGACAAGGCAGAGAAAGAATTCTTGCATAACGAGTTGCAGTAATGTGTATAAAATGTATATGTTGAAGAGAACATTTAAATTGAAACAGCCGGAAATTGAGCCACCTTCTGCATTATCTACCACCCTTCTGCTCTGCAACACAATAATTTCGCCGCGCATCGTATTACGGTTTTTCAAACAAGAGTTTTGCACTTGTGCTGTGTTGATATACTGCATACAATGGTCCTTCTAGGATACTAGCTGGCATCTCAGGCAACGGATAGGACCCCTCCGCCGGAGAAATGGCAGGGTCGCGGCGATTCCCCAGCGGTGGGTCTCCCATTTGTCCGGCGGAGCCCTCCCATTTCTGCTTCGGATACCTCCCATTTTCTGCTCCGGATACCTCCCATTTCTGCTCCGGAGACCTCCCATTTTCTGCTCCGGATACTTCCCATTTTCTGCTCCGGATACCTCCCATTGCATTTTCTGCTCCGGATACCTCCCATTTTCTGCTCCGGATACCTCCCATTTTCTGCTCCGGATACCTCCCATTTTCTGCTCCGGATACCTCCCATTTTCTGCTCCGGATACCTCCCATTTTCTGCTCCGAATACCTCCCATTTTCTGCTCCGGATACCTCCCATTTTCTGCTCCGGAGACCTCCCATTTTCTGCTCCGGAGACCTCCCATTTTCTGCTCCGGAGACCTCCCATTTTCTGCTCCGGAGACCTCCCATTTTCTGCTCCGGAGACCTCCCATTTTCTGCTCCGGAGACCTCCCATTTTCTGCTCCGGAGACCTCCCATTTTCTGCTCCGGAGACCTCCCATTTTCTGCTCCGGAGACCTCCCATTTTCTGCTCCGGAGACCTCCCATTTTCTGCTCCGGAGACCTCCCATTTTCTGCTCCGGATACCTCCCATTTTCTGCTCCGGAGGCCTCCCATTTCTGCTCCGGACCCCTCCGATTTTCTCCGGCGCGGCTCTTCCAAATCTGGCGGACTCGCGCCGGGCAAATTTCTCCGGCGCGAGTCCGCCAAATCTGGCAGAGTCGCGCCGGAGAAATGGCGTACCTTTGCAGCAGGGCCGGAGAAGCCTCCCACTTGCCTGCCAGTGATGTGACCGCGACGGACCGCCCATTTGCCCCTCTCTCATTGGTCAACTGGGTCCCGCGCGACTCTGGCAATTTCGGACTGTCAGGGGTCCGGTCGATTGTCTGAGATACCGGGTCTTGCCCTTCATGAGCCACGGAGCCGGAGGAAGGAGGGGGAGGGAGCGCATAAAATGTGTTCTCTTTCAAAACTTACATTCTTCCATCTTTTATCCTTCCATCTGCTGCATTTCTGCCCTCCCCCCCCCCCCCCTTTCCTTCTCCGGTCTCGCAGCCTATATCCACCTCACGGTACGTTGTAATTGCAAATGCATACCTCAAAGCAGCATCATCTGAAAGTACCGCATCCTTCAGACCGCAAAATGAGAATGAGCTTCTCTGCTATTGTTTACACCAAAATGTGCGTGGGGTATGATAGATTGAAGAGACCTCACTTTTACTGCAAAGTGCCGAAATCAATAAATCAATAAAAGGATCCAGCAAATCGCTTCAAAAAGTAGCCTATAACCATTTACGGGGTCGAAAACATATATGTGCAAAATTTCAGCTCAATCGGTTCACGCGCAAAGGAGTCTATAAAAAACATACGGTCAAGAGCTGCAAGAACTTTGAGTTTATATATATATATATATTAGGTTGAACCGAAAGTTCTTTCCCCCCATTTTCAAAAATTCATAACTTGTTGAATTCTCAACAAATCTGCAAGACCTAAATTTTGTATAAGAGAGGAACCCATGCTCTTTGTAACTGTACTTGAACTGTTCGTTAATGTGTACAAATGAAGGAGATAGAAGCTCAAAACCAAAATCACTCAAAATTTGAATTTTTTGTGTAGGGTTATAAAAAATTGGAAACTTGCAACAAAAATCGGAGCAGTCAGTATTGTAGGCTCTTTCACAAGCTCTTTCCAACAGTGCAAAGTTTGCTTAGATTGAGCGTCTCTGTGAAAAGTTATGAATTCCCTGAAAAATGCCAAAATAAATCAAATTCGCCCTTTTGTATTGCTTGCTCGAAAATCATAACTTTTGATAGAGACGCTCAATCGACGCAAACTTTACACCATTAGAAAGAGCTGGTAAAAAAAACCTACAATACTGACTGCTCCGATTTTTCTTGCAAGTTTCCGATTTTTTATGACCCTACACGAAAAATTCAAATTTTGAGTGATTTTGGTTTTAAGCTTCTATCTCCTTCATTTGTACACATTAACGAACAGTTCAAGTAAATTTACAAAGAGCATGAGTTTCTCTCTTATACAAAATTTGGATCTTGCAGATTCGTTGAGAATTCAACAAGTTATGAATTTTTGAAAATGGGCGGAAAGAACTTTCGGTTCAACCTAATATATATATATATATATATATATATAGTTTGAGGATATGTTTGGGAGTCATTCAATAGTTGATTATACAGGGTGCGGCAAAAGTCTGGGAGCCTAACTTTGCAATATTGCAATTACAAAGGTACTGGTGGTTTTGATTTTAATTTTATGCCACATGATGCTGCGGTCATCCTATACAGAATACACTTTATTTGACTGCAAATGGCTGCCATATGTTTTTGTAAGAATGAAGACTACCAAACTAGTACTTTTGCAAAGCGAAAAGACCAGAATTTTTAGTATTTACAATTTTTGCTGTAGCTAGAGATGCTGTTAATATTTTACAAAACTTCGATGCACACAACATAGAAGAGGCTTTGCGCTATTGTATCCTAGTTTTGCCTTTGCCAGGAGGTGTTCTTGTATGAACGGAAAATAAAAGTATGCGAATGCTACCTACGTGCCAGTGGAATCTTCAGAACAAATTCAAAAGCTATAGAATGCTCAACAGGCACTGGGACCAAGGCTGTATTTTTTGCATATGCCTTCCAAATTAGAATCTATTGAAATTCGGCCATGGGAACACTTTTCATACTTTTTAAACGATAATTTTAAGTTTTTATTCGCGCAATTGTAGCCAAAATTCCGGTATGTCAATACACATGCTTCTAATTGAAAATCCAATATTTTTATTCCTCAGCAATGCAAAAAATTCTTTTGGAAGCATATTGTAGATAAAAGCTTGCTCTATCGTGCTGCACATTTGCCAAGGTAAAAGAAGCAGTTATTGTGAAGGCATGGGGCGAATTCCATTACTACTACCTGCGTGCCATGAGGTGGACTTGCCAAGATTTTATAGGGCTGCGTGGAAGCCAAAAGAGGCTGTTTTGCAATTCAAGAAATGGGCTGTATCTGCAATGGTTCGAGTTATGTGTGCGCCAAATTTTTCGTTTCTAGGTACTTCCCTTCTCGTTTTGTACGAAAAAGTACTAGGCTCCCAGACTTTTGCCGCACCCTGTAATAACGCATTTATTTGTTGCGACCGTGGCAAAATACAGTACGTGTGCGTGATTTTCAGCTAATTGTAAGATTGTAGTATTATTGCTGTTTTGATGATTATTTTTTCTCACGAGATTTTATAATTTTGATTTTTTACCGCGATAAGCCACAACCTTATTTCTTATTGAGATGCAGGGTACCTTTCGACAGAGCAAAGCAAGCTATATAAGAAGGCATGTAAGTGTTCGCACCAACTTCAGTACATCAAGAGTTGAAAGTGAAATTTGAGAACTTTTGGATGCCAAAAAATTGAAAATTTTCTATAACTTCGCCCAAAAAACTCACCATATCCCAAACTCGCTCACGTATATACACCAAATAATGCATTTATATGCCACATTTATATATGCCGTTGCTGTGTTTGTTTCTGTGCTGGAGACCGAGAAAACCAGAAAACCAAAATTTTTTTCAAGCTTCCAAAAAGCGATGCTGCGCTCTTTCTACACGCTAAATGTATACAACAGGCCTTTAAAAGTATAGTCACGAACTTCCAGCTTTTAAACTCTAGTTCCCGAGAAATATTAATCAACAAAAGTACCTTAGCAAAACAGCTAAATACGGCAGTTCAAGAACTAGCGCTTCCAGGAAACTGAAATACCTATACGCTGCTGCATGATGAAAGCGCAGTACCTTTGGACGTGAACGCGGCTTTATTAGCCGTAGAGCGCGTGAAGCCCAGGATTTACAACGGTGAGGATACGCGCGCGACGCGTTCGCGCCTTCTCAACTTATACTTCTTCTACGCCTTCGTCATGCAATAGCGTTAATGTATTACCGAAATGTAGTACACATTTACACGTGTGTGAAAACAGCGCAGCATTGCTTTTTGGAAAACTTGAAAATTTTGATTTTTTCGGCTTTAAACACTGAAACAAACGCAACAACGGATACATAAATGCCTTATTGGGAGTGCATATGCGTGAGCAAGTTCGGGATCTGGTAAAATCTCTTTAGACAAAGCTGTAGAAAATTTTCAATCTTTAGGGCATCCAAATTTCTCAGATTTCGGCTTCTAACTCGTGATATACAAGCCGGTACAAATGCTTACATGCCATCCTATAGAGCTTGCTTTGCTCTACCGAACGGTACCCTGCATCTCAACCAAAACTGAAAAGTTTGTTACTTGTCTTTTTAGAAATTCAAAATTGGAAAAAACTTTTGAGACAACCTTATCTTATATATAAAACTGAATGTCTGTTTGCATGTCTATCTGTATGTGTGTACGTATGTGCGGAATAGAGATTTTTATTTCTGCACCGATTTGAACCAAACTTGGCACACATATACTTCGGGGCGGGGAGCGTGTCATAGGCTACTTTTCGTCATCGATCGAATTTTTATCGATTTTTTGCCAAGTTAAAGCTACGGGCTGGGAGTTATCACAGGTTGTAAGTGAGCATGCTGATTACGAATACAATTTACAAGGTTGTATAGGGATCCCTGATGGGATCCTTGTCATAGTCTTTTGGCAGGGCCGAGCGGAGCCGGGTAAGCCAGCTATATTATAAAAAAAAGGAAAGATGTATATAGTTTTGCTCGGACTTCAAAATTGTTCGGAATTTGTGTGCGTGCTGTGCACAGAAATGTGTTATTACTTACAATTTATATGGGATGTGCAATAAATGTAAAGATGATTATAACGTTGGATTGTTAAGAATTTAGCCAAAAAGGCTCCGTAGCTTCGTAGTCGTTATATGACGGCTTCGCTAGATACAACAATCCACATTATAACTGAAGACGTTTACCTTCAGAATAATGCACGATTGGCGAGTTAACAACCTCTGTTTCAATTTGTAAATCTTTCTGTTCTCATTTTACTATTTGTGAGGTAAAAGCAGCCTACACACTCTGTCAAAGTACTACCCCGCAGGTGGCAAAGGTCATAATGCGCGGCTCATCCCTTCAAAATTTCAGATTATTTATGATTACTGCAGTTTGGCTAGTGATTGTTATTATTGAGTTGTAAATAAAAGTTCCGGGCACTTTTGAAGATTTCATTTTCAAACGCATTTTTCGGCGCTTGGTCGGAATTTGACACCAAGTTTTTTACTGGAGCGAAGCGTAAACTTTTCAAGAACGCTTCTGATTTCTATCGATGCCAAGACCTGTATGACCTGCACATCAAAAAAGAAAATCTTTCCAACCATAAAAATTCCGCAATTTTTCTTCCCGCGCCCATTTTTCTGTGCATTTCAAACAATTTTGTCGAAATCATGAGTGGTCTGATTGAGAAATCTATTAACTTCTGACCCGTAGCTGCGCTCGAGTTTTGCGATTTGTGCTCAGAAATTACAAGTTGTCGGACTTGCTTCTGACTGCAACTTTTTTTGCAGCTGACCGCTTCTGCGGGGATCGCCGCACCTGGCTGATGGGTCCAAAAGATGCGTACGACATTACCCCAAAAACAGTTCGCAGTAAACGAAGATTTGGTCCACCTGTGCAGAACGAGAAGACCTCAAAAAACTTACACGAAAAACGGTGCATTTTGGGGGGCAAAAATGGTCTTTTTCAGGCTTTCTGGAAAGATTTTTCTTGCAGATGGCCCCTTAAAGACATGAATGGTTTTCATAACAGCCCCAGCAGACTTCTATATAAGTACAGCATTCGGGGTCTTCAGCTATTATCTTTCCTGAGATAATCCTGCACGAATAGGCCACTTTTCGCGTCGACCTTTCTCCCTTCTGCGCATGCTAGTGGACCGCTATGAGGTACTGAAAGCCAGCACGACAAATATATGATGTAAACGAAATTCTCTTTGCAATGAAATCTTTGTAGCTTTGAAAAAAGATCAATCTGCTCGAAGTTACAGCGATTTGGAAAACAAATTCGCAAATGCCCTGGAACTTTCTTTACAACCTAATACGATAAGCATTTATTCAGGATTGTGCGATATTGATCCTGTTTTGTACAATGCAACAGTAACGGCATTCACAAAGGTAGCAAAACATCTCAACCTTGGAATCGAAATGTCGAATGAGGTTGCTGCGGTATCAGGAAGCGAGTTGTTTTTGGTGAAGTTGGAAGCAGTGGGAGCATGAGAGTTACTATGAACACTTCTGTTCCAGGATGATTGCGAACTTTATAGAAAGGCGAAAAATCTTGCAGTACAACTTTGTGTTGGTATCAAGAGTGAATGCGGAAAATACGATTGTGTTAATCGAACTTGGTATGTCTGGGTCAGTCTACAGATGAACAAATACGATAATGTCTTGCAGGAGTTACACGGACGATGTACTAAAATTGGCTTCTCACTACGAAAAAACTGTTTACATGCTTTTCGAAAATCTCGATAAAGCTTACAAAGCCATTCTAATTGAACTACCGAAATCCAGACAACTTGAGGTGGTAAGTCATGTTGTGTAGCGGGAGCTTTAAATACTAGTAGAAAGGGAATTATGGTGATTGAACAAGAAGACAAACAGTCAAACGCTCGACATCGTTGAAAGTTGGTTGAACACTAAGGCTAGGATATGTGTGACTGAGTTTGTAACAAGAAGCATATTTTTTTCTTATCCTGCCCCATTCTAATTGTAAGAGAAAACTCGGAAAACCTCGAAGTTTTCAAAGCGGAAAGTAGAGACCCGAAAAGTTCTGTGATTTATTTGAAGGGATGCTTTTCCGACAAGCTGTTCGTTAATGCTCTCAAATATGTATTTTGTAGATTTAAAGACAGAATTTCAACGTCGAAGATAGGCCTAATCAGTGAACCTCAAAAATGGGTCGCCGAAATTTTTTTGAATTTTTTTGCATGTATGAGAGCGTGCAAGTCTTGTTAACAGTTGGTATACAGGGTGTCCCAAAAGTATGTATACGCTGCTTGATCGTTGATATCTCTGTTTCCAAAAAGTCTTTTGTCTTTAGGTACCACTTTATAGAGCTGACGTCAACATAGATTTCCAATAGGAACGGTTCATCGATCGCTCTTCGTTACTGCACTATTACGGTAGAAACTTAGGGAAGGGGTTTTGAGCCATTAAGAGCCCTATTTAGCCCTCAGAAACAAACTAAACGATTTGAAATGTTTCTTAAACTTGGCTAACACTGTGCCGCCAATACTAAATATAAAGTTTACGCTTAAGCGCAAAGTTTTTTTCATAGATTAGGTCAGGCAAACCATAATAGTTGTTTCCAAAGTACCCCCTGAAGTCGTGATCACATCATTTGAAAAGGCTTACAAACTTTTAAAAAATTCAGTTACGAAATCAGCGAGCGTTAAAATCCTGGTACACCATTGTCCTCTTTTTTAATTTTTTCAAAAAGTGATTTATTCACAACGATGCTGTAAACTAAAAGTTGATATCGTAATCCTACAGTGATGAAAACCAATCGATGATCCCCATACTGTAGATCTAGACTTGTAAGTTAGAGCCAGGTACCTAAAGGAAGTACAAAAGACTTTCAGGGAAGAGATGTTTACGGTCGAACGTTATACACATACTTTCTGGACACCCTGTATAGTTATACAATTAATATATAATATGTAATATAATACATAATGATTATATGATTGATTACATTTGGTAAATAATAATTTTTTTGGAATATTTTGGAAAGTAAAAGTAGTCTTGTAAAAAAGCTGCCTCCGGCCCCTTCCATAAATTATCGGAATTTTAGGTGCGTACATACTCAGTATCCTCAAAATTTTCGTAATGCTGGCTAAGCCACGTGCCTTTACTCTAAAATTTTTGTCTCCTTCCCTCCCGGGAATTCTGGTAGGCCGCTGACTCAAGGTAAAAACTTCTACAAAGGCATGAGAAACTTCCAGAAAAGGCGAAAGGAAATTGACAAATTGACGACCGCTTGACACACATGGTGTGCCAAGGCTTGACACACCATGACTCCCATTAAAATGGCTAATAAATTCTTTCAAATCAACTCTGGGAGTTTTCTTTTATGCTGAATCTAGATACAACCTCTACTGTTTCTGCCAGCATTCCACACTACGTAGATGTACTTCAAAATGGAATTGTGCGTGATTTTATCTGAAAAATGTTGGCTGATCCGAGAAAGGCTTTGGTCGTCAATGTGTTAAACAATTTTTTCATAGTTTATTACAAAAAAATTAGTGAAAGACCTTAAACCTATCGTCGATTCATTCAGAATTAAGATAGACGAACACGCCAAGTACTGTTTGATGCAGAACTTTTTCCGCCTTTCAGCAATGATGTCTCTGTTCGGATTCCTTTGATGTTCGCTTGAAACTTGAATTGCAATTTTTTTATTTTTTCGTCTTGGATTTTTGGAAATACTTTAATAGCAGTTAGATAGAGTAAACGAAATGCAAAGTAATACAATTTTTTGGCATCGATAACTGGCTTTTCGAATTTTCTAAAATTCAAATGTTCGACTTTCTCTGAATCTCGGCATACTTGTTTAAATGTTTTGTGTTTTTGAGCCAGAACCGAGATTGTTACAGATTTTTATTGGCTTACGTTTCGGCCACTTCGCCGTCCTCAGAGCCTGAATGGGACGATATGCAATTCGCAGACTATCCGAAACAAAGCTTTTTAAAAACTACAAGCAAATTCAAAAGTCAAGCAGTGTAGGTATCTATCTTCTTTCGGGCGATACTCACCCTCCGTCAAACTTCTTTTGCAGTAGGAATACTGCCGTCTAATATGGACGTAGATGCACAGTGGGTGACATTTTAGAATATTTGTCCCATATATGGTAGCAGCTCACGAGTGATAGCGACACATTCTTCTTTACGGTTCATTCGTGGATTTCGGGCGTGGATGTAATAAGCTTCCAGAGTCTTGCGAGCTGATGTTTTTTGTTCATGCGCTAAGATTTGTACTTTGATTTTGAAATCGTTTCTTTCATGTTTCTGCACTCTGTGAGTGCCTAATGGCGTTGAAAGTCGTGACTTCTCTTTACATCAAGGTGTTCAGTTTCACCTATGTAATCATCACCGCATTCCACACATGTGATGAGATAGATTACTCCTGAGCTCATGCAGCTTCCACCTTTGATCGGGCAAATTACACAGTTCGGAGTGGTGCAGTCTCGATCGTATATGCGGTTTCGAACCAGCATACGTTTGAGATTATCTGGAGGGATGTCCACAACCGAAACCAAATTGCTCAGGCCCGTTTTCCTCAAACATTGCCGTATTGCTTACTGACTTCATCGTTAATAAACGGCATAAGAAAAGGAATCTTTTCTTCATCAGCCGAAGTCAACTTCTCTTGTGCTTTGCGACGGTGGTTGCGATGCGGCATGCTGTTGTTATAACCATTAGAAGTCGCTATTTTGTGCGCGATGTTCAATGATTCTCTCCTTTCCTCAGGACCAGTGCAAACTTTCGAGGCTGTGCGGAACATATTTTTTATGACAGCGTACTTCATGTGTTGCGGATGGGCCGAATGGAAATGGATGAGAATATTTTTATTGCTTGGCTTTCTATACCATTTCTTGCGTAGATGCCGTTGGCGATGTTGATCTGGACGTTCAGAAAAGGCAGCCACCCATGAGTTGGTTTTTCCCGGCTAAGTTTTATGTGTTCTGATTGTCGATTCATCAGCGCGAAGCATTCATCAATTTCTTCTTGGTTGACGCAAACGATGAAGCAATCGTCGATATATCGACAATAAAGCAGGGGTTGCAATTCTAACATGGGTTTTTCAATCTTGGCCATGAAAATAATCGCAACTGTAGGAGCCAAACGTTGGCCCATAGCCAATCCTCTAATTTGCAAGAAGAACTCTCCTGACCATTTGAAAACATTACAATGTAGACAAGCTTTCAGCAAGACTGATATTTGAGCGATGTTTAATCCGTAGAACTTGACGTCTTGCTCGTGTTCTGACAGTAGCTCAAGAACTGCTTGCATTGCCGAGTCAGTGGATACGTTTGTATAAAGGGCGTTAACGTCGAATGACTCCATGGCATAGTTGCTGTCAATGCGTAGTTTTCGTAAACGATCCAGGAACATCTGGGTGTTCGTCAGATGAGAAGGAATGAACTGAAGCAATTGTGTTAGTATAGTGTTCAGGAACCATCCTACTCGATCTGTGGGACCTCTCACGCAACTGATTATCGGTCTCACACTGAAGGTTGCAGGGTCATCAGATGTTAAGTCGGCGGATTGGATTTTGTGCGTTTTAATAAGTAGATAGAGCATGGGCAGGTTGGTAAGTCGGTCTTGAGGCGCCTAATGATTTCGGATGGTAAATTAGCTGCCTTCGCTACTCTTTGCCATTCTGTGTTTAATTTGCGGTATTGCTTTTGAAACTCATCAATTGAGGATTTTCGATAGAGAGTATGATTTTGTAAATGTCTCTCTGCGAGCGCAACATTCAAACAATGAGGGATTACCACAAATTCTCTTCCCTTATCACTTGTTGATAATCGTATTTTGGCAGTTTTTACCATTTCTTTGAGCATTTTCAAGCCTTCCTTTTGGGTACTGGTGATGTTAGAATTCATCTTTTTCTTGCGAAACCTCTCCAACGTTTTGAAGACTTCATCAGCGAACAGTCGGAAGTTTATATCTACAGTGAGGTTTGCTTCCTGCTGCTTAAAGAACGTTGCCGGGAAAGGTATAGATAGTTTCATGTCGCGTGGTAGTTGTTTTACGCCTTCACTTTTTTGATTTGCTTTCTTCCTCAAACTATCTTGGAGTTCTTGCAAAGCACAAGTGACCTTGCGCAAGACAGCCGTAGAAATGTGTTGAGATGGTGAAAAATTAGGGCCCAGTTCCAGTAGACTGGTTCTACTCATGGGTGGCTGCCGTTTCTGAACGTCCAGATCAACATCGCCAACGGCATCTACGCAACGAAATGGTATAGAAAGCCAAGCAATAAAAATATTCTCATCCATTTCCATTCGGCCCATCCGCAACACATGAAGTACGCTGTCATAAAAAATATGTTCCGCACAGCCTCGAAAGTTTGCACTGGTCCTGAGGAAAGGAGAGAATCATTGAACATCGCGCACAAAATAGCGACTTCTAATGGTTATAACAACAGCATGCCGCATCGCAACCACCGTCGCAAAGCACAAGAGAAGTTGACTTCGGCTGATGAAGAAAAGATTCCTTTTCTTATGCCGTTTATTAACGATGAAGTCAGTAAGCAATACGGCAATGTTTGAGGAAAACGGGCCTGAGCAATTTGGTTTCGGTTGTGGACATCCCTCCAGATAATCTCAAACGTATGCTGGTTCGAAACCGCATATACGATCGAGACTGCACCACTCCGAACTGTGTAATTTGCCCGATCAAAGGTGGAAGCTGCATGAGCTCAAGAGTAATCTATCTCATCACATGTGTGGAATGCGGTGATGATTACATAGGTGAAACTGCCAGGCCATTATGTATTCGCATTAAGGAACACCTTGATGGTAAAGAGAAGTCACGACTTTCAACGCCATTAGGCACTCACAGAGTGCAGAAACATGAAAGAAACGATTTCAAAATCAAAGTACAAATCTTAGCGCATGAACAAAAAACATCAGCTCGCAAGACTCTGGAAGCTTATTACATCCACGCCCGAAATCCACGAATGAACCGTAAAGAAGAATGTGTCGCTATCACTCGTGAGCTGCTACCATATATGGGACAAATATTCTAAAATGTCACCCACTGTGCATCTACGTCCATATTAGACGGCAGTATTCCTACTGCAAAAGAAGTTTGACGGAGGGTGAGTATCGCCCGAAAGAAGATAGATACCTACACTGCTTGACTTTTGAATTTGCTTGTAGTTTTTAAAAAGCTTTGTTTCGGATAGTCTACGAATTGCATATCGTCCCATTCAGGCTCTGAGGACGGCGAAGTGGCCGAAACGTAAGCCAATAAAAATCTGTAACAATCTCGGTTCTGGCTCAAAAACACAAAACATTTTCTAAAATTATCGTGTTGCTTCCAAATCTGGCAATAGTTTATACCAAACTTCGTAAAACATCAGAGCTTGCCGAAAAATGTTCGAGCAACATCTTGCAAGGCTTGCTTTCTCTATTAAATGATATATTTCACATATTTCTATACCTTCTCTGCCGCTGCAAACATAAAGAGCATGCGTTATTGCATCAGCCGCTGTTTCAATGTTAAACATTTAACAAGGTTTTATGTCCATTCTTTCAATGACCATAGAATTTGTAAAGCAAAATTCCACGGCTAAACGCATTCCAATTGTAGGCTTTCTCGGAATTGTTTTATGTACTTGGTGTTTACCTACAACCATTGAATATACTCTGTAACGTTCATATCATCAATTATGTGCTTGTTTTGCATCTTCCATTGCTGCAATCATTTTATTGAAATGCTTTTGCACCCAAGTGCACTTTCAGCACGAGTTCATTGATTTGCGGACTATTTCTGCAAACGGAGCACTTATTCACTGCCTTTTACAGAGACCGTTTTTGTCGGCAGCAGCCGGATGTGCGCACGCGGACTGCTCTGGAAACATTACCATTGTTTGCCTTTTGGGATCAATGTAAGTAGCCAGTGCACTCTTCTCTTTGGGGTTCTGACTGGGAACCTGAAAAACCTTATTGGCTTTTGAGAATCAGAGCAAATATATTGAAGAGTGTCTTAATAGCACACTAGGACCTAGAGCACGTTCATTACCAAACTATTAGATTTTTACACTCAAGTAAGCTAGTAGAGACAGGTGATTTCAATTTCCTTTGATTAAAAATGCAAGATATATGTTATTTCCAGGACTGAGTACTTGGAGAGACTGGAAGAGGATAGCAATTCTGTTCAGTGACTGTGGCAAAAGTGCGATACTTACGACTTTGTTGTTTACATATATACATCATTACACAAACACCTATATCTATTTATATAAATGGCATGTCTCGTTTTATTTGTTCACTATTCCAGCAGTTCTTTCTCTCTCAAGATCCTCCAATTGAATTCTGCAAAAACAATTTTATGTTACTCTTTCCCAAGAATATTTGTCTGCATCGACTCCAGTGGTGTTGCTTTGTCTGCAACCTGATGTGCGACCGAGCATCTCCTTTTCCCTGGCTGTCAGACAGAGCTTTAACGGCAATCGGGAGATTGATAGATACATACCGCCTTTGATATTTTTAAAGTGTAGTGAATCACTTTTTCCAGAGCTCGCTCTTGTAATGACAGCTGTATGTTACACTTTAAACCCTTGGCCATATGGGTAAACACAAGTTGCGATATGTTGAAACCTTGGGACAGCTAGCAACCAGTGAAAAAAGATGTGGTACAATTTTAAAGACAGATAATACTTAGCTAGTATAGCTAAACACTGCACGAATAAGACCTAGGCTTCTGTTTAGATGTTTTATCTATTCTATTCTGATGCATATCTCCGGTTTCATGCAGCTAGTTCATTGATATAGCTATGCACTTTTATAAATTGTATTGGATAGTACAAAAAATTATTTGTGGAATAATCAAGATAATTGTTATCATAACCGCTGCTCCAGAACGTAAGAGTGCAGAAAGAATAAAAAGGGCAGAATAGCATGGCCTTGCCATGAAAGTGTCCTGAAATTACAATCATTACGCTTTATTTAGCAGGATGATAAAATACGTAATCGGAAAAGAAATTAGGCGAAATCGGAAACAAATAAAAAGGATGTAAAGAACTTGGCAGCAGCCACTCAGATAATCGCCAGGGCCAGGCGGACATGTGATTTTTGGGCAAGCGGTGGGCAAAAATAGATTGCTGATTTCTTGCGGCTCGCTTGCAGAAACGGAAGAATGCTGGCCAATTTTTAGGCGAATGCTTGGAGAACTATTACGGGTTTTTTGTAGATAAGTTGACAGGACCGTGCGGATGTCATTGAAGACGGGACCGTGCGAATCTCATTGAATTTGCATATTCTCGCGGAAAGTCCGAGAGAATGCGGCCGCGACAACTAATCTATGGAAAAACTGCAGTTGTTTCCCGAGCATTTGCCCAGAATTTGCAACATTCTTCAAAATATCTGCAAGCGGGTCGCAAGAAATCAGCGAACTATTCTTCCGGTGCCCGCTTGCCCAAACCGCCTTGCCGTTGCTCCCCCCCCCGGCGATTATCTGAGTGTCTGCATGCCTGCTGTCCATCTCTACGTATGTTCCGAATAATAATTTATTATTCTAAACCAACCTGCACCAAACTTGACACACATACACTTCGGGACGGGGCGGGGACCGCACAGATAATCGCCGAGGGCAGGCCGCCACGCGATCTATGGGCAGGCGGGGACCGGAAAAATAATTCGTTGATATCTTGCGGTCCGCTTGCAGATATCTGGAGAAATTTTAGACGAATGCTCGGAGGTTTCGCGGCCTTTTCATAGATTAGTTGTGGCGCAGTGGCCGCATTCTTGCGGAATTTCCGCGAAAATATGCAAAATTGTTGAGGTCCGCACGGTCCTTTGTGAAGGACCGCAAGCCCGTTGGTACTTTCCGTCGAGAGAAGACACCTCAAACTTGTGTAATTAAACCACCGGTGACACCCCTGCCATGTAGAGTGTTACCTTTCCTCTGCGTACGGCCGAAACTGCTTAACAAGAGTCAGAGCGCCCGCTGAAAATTTGGCAGGTGCTTGCTGAAAGGAATTACCTTGACGACCGCTTGCAGAAATCTGTATTGCTGCAGCTGGCAGAACATGCACAGCAAAGGAAGTACCGCTCGCTGAAGGTTTTTCCACGCCCCAAAATTCTGCTGATCGCCTGCAAGAAAGCGCGAGTTTGCGGACCGCCTGCCCCCGGCGATTGTTCGAGCGTAGACTACTTTTCGTTAAGGGTCGGTCATACCGGTCAGCGATCCATCGCCGCGATGGATGATCGTCGCGACTGGGTGGAAACTAGCGACGAAAACGCGCGACGGATCGCTGACCGCTCGAATAAGGGGGCATACCACCGCGGCGATGTGTGCATTCTCACACTTCGTCTTCAGTCTTTGTTTGTTATCTACGCTTGTAACTTGGTTCCTTGTGCTTTTGCAAAATTTCCTACTTTATATATTTCTTTGAGATTATGTCTGGCAAATCTGATATCTCCCCTGTCGTGCTAATTCGAACACTCATTTGATTTTTACAAATCTTGATGATATCCTGCAGAAGTAGAAGGTTTTTGAATGACTAGTGCGATGATTTGTATGAAACACTCTCTGCCCGATTACCTTAATAGCGAGTCAAGTGGTTTCCATTTATATTCGTGCCGAACAACACAATCCACAACCCTGTTACTTTCAGAGAGTTGACAAACAAAAGTCATGCCCGTGATGAGGATACTGAGGTGATAAAGAACACAAAGAAACGTTATAATGGTTAATAATAGAGTCGTACCCACGAAACACACATCATTTGAAAACCAGATAGCTAGCAAATTTGGGAAGTGTGCAAGGCAATTAGCTTGAGTGACAATTGCTGATAAATCAAAAGGCTTGCATTTCAGGGAAAACCAATGCACTTTGACTAAACTAAAATGGTTTCCAATCCCCAGGCACGAGACCAGCTTAAGAAAGTAAAGAACAATCATAAAACTTTCTTGGAAAGAGATCCCAAACCTAGCGATCCATCGCGTCGCGCATTTGAAATGAGTGACGCGAATTCGCTAGGATGAGCGACGATCGCGGCGGTTTCGCTCAAATCGGTATGGCCGGGTAGAAAACGCGATGCATCGCGCCGGACAGCCAGCACAGATACGCGTTATCTCCGGCCTTGTAACACTTGTCCTTTGGAAAGTAAGCGACGCGATGGATCGCTGACCGGTATGACCGGCCCTTTAGCGATATACCGATTATCGATTTTTTGCGAAGTTTGAGCTACGCGGCTGGGATTGGCGCAGGCAGGTAAGTAAGCTTGCTGATTTCGAAAATAGTTTCCAAGTTCCGTCTGTTTTGAACCTGGGCATTCTTCGTATGTATTGTGTGTTCTTCTTGTGCCGTACAGGTTGGTAGGTGGTCCTTTATTAGTCAGTATCAACGGCCTTACGTTTCAACGCTTTCGTCTTCGTCAGAGGCCTAGAATGGTTCTGAGCTTCATCAGTGAGTCCAGCCCACCAAATGTCTCCCCTAGTTCTGCCAGTTTTCGGCCTTCACCCAATCTAGTTGCCACAAAAATTGCGAAAGCAAAGACATACCAGGGAACCACCGCTTCGTCATCAGATGTCCGTACCGGAAGGAGACGGTCGCGACGGACGAATGAGTTATACTGCATTGGATGGTAAATGATCTACAGTCATAACTCGCATAATGATATAAACGGGAGAAAGTCAGCGGTTATTGATAGACATTCGTTTTTGTTGTTCATTTCTGGATTCTTCGCAGAAATCCAGAAAGCTTCCATAGCTTTCCTAGCTGAGATCTCCTCTTCAAATGTTAGCATCGTGACTTTAATGTCAAAATCTTCATCATCATGCGCCTCGCGCCTATGTCTGCCAAGCGTTGAAGCCATGTTCTTTCGCCTTTTATCTGCAAGATGTTCTTTTACGCGAATGCTAAGCATTCTTCCTGTTTCCCCAATGTAACGTGCGTTGCAGCTCAAACACTCGAGTTGATACACAACTCCCATCTTTGCGCAGTCTCCCAGTCTCCCGTGCGGACAAACAACGCATTGCTCAGATATACAGTAACGATCGTAGAGCCGATTTCGCACCAGCTGTTTTTTGATGTTGTCGTTTGGGATGTTGACTAACATAACATCATCTTGCAGCTGTGCACGAATTATGCATTTTTGAATGGCCGCGCTGATCTTATCGGAGATGAATGGCAGGCAAAGTGGAAGTCTGTTTTCAGCTCGGTGCTCACCACTTTTTGGATGTCGAATATGTGGTGAGGGATGGTAGCCATTGCTGCAAGCAATTTGGGTAGCCAGCTTTCGTGATTCGCGCCGTTCATCCTCTCCGCTGCACGTCTGCATTGCCGTTCTGAACATATTCTTAAGGACAGCACGTTTGACAGATGCAGGGTGTGCGGACTTGACGTTAATGAGGATGTTTTTGGAGCTTTCCTTGCGGTACCACTTGGTGCTTACAATGCCGTCGGTCAACTTTATCTGCGCGTTCAGATAAGGCAGCCATCCGTCGTGTGGTGTCTCACGCGTGAACCTGATGTATCGTGATTGCTGATTCAAAATCTCGTAACACTTGTCCATCTCAGACTGTGTGGATGTCACAACACAGCAATCATCGATATAACGACAATACAGTAGTGGCATTCGCGCTAACACCGGCTCTTCGATCTTACTCATAAAGCATATGGCAAGAACTGGTGCTAGTCTTTGGCCCATAGCTAATCCACGTATCTGGGAATAGTAAGTCCCAGACCATCTGAAGATGTTACAGTTCAGACACTCGCTTACTAGGGCCATCGCGTTTGCCTTGCTGAGTCCAAACATATTTATCGTGCCAGCATATTTATCCAACATCTCCGATAGCGCTTGCAAAGCTTGGTCGTTCTGCACATTAGTGTAAAGAGACGTTACGTCGAACGACTCTATCACTGCGCTCGAATCAAATTTAGCATTGCGGAGCTGTTCGATAAACGTACGGGAGTTGGTTAAATGCGCTGGTACTTTCGTTAACAGTTGGCTCACAATTTTGTTCAGATACCACGATATTCGATCAGCGGGACCGCCCACGCAGCTAACAATCGGCCTAATCTTATAAGTCTCCGGTGACACTGAATGTAGTTCGCGCAAGGAAAGCTTGTGCGTTTTGAAAAGGCTGTAAAAGACTGGACAACATGGACTTGTTACTTTCAATCTGCTAACGAATCTGTCAGGATACCCAGCAGATCTCCCTATTACACTCCAAACATCGTTAAGTCTTTTACATTGGGCTTGATATTCTTTCTCAGAGACTACTCTATACGTTGTAGCGTCTGCGAGATAAGCAGCTGTTATCCGACGATCCAATTCTTGTGGAATAACCACAAATTCACCACCTTTATCACTTACTGATAGACGCACAGAACCATTTGTTATGAGTCCACGTATCTCTTTAAAACCTTTCCATTGTGTTCGAGAAAGGTTGCAGTGGTGCTCCCGTTTGGATTTAGTGAAAACTTCTAAAACACCAGAGCATAAGGTACGGAACTTTATATCCACGTTCAAATTTGGTTCAGGCTGTCTATAGAAGGATTGTGGAAAAGGAATCGTCGGCATTAGGCCATGACTGGCGGCAGCGTTATTTTGAATGCTCGCGTGACTGGCTTTTATTCTGAGAATATCTCTGAGCTTGTGCAGACCTCCAACTACCTTTCGGTAAGTACTGGCGTTGATATTCTGCGCAGGAGAGAAGGAGGGACCTAAGCTAAGAAGCTCTATCACATTTGAAGAGACTTGAATGTCACCAACAACCGTCACTCTCGTCGTTTTGTCATCGCATGATGATAGACAATCGGAGCAGTGGCCGGCTTTGTCAGATGAGCAATTTTTATGGAATTCGATCGAGAGTCGGTCGTACTTTGCGAGAAGCTTAGACTTGACATTAGATCGGATCGAATCACAAATTGACTTAGAACCATCCTTAATTTTCCTCCAACTCCGACTAGGCAAGAGACGCTCACAAGCCTTTTCTTTAGCATCACATTTTAACAAAGTGGAATACAATAACCTCTGTTTTTCGCGAATGATAATGTTCAAAATGGAGAGGTATATGTTAGTAATCTTCTTATCATTTTCGTTGAGGCCACAAGTGTATCCAATCTTCTTTACTTTGATAAAATCCGGTATGATGCTCGTTCTCTTGCACCGTTGGAGGAATATTAAGGACTGTCGGGCAGCTACCGCTTTTTGCCGAAGCGATAGTGCTTCTCGTGTTAAACGGAACAAGTGTGGCGGTACATTGTTCAACAGTTTCCAAGTTCCGTCTGTTTTGAACCTGGGCATTCTTCGTATGTATTGTGTGTTCTTCTTGTGCCGTACAGGTTGGTAGGTGGTCCTTTATTAGTCAGTATCAACGGCCTTACGTTTCAACGCTTTCGTCTTCGTCAGAGGCCTAGAATGGTTCTGAGCTTCATCAGTGAGTCCAGCCCACCAAATGTCTCCCCTAGTTCTGCCAGTTTTCGGCCTTCACCCAATCTAGTTGCCACAAAAATTGCGAAAGCAAAGACATACCAGGGAACCACCGCTTCGTCATCAGATGTCCGTACCGGAAGGAGACGGTCGCGACGGACGAATGAGTTATACTGCATTGGATGGTAAATGATCTACAGTCATAACTCGCATAATGATATAAACGGGAGAAAGTCAGCGGTTATTGATAGACATTCGTTTTTGTTGTTCATTTCTGGATTCTTCGCAGAAATCCAGAAAGCTTCCATAGCTTTCCTAGCTGAGATCTCCTCTTCAAATGTTAGAATCGTGACTTTAATGTCAAAATCTTCATCATCATGCGCCTCGCGCCTATGTCTGCCAAGCGTTGAAGCCATGTTCTTTCGCCTTTTATCTGCAAGATGTTCTTTTACGCGAATGCTAAGCATTCTTCCTGTTTCCCCAATGTAACGTGCGTTGCAGCTCAAACACTCGAGTTGATACACAACTCCCATCTTTGCGCAGTCTCCCAGTCTCCCGTGCGGACAAACAACGCATTGCTCAGATATACAGTAACGATCGTAGAGCCGATTTCGCACCAGCTGTTTTTTGATGTTGTCGTTTGGGATGTTGACTAACATAACATCATCTTGCAGCTGTGCACGAATTATGCATTTTTGAATGGCCGCGCTGATCTTATCGGAGATGAATGGCAGGCAAAGTGGAAGTCTGTTTTCAGCTCGGTGCTCACCACTTTTTGGATGTCGAATATGTGGTGAGGGATGGTAGCCATTGCTGCAAGCAATTTGGGTAGCCAGCTTTCGTGATTCGCGCCGTTCATCCTCTCCGCTGCACGTCTGCATTGCCGTTCTGAACATATTCTTAAGGACAGCACGTTTGACAGATGCAGGGTGTGCGGACTTGACGTTAATGAGGATGTTTTTGGAGCTTTCCTTGCGGTACCACTTGGTGCTTACAATGCCGTCGGTCAACTTTATCTGCGCGTTCAGATAAGGCAGCCATCCGTCGTGTGGTGTCTCACGCGTGAACCTGATGTATCGTGATTGCTGATTCAAAATCTCGTAACACTTGTCCATCTCAGACTGTGTGGATGTCACAACACAGCAATCATCGATATAACGACAATACAGTAGTGGCATTCGCGCTAACACCGGCTCTTCGATCTTACTCATAAAGCATATGGCAAGAACTGGTGCTAGTCTTTGGCCCATAGCTAATCCACGTATCTGGGAATAGTAAGTCCCAGACCATCTGAAGATGTTACAGTTCAGACACTCGCTTACTAGGGCCATCGCGTTTGCCTTGCTGAGTCCAAACATATTTATCGTGCCAGCATATTTATCCAACATCTCCGATAGCGCTTGCAAAGCTTGGTCGTTCTGCACATTAGTGTAAAGAGACGTTACGTCGAACGACTCTATCACTGCGCTCGAATCAAATTTAGCATTGCGGAGCTGTTCGATAAACGTACGGGAGTTGGTTAAATGCGCTGGTACTTTCGTTAACAGTTGGCTCACAATTTTGTTCAGATACCACGATATTCGATCAGCGGGACCGCCCACGCAGCTAACAATCGGCCTAATCTTATAAGTCTCCGGTGACACTGAATGTAGTTCGCGCAAGGAAAGCTTGTGCGTTTTGAAAAGGCTGTAAAAGACTGGACAACATGGACTTGTTACTTTCAATCTGCTAACGAATCTGTCAGGATACCCAGCAGATCTCCCTATTACACTCCAAACATCGTTAAGTCTTTTACATTGGGCTTGATATTCTTTCTCAGAGACTACTCTATACGTTGTAGCGTCTGCGAGATAAGCAGCTGTTATCCGACGATCCAATTCTTGTGGAATAACCACAAATTCACCACCTTTATCACTTACTGATAGACGCACAGAACCATTTGTTATGAGTCCACGTATCTCTTTAAAACCTTTCCATTGTGTTCGAGAAAGGTTGCAGTGGTGCTCCCGTTTGGATTTAGTGAAAACTTCTAAAACACCAGAGCATAAGGTACGGAACTTTATATCCACGTTCAAATTTGGTTCAGGCTGTCTATAGAAGGATTGTGGAAAAGGAATCGTCGGCATTAGGCCATGACTGGCGGCAGCGTTATTTTGAATGCTCGCGTGACTGGCTTTTATTCTGAGAATATCTCTGAGCTTGTGCAGACCTCCAACTACCTTTCGGTAAGTACTGGCGTTGATATTCTGCGCAGGAGAGAAGGAGGGACCTAAGCTAAGAAGCTCTATCACATTTGAAGAGACTTGAATGTCACCAACAACCGTCACTCTCGTCGTTTTGTCATCGCATGATGATAGACAATCGGAGCAGTGGCCGGCTTTGTCAGATGAGCAATTTTTATGGAATTCGATCGAGAGTCGGTCGTACTTTGCGAGAAGCTTAGACTTGACATTAGATCGGATCGAATCACAAATTGACTTAGAACCATCCTTAATTTTCCTCCAACTCCGACTAGGCAAGAGACGCTCACAAGCCTTTTCTTTAGCATCACATTTTAACAAAGTGGAATACAATAACCTCTGTTTTTCGCGAATGATAATGTTCAAAATGGAGAGGTATATGTTAGTAATCTTCTTATCATTTTCGTTGAGGCCACAAGTGTATCCAATCTTCTTTACTTTGATAAAATCCGGTATGATGCTCGTTCTCTTGCACCGTTGGAGGAATATTAAGGACTGTCGGGCAGCTACCGCTTTTTGCCGAAGCGATAGTGCTTCTCGTGTTAAACGGAACAAGTGTGGCGGTACATTGTTCAACAGTTTCCAAGTTCCGTCTGTTTTGAACCTGGGCATTCTTCGTATGTATTGTGTGTTCTTCTTGTGCCGTACAGGTTGGTAGGTGGTCCTTTATTAGTCAGTATCAACGGCCTTACGTTTCAACGCTTTCGTCTTCGTCAGAGGCCTAGAATGGTTCTGAGCTTCATCAGTGAGTCCAGCCCACCAAATGTCTCCCCTAGTTCTGCCAGTTTTCGGCCTTCACCCAATCTAGTTGCCACAAAAATTGCGAAAGCAAAGACATACCAGGGAACCACCGCTTCGTCATCAGATGTCCGTACCGGAAGGAGACGGTCGCGACGGACGAATGAGTTATACTGCATTGGATGGTAAATGATCTACAGTCATAACTCGCATAATGATATAAACGGGAGAAAGTCAGCGGTTATTGATAGACATTCGTTTTTGTTGTTCATTTCTGGATTCTTCGCAGAAATCCAGAAAGCTTCCATAGCTTTCCTAGCTGAGATCTCCTCTTCAAATGTTAGAATCGTGACTTTAATGTCAAAATCTTCATCATCATGCGCCTCGCGCCTATGTCTGCCAAGCGTTGAAGCCATGTTCTTTCGCCTTTTATCTGCAAGATGTTCTTTTACGCGAATGCTAAGCATTCTTCCTGTTTCCCCAATGTAACGTGCGTTGCAGCTCAAACACTCGAGTTGATACACAACTCCCATCTTTGCGCAGTCTCCCAGTCTCCCGTGCGGACAAACAACGCATTGCTCAGATATACAGTAACGATCGTAGAGCCGATTTCGCACCAGCTGTTTTTTGATGTTGTCGTTTGGGATGTTGACTAACATAACATCATCTTGCAGCTGTGCACGAATTATGCATTTTTGAATGGCCGCGCTGATCTTATCGGAGATGAATGGCAGGCAAAGTGGAAGTCTGTTTTCAGCTCGGTGCTCACCACTTTTTGGATGTCGAATATGTGGTGAGGGATGGTAGCCATTGCTGCAAGCAATTTGGGTAGCCAGCTTTCGTGATTCGCGCCGTTCATCCTCTCCGCTGCACGTCTGCATTGCCGTTCTGAACATATTCTTAAGGACAGCACGTTTGACAGATGCAGGGTGTGCGGACTTGACGTTAATGAGGATGTTTTTGGAGCTTTCCTTGCGGTACCACTTGGTGCTTACAATGCCGTCGGTCAACTTTATCTGCGCGTTCAGATAAGGCAGCCATCCGTCGTGTGGTGTCTCACGCGTGAACCTGATGTATCGTGATTGCTGATTCAAAATCTCGTAACACTTGTCCATCTCAGACTGTGTGGATGTCACAACACAGCAATCATCGATATAACGACAATACAGTAGTGGCATTCGCGCTAACACCGGCTCTTCGATCTTACTCATAAAGCATATGGCAAGAACTGGTGCTAGTCTTTGGCCCATAGCTAATCCACGTATCTGGGAATAGTAAGTCCCAGACCATCTGAAGATGTTACAGTTCAGACACTCGCTTACTAGGGCCATCGCGTTTGCCTTGCTGAGTCCAAACATATTTATCGTGCCAGCATATTTATCCAACATCTCCGATAGCGCTTGCAAAGCTTGGTCGTTCTGCACATTAGTGTAAAGAGACGTTACGTCGAACGACTCTATCACTGCGCTCGAATCAAATTTAGCATTGCGGAGCTGTTCGATAAACGTACGGGAGTTGGTTAAATGCGCTGGTACTTTCGTTAACAGTTGGCTCACAATTTTGTTCAGATACCACGATATTCGATCAGCGGGACCGCCCACGCAGCTAACAATCGGCCTAATCTTATAAGTCTCCGGTGACACTGAATGTAGTTCGCGCAAGGAAAGCTTGTGCGTTTTGAAAAGGCTGTAAAAGACTGGACAACATGGACTTGTTACTTTCAATCTGCTAACGAATCTGTCAGGATACCCAGCAGATCTCCCTATTACACTCCAAACATCGTTAAGTCTTTTACATTGGGCTTGATATTCTTTCTCAGAGACTACTCTATACGTTGTAGCGTCTGCGAGATAAGCAGCTGTTATCCGACGATCCAATTCTTGTGGAATAACCACAAATTCACCACCTTTATCACTTACTGATAGACGCACAGAACCATTTGTTATGAGTCCACGTATCTCTTTAAAACCTTTCCATTGTGTTCGAGAAAGGTTGCAGTGGTGCTCCCGTTTGGATTTAGTGAAAACTTCTAAAACACCAGAGCATAAGGTACGGAACTTTATATCCACGTTCAAATTTGGTTCAGGCTGTCTATAGAAGGATTGTGGAAAAGGAATCGTCGGCATTAGGCCATGACTGGCGGCAGCGTTATTTTGAATGCTCGCGTGACTGGCTTTTATTCTGAGAATATCTCTGAGCTTGTGCAGACCTCCAACTACCTTTCGGTAAGTACTGGCGTTGATATTCTGCGCAGGAGAGAAGGAGGGACCTAAGCTAAGAAGCTCTATCACATTTGAAGAGACTTGAATGTCACCAACAACCGTCACTCTCGTCGTTTTGTCATCGCATGATGATAGACAATCGGAGCAGTGGCCGGCTTTGTCAGATGAGCAATTTTTATGGAATTCGATCGAGAGTCGGTCGTACTTTGCGAGAAGCTTAGACTTGACATTAGATCGGATCGAATCACAAATTGACTTAGAACCATCCTTAATTTTCCTCCAACTCCGACTAGGCAAGAGACGCTCACAAGCCTTTTCTTTAGCATCACATTTTAACAAAGTGGAATACAATAACCTCTGTTTTTCGCGAATGATAATGTTCAAAATGGAGAGGTATATGTTAGTAATCTTCTTATCATTTTCGTTGAGGCCACAAGTGTATCCAATCTTCTTTACTTTGATAAAATCCGGTATGATGCTCGTTCTCTTGCACCGTTGGAGGAATATTAAGGACTGTCGGGCAGCTACCGCTTTTTGCCGAAGCGATAGTGCTTCTCGTGTTAAACGGAACAAGTGTGGCGGTACATTGTTCAACAGTTTCCAAGTTCCGTCTGTTTTGAACCTGGGCATTCTTCGTATGTATTGTGTGTTCTTCTTGTGCCGTACAGGTTGGTAGGTGGTCCTTTATTAGTCAGTATCAACGGCCTTACGTTTCAACGCTTTCGTCTTCGTCAGAGGCCTAGAATAGTACTCCACTGCAAGAGAACGAGCATCATACCGGATTTTATCAAAGTAAAGAAGATTGGATACACTTGTGGCCTCAACGAAAATGATAAGAAGATTACTAACATATACCTCTCCATTTTGAACATTATCATTCGCGAAAAACAGAGGTTATTGTATTCCACTTTGTTAAAATGTGATGCTAAAGAAAAGGCTTGTGAGCGTCTCTTGCCTAGTCGGAGTTGGAGGAAAATTAAGGATGGTTCTAAGTCAATTTGTGATTCGATCCGATCTGATGTCAAGTCTAAGCTTCTCGCAAAGTACGACCGACTCTCGATCGAATTCCATAAAAATTGCTCATCTGACAAAGCCGGCCACTGCTCCGATTGTCTATCATCATGCGATGACAAAACGACGAGAGTGACGGTTGTTGGTGACATTAGTACTCTGCGTTGATACCACTGCT